>CM042685.1:240243950-240705317 GCA_023614405.1 Avena insularis | reverse complement strand
CGCTGGAGGACGCGGTGGAGGTGAGCAGGCGTACCGAGAGGCGGGCCGACGGAGGTGGTCCGGGGAGGACGGCCGGCAGGCGGGCGGCGAGGAGGGTAACGGGCGAAGCCACTGGGCGGCTCTGGCGCGGGAGGCGGGGCGGAGGAGACGGCGGGGGCGCGCGACCGCGGAGGGAGCGGGGCGAGCCGGCGGCACGGAGGGTGTCGGTGTCTGGTGCGGCGGCCACGGCCGGAGCAGGCGTTGCGGTGGAGGCCGGAGGCGGAGGGGAAGGGGAGGCAGCGCGCCGGAGGGAGCTCGCTGGGGCGACGGCGCGGTCGGGGACACGGGCCGACGGAGGCGGCCGGGGGCGCGGCCGGCCGGCGCAGCACCGTGCGGCGGAGGACGCTGGTTGGTGGCCGGGGGCGGCGTCGGGCGCAGCCGAGCTCGAGGAGGAGAAGGTCGGCCGGCGGCGCGGGCTCGGGGAGGCGCGGGGATGCGGGGCGGGCTGCAGCGACGGAGGGCGGCGGTTGACGGCCGATTGAGGTCGGGAGAGAGGCGGCAAGCGGCAGGCAGGCCGAGCGAGCGTGAGCTGGGGCGCCAGGAGGGAGGGGAGGAAGCCATGTGGGGAAGAAAGAGAAGGAGAGGGAGGCGCGGGGGCAGGGGGACAGGGGTGGGGCCCAGGGTTGGGGCGCGTGCCCAGGTGATGGGCCAGGGGGCGGTCGGTGGAGTGGGTTGGCTGGGGATCGGGTGCGTGAGTGGTGTGTGTGTTGTGTGGCCAGGGGTGTGAGGAGTGAGGTGAGGGAGAGAGGAGTGGGGGTGATGTGTCAGCGTCTGATTGGAGGGGGTGAGGGAAGAGGGTGAGGTGGCACACACTGATTGGGTGGGATGATGTGGAGAGGAGGGCTGGGTATATTAACTGGTAGCTTTAGGATTGTCTGGTGGACCGATTTAAAAATCCTGGGGGTGGCCGTTCGGGTCGAAACGGCCCGTTCGACTGCCCCCGCTAAAATAAATAAATATTTTATTTGATTTAAACGGGCCGTGTGCAAACCGATAGCGGCCAAAATAAAATATTCCGGGGACCCGGTTTTGGTGTTTGAATAAAGATGGGGCGTTTGGAAAACAAATCGGGCTTTGCGGAAATAGTTTTGACAAACAACATATGATGATGACGATGCAATGCACAAATTCAGCGCGATTTTCTAGTAGTGGTTTTTGCGGGATGCCACAATTCGACACCACTAACAATGGATCTCGCCCTCGAGATCCGCCTCATGGTACCGGAAAGAAGGTCGGCGATCTGAATCTTCTCACTTCATGTAGATCCTCGCGACACCACTAACAAGAGGTCGTTGTCCGTGATCGTCGGGAGAACACTCCGGGAACAAAAGGGTCGAAGGTAGAGGTATCAACAAATAAGCCACCCCTAACTTCCATGGACGGAGTAAAATTGCTGGATCCACTGATTCGATGTGCAAGAGCGAATGATAAGAGTAGTCGGATGGTGATCAGTCCATCGCGCACCCAAACCATTACTCTGCACACGAATAGGCGGATTATGCAACCAACTCTCGGAATCAGACTGAAGATCTCGACAAGCGAGGTTCGGAAACAAAGGAGTGATGCAGACTCTGCATCGGATCTGGCGTAGAGGATATCGTCGCGTCGGAAAACACCGGATAGCACAAACAAGGAACAAAGAATGGTACCACAGCAGACGGATTCTTCAAGCAGCTTGAACACCGGATGGTAGAACACCGTTATCAGAGAAGGAAGCGAAACCCTGAAGGTACGACGGAAACCCAACCACGAGAATTCCTGGACTCGAAGAAAAAGAAGAGAGCGGATTCAAAACACGTCGAGATAAGAGGAGAATAGCAGAGGGGTAAGGAGTAAAATCAGACCTAACCAGAACTATCCAACCGATTTTGCAAAAATAGTTTTGACACTCTACTTCGGCCGTTAGCTAGGTTATCCTACAGGCTGGACTTGTGGGGTATCGCAACTGCTGAGCTCTGATACCACTCTGTAACACCCTCAGAATCGGACCTATGCAAGTTTTAGCGAAACCCGCCAAACCCGCATAGAAACGATTCAAAGGTGCCCACCAGGCACTTTCGTGCGGGTGGAAAACGAAGTAATAACATTACACAACAGTCCTCGATGGGACCCACAAAACAGATATATACAACAGCGACTCAAAGAGTCAAGAATACAGATATAATATACAAAGATCCAAATCTCCTTGAAAACGATATAGCGTCCGACTACGGACAAGATTCAAATGGGGCTAAGAGCCCTGAAGAATAACCAATGGCGTCCATAACCCTGCCCAGGCCAAGCTGGAAGGGTAACCCTGCTAACGACGTCGATCTCAAAACCTGCTTAAACAAAAGGGGTGCCGACAAAGGGCAAAGGAAAAAGAGGCGTCGATCGAGGCGATGCAGCGAGGCTAGAATTGGCGGTCCTCGCCTACAAAGGTATGGTGGATCGAGGCGGCGGCAGCATGCACTAAACAACCTATAGAGACTCGATCCAACTGGCGGCAATCAGAGAGGGGTAAGAAGGACCTATTCGGAACCAACCTGATACTAACATCAAACAAACCCATCCTGGCTTTCCCCCTCGAGACCAAACGAGGAAGTCAACCGAGGAACTCACACAGTTGGCAGTTTTATTTATTCAGTTATCGTTGCGGCAATTACTAGTCAAGTATAGATAACCATCCTGATAAAATAAGCAGTGGGCCATTTTAGTTAACCATTCCGTTATAGTGGCAACACTTACTAGTCAGATACAATTAGCATGAGATAACCCAAAACCCAGCAGTTGTTGGTACTTTTATTTAGCCATTCCGTTGTAGTTGCAATACTTACTAGTCAGATACAATTGTCGCGAGCGACAAACCAAACAAGCAATTGTGGGCAGTATTATTTAGCCATTCCGTTGTAGTGAAGCTGATTACTAGTCATTATAAAGTCAAATTTATAGCAATAAACTTTAGTTATGCTTGTCTATGGTCGAGATACTGTGCTCCAAGTCGTCCATATCATGGACACGGCTTGAAAGTTTTACCGGGGTGCACCAATAGCAACACACACTCGATCAACCTCGGAAAAACCAAACCAAAACCCAACGAGGCCTTCACGACAAAGCAATCACAAGATTCAGAAATATTTCAGGGGGCCACCCCATTAAGCTACCATAGCAGTAAGCTAGCTCGAGACGGACTCAAGGTTCGGGTATACGGTGTGAACGATCGGGAACCCAAAATCGGGCTTGTCGACACCGGCGAATCGTGTCCCGATCCTAACAGTACAGTCTGTCAAAAGCTGCACAATTTAATTAAAGCAGTAAAGCATGGCATAAGTACAGGATCGTAAATAAAACCTCAAACTAGTATGTGGCCCCAAGAAATAAGACTGAATCAAGCTCTGGCTAAGGGGGGTCCCATATACCTCCCGGATGTGGATAGCGCGATAAATCAAGGAACAGGTATCAAGTACTCGGGGTCTTACGGGACACAAGTGTGCGTTCGGAAACCAAATATTTTCTATCACCCACCGATGCCTCTGCTTACTTCAATTTTAGTTGTTAAACAGAAATTAAAGTGAATGATAACTAAAGCTATGATCATCTCCAACATCAACATGCGGCAAAACATCAACAACTGTGGCATTTGACGACACGCAACAGCACTTGAGCAAGCGACTAAGACGCGCAAGTCCAACTATCTACCAAACAATAGGTGATAGGATGTCTCCAAGGCAATATGAGGCTGCAGGGAATATCCAGGAACGAAACTAGAGCATCGCAACACAGATAGCAAAAGATCAACAGGAGGGAATAAATACTAGGAAAGTAAGATAGGTAGAAAGGGGGAGATGCTCGCCTGAAAACATTGTCGAAGGTTCAACCGAAGATCGGGTCGACACTCGCATCAACTCAACGGCCTTATCCGCGAAGAAGCAAAACACTAGAATAACACCGGATGCAATATTTAATACAACGGCCGAAGATCGGCATGATGCATGGATGATGCATAGCATGGCAAGGATGCGGTGCAATTAGATCATATTAAGTGGAACCGGGGTCCCGACAATTAATTAGGTGGTTCATGTTGTTTATCTACCCCGCAATTTAAATGTTGTTATAACAAGGCAAGATAAGATACCGGTTCGCTACACAAGTTTAAATGAGGCCGATATGAGACTAGATTTGCCCGCATATGGGCCCCATATTTAATTATTAGGTGAATCGGCATAAGGCCCCCAAACCAATGATATGCATGCAAGATGAATGACAAATTAGTATGCGACAAGGTTGTATTTCATTTATAAAATAGGGTTTGTGGGAAGGGGGTTCACACATAGGGTTCGGCAGATCTTGGTGTTCCGGGGTTCGGGGTTGGTCTCAGGGGTCCAGGGTTCGACGGAAACGTTCTCGGATAACAGAGGTAGGTCTTGGCGTTCCGCGAGGAAGCAGGACTTGGGTCGGTGTCGGGGCGCGTTGGATTCGTTCTGGTCGGTACCGTTCTTGTCGTCATGCAGATCTCGTCGGGTCCCACGGGGTCGATCTTGCCGTTGCGAGGGTCTTGTCGGGGTTCTCGGCTTCGGGCGCCGGGATCGGTCTCGGTTTCCAAACGGTAGATCTTGGCGGTCTGCGGGTTCGGCGCCGACGGTCGTTGGCGAACTTGGGGAACGAGCGGCCATTGAATTCCATGTCGACGCACTCGGGGCAACGGCCTTCGATACGAGGGATGCGATCTTGGGGTACCGCGTCTTTGGTGGTCGGGATGGAGAACTTGGGGGTTCCGAGGAAGATCATGACGTGCCGAAGGGTTCGGTTTCCGTGAAGGTCTTGTGGTTCCCACTTCGAGAAGATCTTGCCGGGCGTTGGTACGGGGTCTCCGCATCGAAGATCCTGGCGACCTTGGGGGTGCCAAACTGGTACACGCAGCGAAACATCATGGTCTCGCGGTGGCGGCCGGGTTCCCTGGCGGTTATCGGAGGAGGAGGCAGCCGGCGCAGATGGGCAGAGGCGGGACCCACAGCGAGGAAGGGGGTCGCCGCGGCGACGAGGCCGAGGGGCAGAGGTCAGGCAGCGGACGGGCGCTGCAAGGACGACGCCAAGGCGATGGCGCCGCGGCCTGGGTGAGCTCGGCAGCAGCGGCGGGGAGGAGGGCGTCCGGAGATGCGGCCAGCGAGCGGTGGGAGGGCGCTGGAGGACGCGGGTGGAGGTGAGCAGGGCGACCGGAGAGGCGGGGCTCGACGGAGGGTGGTCCGGGGGAGGACGGCCGGCTAGGCGCGGCGGCGGAGGAGGGCAACGGGCGAGCTCGCCTGGGCGGCTCTGGCGCGGGAGGCGGGGCGGAGGAGACGGCGGGGTCGCGCGGCCGCGGAGGGAGCGGGGCGAGCCGGCGGCGCGGAGGGTGTCGAGTCCCGGCGGCAGCGCGGCCACGGCCGGAGCAGGCGTTGCGGTGGAGGCCGGAGGCGGAGGGGAAGGGGAGGCAGCGCGCCGGAGGGAGCTCGCTGGGGCGACGGCGCGGTCGGGGACACGGGCCGACGGAGGCGCTGGGCGCTGCCAAGGCAGCACCGTCCGGAGGACGCTGGTTGGTGGCCGGGGCGGCGAAGAAATGAGCTCGAGGAGGAGAAGGTCGGCCGGCGGCGCAGGCTCGGGGATGCGGGGCGGGCTGCAGCGACGGAGGGCGGCGGTTAACGGCCGGCTGAGCTCGGGAGAGAGGCGGCAAGCAGTGCTGAGGGCAGGAAGGCTGCAGGGGCGGCTGGAGGGAGGGCGCTGTGAAGGAAACGTGGGGAAGAAAGAGAAGGAGAGGGAGGCGCAGGGGGGGGGGGTGGGGCCTGTGGTTGGGGCGCTGTGCCTGGTGGGCCAGGGGGTGGAGTGGTGGAGGTTGGCTGGGGAGATGCGTGGAGTGGTGTGTGTGTTGTGTGTGTGGTGTGTGAGGAGTGAGGTGAGGGAGAGAGGAGTGGGGGTGATGTGTCAGCGTCTGATTGGAGGGGGTGAGGGAAGAGGGTGAGGTGGCACACACTGATTGGGTGGGATGATGTGGAGAGGAGGGCTGGGTATATTAACTGGTAGCTTTAGGATTGTCTGGTGGACCGATTTAAAAATCCTGGGTGCTCGGGTGGCCTGCCAGCCTGACGCCTCGCTAAAATAAATAAATATTTTATTTGATTTAAACGGGCCGTGTGCAAACCGATAGCGGCCAAAATAAAATATTCCGGGGACCCGGTTTTGGTATTTGAATAAAGATGGGGCGTTTGGAAAACAAATCGGGCTTTGCGGAAATAGTTTTGACAAACAACATATGATGATGACGATGCAATGCACAAATTCAGCGCGATTTTCTAGTAGTGGTTTTTGCGGGATGCCACATGTATAGAGGCTATACTAGGGACTTTAAATTAAGTTTACAAATCACACAAGTATCAATGTTTCCTTGTTAATACTATTATAGCATGAATGTAAACATTTATCATAAACACAAAGATATAATAATAACTACATTTATTATTGCCTCTAGGGCATATCTCCAACAGTCTCCCACTTGCACTAGAGTCATCTAATCTAGATTACATGGTAATATACCGAACACCCATGGCAGTTTGGTGCTGGTCATGTTTTGCCCTCGGGAGAGGTTTAGTCAACGGATCCGCCACATTCAGATTTGTGTGTACTTTGCAAATCTTTATATCCCCATCCTGGATATGTTCTCGAATAGCGTGAAAACGTAGCTTGATGTGCTTCAGCTTCTTGTGTGACCTTGGTTCTTGCGCATTGGCTATGGCGCCCATGTTATCACAGTAGATAGACATTGGGTCCAGCGCACTAGGAACCACACCCAGCTCTGTAATGAACTCTTTCATCCATATAGCTTCTTGTGAAGCCTCCGAAGCAGCCATGTATTCCGATTCAGTTGAAGATCTCGCCACAACGCTTTGCTTTGCACTCCTCCAGCTAACTGCTGCACCATTCAAAATAAATACGTATCCAGATTGTGATTTAGAATCATCCGGATCGGTGTTCCAACTAGCATCGTTGTAACCATTAACAACGTGTTGTTCATCACCTCCATAAGAAAGAACCATATCCTTAGTTCTTCTCAAGTACTTAAGGATGTTTTTGACCGCTGTCCAATGATCCACTCCTGGATCACTTTGATATCTGCTAGTCCAACTAATAGCATATGCAATGTCTGGTCTAGTACATAGCATGGCATACATTAGAGATCCTATGGCTGAGGCATAGGGAGTCTTACTCATCCTTTCTCTATCTTCTGCCGATGTCGGGCTTTGAGTTTTACTCAAGGTCGTATTGGGCAACATGGGCAAGAACCCTTTCTTGCTTTCTTCCAGTCCAAACCTCTTTAGAACTTTGTCCAAATATGTACTCTGTGACAATGATATTTGGCGTTTCGATCTATCTCTATAAATCTTTATGCCTAATATGTAAGCTGTTTCGCCAAGATCCTTCATTGAAAAACTATTATTCAAATATTCCTTGACACTATTAAGAAGGTCTACATCATTCCCAATCAACAATATGTCATCCACATATAGTATTAAGAATGCTACAGAGCTCCCACTCACTTTCTTGTAAATACAAGCTTCTCCATAAGTTTGTATAAAACCAAAACTTTTGATCACCTTATCAAAACGTTGATTCCAACTTCGGGATGCTTGCTTCAATCCATAGATGGATCGTTGAAGTTTGCATACCTTGTTAGCATCTTTAGGATCGACAAAACCTTTGGGTTGCATCATATACAACTCTTCATCAATGTCTCCATTGAGGAATGCTGTTTTAACATCCATCTGCCATATCTCATAATCATAATATGCAGCGATTGCTAACATAATCCTCACAGACTTTAGCTTCGCTACTAGTGAGAAAGTCTCATCGTAGTCAACTCCTTGAATTTGTCGAAACCCTTTTGCGACAAGTCGAGCTTTATAGACGGTAACATTACCATCAGCATCTGTTTTCTTATTGAAAATCCATTTCTTCTCGACAGCCTTCCGGCCATCCGGTAAGTCCACCAAAGTCCATACTTGGTTTTCGTACATGGATCCAATCTCGGATTTCATGGCTTCTTGCCATTTATTGGAATCTGGGCTCATCATCGCTTCCTCATATGTCTCGGGGTCATCGGTGTTATCTACCAACATGACACTCATAACGGGATCATACCAATCTGGAGTGGTACGAGTTCTCGTTGACCTCCGAGGCTCTGTAGCAACTTCAACCGAAGTTTCATGATCACCATCATTAGCTTCCTCTCTAATTGGTGCAGGCACCACAGGAACTTCTTCCGGTGCTGCGCTACTCGCAATTTCGAGAGAAGGTTCGACAACCTCGTCGAGTTCTACTTTCCTTCCAGTCACTTCTTTCAAGAGAAATTCCTTCTCTAGAAAGGATCCATTCTTGGCAACGAAGATTTTGCCTTCGGGTCTATGATAGAAGGTATACCCAATAGTTTCCTTCGGGTATCCTATGAAGACGCATTTTTCCGCTTTGGGTTCTATCTTGTCCGGCTGTAACTTCTTTACATAGGCTTCGCATACCCAAACTTTAAGGAACGACAATCTAGGTTTCTTCCCAAACCATAATTCATACGTGTAACACCCTCAGAATCGGACCTATGCAAGTTTGGGCAAAATTCACCAAACCCGCATAGAAACGATTCAAAGGTGCCCACCAGGCACTTTCGTGCGGGTGGAAAACGAAGTAATAACATTACACAACAGTCCTCGATGGGACCCACAGAACAGATATATATAACAGCGACTCAAAGAGTCAAGAATACAGATATAATATACAAGATCCAAATCACCTTGAAAACGATAGAGCGTCCAGCTACGGACAAGATGCAAATGGGGCTAAGAGCCCTGAAGGATAACCAATGGCGTCCATAACCCTGCCCAGGCCAAGCTGGAAGGGTAACCCTGCTAACGGCGTCGATCTCAAAACCTGCTTAAACAAAAGGGGGTGCCGACAAAGGGCAAAGGAAAAAGAGGCGTCGATCGAGAGGCGAAGCAGCGAGGCTAGAATTCGGTGGTCCTCGCCTACATAGGTATGGTGGACTGAAGCGGCAGCGGCAGCATGCACTAGACAACCTATAGAGACTCGATACAACTGGCGGATATCAGAGAGGGATAAGAATGACCTATTCGGATCCAACCTGAAACTAACACCAAACAAACCCATCCTGGTGTTTCCCCCTCGAGACCAAACGAGGAAGTCAACCGAGGAACTCACACAGTTGGCAGTTTTATTTATTCAGTTATAGTTGCGGCACTTTACTAGTCAGGTTTAGATAATCGTCCTGATAAAGTAAACAGTGGGCACTTTTAATTGACCAATCCGTTATAGTTGTAGCACTTACTAATCAGATATGAATAGCATGAGATAACCCTTAAACCCAGCAGTTGTTGGTACTTTTATTCAGCCATTTCGTTGTAGTTGCAATACTTACTAGTCAGATACATTTGTCGCAAGCGACAGCCAAACAAGCAATTGTGGGCAGTATTAATTAGCCATTCCGTTATAGTGGAGCTGATTACTAGTCATTATAAGTCAAATTTATAGCAATAAACTTTAGTTATGCTTGTCTATGATCGAGATACTGTGCTCCAAGTCGTCCATAACCGCGGACACGGCTTTCAGAAAGTTTTACCCGGCCGGGGTGCACCAATAGCAACACACACTCGATCAACCTCGGAAAAACCAAATCAAAACCCAACGAGGCTTTCACGACAAAGCAATCACAGGATTCAGAAATATTTCAGGGGGCCACCCCTTGGAGTACACCCGCAACGAAGTAAGCTAGCTCCGAGACGGACCCCAAAGTTTGTGGGGCCGGCGGTAAACGACAGCAGGTCCCCAAACGGGGACTGTCGATACCACGTAAACGGGTCACAAGCCCTAAACAGTACAGTGTGCTATTCGCACAAACGTAAATAAAGCAGTAGCATGGCATAAGTACAGGATCGTAAATAAAACCTCAAACTAGTTTGTGGCCCCAAGAAATAAGACTGAATCAAGCTCTGGCTCAGGGGGGGTCCCATATACCTCCCGGATGTGGATAGCGCGATAAATCAAGGAACAGGTATCAAGTACTCGGGGTCTTACGGGACACAAGTGGGCGTTCGGAAACCAAATATTATCTATCACCCACCGATGCCTCTGCTTATTCAATTTTAGTTGTTAAACAGAAATTAAAGTGATGATAAATAAATCTAGAATCATCTCCAACATCCACATGCGGCAATATCTCAACAACGGTGGCACTTGACGACACGCAACAGCAATATAGCAAGCGACGGCGACGCGCAAGACCAACTAGCTACCAAACCACAGGCAATAGGGTGTGTCCAAGGCAATATATGGTCGCAAGGGATATCAAGGGTACGGAATCTAGAGCATCGCAACACTGATAGCAATAGATCAACAGGAGGGAATAAAGACTATAAAAGTAAGATAGGTAGAAAGAGGGAGATGCTCGCCTGAAAACATTGTCGAAGGTTTTCCCCGAAGATCGGGGCGAAGCTCACATCAACTCAACGGCCTTATCCGCGAAGAAGCAAAACACTAGAAGAAACACCGGATGCAATATTTAATACCACGGCAGAAGATCGGCATGATGCATGTATGATGAATGACATGGCAAAGATGCGGTGCAATTAGGTCATATTAAGCGGAACCGGGGTCCCGACAATTATTTAGATGGTTCAAGTTGTTTAGAACCCCCGCAATTTAAATGTCGTTTAACATGGCAGACGATAGTACCGGGTTCGCTACATCAATTTAAATGAGGCCAATATAAGGCTAGATTTGCCCGCATATGGGCCCCATATTTAATTATTAGTGAATCGGCGTAAGGCCCCCAAACCACATGATTATGCATGCAAGATGGCAATTATTATGCGACAAGTTGTATTTCAATTATAAAATAGGGTTTGCGAGGAAAAGGGTCACACATTTAGGGTTCGGCGATCTTGTTAGGGTTCCGGGGTTCGACAGGTCCAGGGTCGGGTATCGGCCTCGGCGAGAACGTTCTCGGTCTCCGGGGTTAGGGTCTTCGGATCGGGGTAGATCTTATCGCATTCGCGGTCTTCGGGTCATGGCGACGGTCCTGGCGTCCTTAATGGAGAACTCAGGGTTCCGGGGTTCGCGGTTTCTTGTCGACGGTCTCGTGGGGCCACCTTAGTTGCCGGTGTCGAGCTCGGGTGCCGTTGATGATCTTGGGGTTTCAGCGGAACGGTCTTCGGGGTACTTGGCGTTCTATGAAGCAGAGCTCCGGACCTTCGGCTCCGGGGGGGGAAGTTCTCGGCGTTCTCGATGAGGACCTTGGCGAGGTGATCTTGGGGGTGGTTCTTGGCGTGTCGAGGGTTCGGAAACGTCCGTGAAGGAGATCTTGGAGTGTCGCGGTTCTCGGTCTTCGGATCGGGCTCGGGGGCTCGGCCATAGATCCGGTGGACTTGGCGTTCCGGGGTGCGGTACTTGTGGCACAGGTGGCGATCTTGGCGTCCTTCCGGTTTGGGTTTGGCGTTCGAGGGAGGTACTTGTCGTTCTCGGGGCGTTCTTGGTGGTCCTCGGGTCCGAGTGGCTGATCTTGTCAGTTTCATAACGGAGGCCTTGACGTCCCATGTCGAAGATGTTCCGCGACGGTTGTCGATGTCGGGATTGGGACGGCCTCGATGGTCTTGTGGGGTCCTTCGTGCTCGGCGTCGGGGTACTCGAGTCCGCGGGGCCGGGGCCACCGGTGGTTCAGCGGGGTTGGCGCCGTGGCGAGCGCGGGACGGACGGCGGAGCTCATCGAGACGCGAGCGGGCTCGGCCGCGCAGGCGCAGAGCCGAGGTGGGGGGGCCCGGCGACCGGGGCGGATGGTGGCGCGCGGAGGCAGCGACGGCTGCGGCCGGCGAGGTGGTAGGTGGGGCGGCGGAGCGATGCTGGGGTCGGGGGCGAACGGTGGCTCAGGCGCGGAGAGGGGGTGGAGGCGGCGCCAGGAGCTGCGGCGCGGTTGATTCGCGGAGCCGGCGACAGGCGGCCGGGCGCTGGGCTCGAGGATGGCAGACGGCGGGCGGCAGTCCTGGCAGCGCCGCGCTCTGGCGAAGCGGCGCGGCCAGCGCAGACGGACGCTGGGGTGGACGCGGGATGCGGGCGACGGTGGCGAGCAGGGACGGAGGCTGCGGAGGGGGCGGCGACCAGGCGAGCAGCAGCAGCGGCTCGCCGGAGGCGAACGGCGGCGGGGTACGGCGGGGCCTGGCGAGGTGGGACTGGCGAGGCGCGCGGGTGAAGACGGTGTGTGCGAGCCGGGGTGGCGGTCCGGAGGAAGGATGGAGGCGGGGAGATGCGGCGGCTGGAGGGAGGGAGCGGAGGAGGGAGGCGTCTGGCGGCATGCGGAGAGAGAGGCGAGTAGCGGTTGGTGGGGAAGAGGGAGCTGACAGGTGGGTCCTGGGGGGGACGGGCCAGGTAGTGGGGTAGGTGGGCGTGGGCGCTGAGACGCGGTGGGGAGCAGCTGGCGAGTGGGCCAGAGGGGGTAGGGGCCCAGCATCGGTCGGGCGTGCAAGCGCGTCAGTCGTGTCTTGGCGCATGCAAGCGTAGGTGATGCCAGCGTGGCGGGTGTAGAAGCGGGGCTGGCACGTGGGTCCAGGGCGGGTCAGGAGGGTTTGGGTGAGAAAGGGAAAGGAGGGGGCTGGACGCGGTGGGTCCTGGGTGGGCCACGCGGCCAGGTAGGGAGAGGCTGGCCGGTGGGACCCGCAGGGAGAGAGGAGAGATGAGAGAGAGGGTGAGGTGGAGCTCTCTGATTGGTTGGGGGTTGGGCCAGAGAGTGTGGGTAGAATTTTAGGTGGACTTAGGATTTAGATGGGCGGGCAGTTTTGGACCGATTATTATTCCTGGGGTGGTCGACCGGGTCAATCGGCTCGTTCGACTGCCCCTATTAAAATAATTTAAAACTTTTATTTGATTTAATTGGGCCGTTTGCAACCCGACAGCAACAAAACAAAAATAATCCGGAGACCCGGGGTTTTGGCGTTCGAATGAGATGGGGCGTTTTAGAAAAACGAAACGGGCTTGCGAACATATTTTTATGCAAACAATGCATGATGATGACGATGCAATGCACAAATTCAACGCGATTTTCTAGTAGTGGTTTTGCGGGATGCCACAATACGGTGTCGTTTCAACGGATTTAGACGGTGCCCTATTTAAAGTGAATGCGGCTGTTTCTAATGCATAACCCCAAAATGATAGCGGTAAATCTGTAAGTGACATCATAGAATGAACCATATCTAAGAGAGTTTGATTACGACGTTCGGACACACCATTACGCTGTGGTGTTCCCGGCGGTGTCAACTGTGAAAGTATTCCGCATTTCTTCAAATGCTCGCCAAACTCGTAACTTAGATATTCACATCCACGATCAGAACGTAGAAATTTAATCTTCTTGTTACGTTGATTCTCTACCTCACTTTGAAACTCCTTAAACTTCTCGAAAGTCTCGAACTTATGTTTCATGAAATAGATATACCCATATCTACTCAAGTCATCCGTGAAGGTAAGAACATAACGATAATCATCAGCGATGCTACACTCATTGGACCACACACATCGGTATGTATGATTTCCAATAAGTCCGTAGCTCGCTCCATCATACCAGAAAATGGAGTCTTAGTCATTTTACCCATCAGACATGCTTCGCATCTTTCAAGTGATTCAAAATCAAGTGATTCAAGAAGTACATCGGAATGGAGTTTCTTCATATGTTTCACTCCAATGTGACCAAGACGACAGTGCCACATATAGGTCGAATTATCACTTGATTTCAAACGTTTAGCCTCAATGTTGTTGATATGTGTATTTCCACTATCGAGATTCAATAAGAATAGACCATCTACCAAAGGTGCATGTGCATAAAACATATTACTCATATAAATCGAACAACCATTATTCTCGGACTTAAACAAGTAACCGTCTTGCAATAAACAAGATCCCGATATAATGTTCATGCTCAACGCAGGCACCAAATAACAACTATTTAAGTATAAAACTAATCCCGATGGTAGATGAAGGGGTAGCGTGCCGACCGCGATCACATCAACCTTTGATCCGTTTCCCACGCGCATCGTCACCTCGTTCTTCGCTAGCTTCCGTTTATTCGCAAAGACCTGTTTCGAGTTACAAATATGAGCAACCGAACCAGTATCAAATACCCAGGCACTACTACAAGTACTAGTGAGATACACATCAATAACATGTATATCATATATACCTTTCTTCTTGATGTTGCCGTTCTTCAAATCCGCCAAGTACTTTGGGCAATTCCGCTTCCAGTGACCTTCTCCCTTGCAGTAAAAGCACTCAGTATCAGGCTTGGGTCCAGCCTTGGTCTTCTTCGCCGGCGTGGTAACTTTCTTACCACCCTTCTTGAAGTGTCCCTTCTGCTTAGACTTGCCTTTCTTGAATTTGGTGGTCTTATTGACCAACAACATTTGGTGCTCTTTCTTGATCTCCACTTCTGCTTGTTCATGTTCTGCATGTTGTAGTTCATCACAAAGTTCTTGTAACTTGGTGGTAGTGATTGGAGGACACGGTAAATCCCCAAAGCATTAGGAATCACTATACCCAAGCTTTGAAGTTTGTTTGCGTGCCCAGACATCTTAAGCACATGCTCACTGACGGAGCTGCCCTCTTCCATCTTGCAGTTAAAGAACTTTTCAGAAGCCTCATAACTTTCAATTGCCGCATGAGTCTCAAAGATCAATTTGAGATCCTCGACAATATCATATGGGTCTGAATTCTCAAACCTTTTCTGAAGCTCCGATTCCAAACCATACAAGATAGCACACTGAACTATGGAGTACTGATTCTTCCGAGCGAGGTAAACATTCTTTACTTCATCGGAAGCATCAGCTGCAGGTGGGTCACCCAGCGGTGCATCCAGCACATAGGTCAAATTACCAGCTGTGAGGACAATCCTCAAATTGCGGAACCAATCCGCGAAGTTGCTTCCATTGTTTTTCAACTTTTCTTTCTCTAGGAACGCATTAAAATTGATGGTAGGGGCTGCCATTGATCTACAACATATTTGCAATAGTTTAGACTAAGTTTATGACAAATTGAGTTCAAATTAATAATAAAGTTAATCTAGGTGAACTCCCACTCAAAACAACATCCCTCACATTGTTTTAGTGATCACACGAACCAGATCCACTACATCAACACCGATCATCACGAGAGTTGATATAGTTTCAATGGCGAACAATCGTCATGTTCATCATATCTACTATATGATTCATGCTTTACCTTTCGGTGATCCGTGTTCTGAGACCATGTATGTACATGCTAGGCTCGTAAAGATCAAACCTTAGTTTCCGCATGAGCAAATCTGGCTTGCTCACGTTGTATACACTTGCAGAATCTAACACACCCGATCATCACGTGGTGCTTCGAAACAACAAGCTTTAGCAACGGTGCTAACTAAGGGTGAACACTTTATGACTTGAAATTCATGTGCATGAGGGATCATCTTATAATGCTACCGTCGTCTACTAAGCAATACAAGATGCATAAAGGATTAACATCACATGCAATTCATAATATGTGATATGATATGGCCTTTCTTATTTGTGCTTCCGATCTCCATCTTCTATACGAACATGATCTCCATCATCACCGCATTGCATCAAGGTCAATGACGCCTCCATGGTTGTCGCCCACCGCTTCAACTATTACAACTACTTTGAATAGACACGGTCTTAACATAAATTAAAGACAACCATATGGCTCGCCGTTGTCAACTTACAATAAGGAACATTGCATACATCAAATATAATCACAATCATGGCCATATCACATCATCGCACACCCACAAAACAAAGTTAGACGCCTCTACTTTCTTTGCATGTTTTACGTGGTTTGGGGCTTTCAATAAGTGTCGTTCTAACTTACGAACATGAACCACAACATTGATACTAGTATTGTTAATCACCCGTTGTAAATTGGATCTTAACTATGCTAGGAGAAACAGGCACCCGCAAAGCCACTTATGCAATACAAGTTGCATGTCGATCATGGAGCAAGTCTCATGAACGATGTCATGTAAGGTTAGCCCGGGCCGCTTCATCCCAACATACCGCAAGATGCAAAGTACACAAGAAGCAATCGACAATAAAAGCATCAACGCCCACAATGACCATTGTGTTCTACTCGTGCAACAGATCTACATATAGACACGGATCTGATACCACTGTAGGGATTCGTAGCATGGAAAACAAAAATTTTCTATCGCATACAAACAAACAAGCCAAGATCTATCTACTAGATTGTAGCAACAAGTCGATGGAATAACTTACCCTTGAAGATTCCAAAGTGTTTAACGAGAGCGGATTCTCGTGGGTGATGTAGTCGTACTCTTCCCGATCTCAAGATCGCGTAGACGATCCTTCCGTTCCGGCAGCTCTCCCATGATCGGTCACACGTCGGTACGACGAAGACCTTCCTCTCCCTTGTTCGAGAAAGGCGGAGGTTGTAGCACTCTCCTCGCGATTCCGGCAGCACAACGGCGTGGTACCGGAAGTAGAGGGGAGATCTCGCAGGGCTTCGCCTTAAGCCGGAGCGAGTATGGTGGAGTATGAGAGAGCTCCTCGGCGATCTAGGGTTTAGACACACCAAGGAGGAGGTGCTAGAGCCGGCGGCTAGGGTTCCGGGGACCCCCAAGTCGGCGGCTAGGGCAAAACCCTAGGGGTGGGCGGCGGCTATGGAGGGCTGCAGCTTTCTAGGGTTTGAGGTGAGGGACTTGTGTGCTCTAGGAGGGGTCCCTGCCCCTCCTTATATAGGTGGAGGGGGCGGCCAAGGGAGGAGAGGAGTCCCTCCCAACTCGCTTGAGGGTTGCCGCCGGTTGGAGGAGGGAACTCCTCCCCAACTCGGATTCCCCCCTCCTCCTCTTTTCCACTTTCCAATTTTAGCTATTTGACTTTTCAATTTAGCTATTTGACTTTTCAAATTAGGATTCAATTTAATCCTTTATTTGGAACAGCGAGGACACTTAGTACATGATGCAATCATTCCAATATGCAATGACACATTCATGTACCCCTTCCCCTCCGGAGTGCCGGACATTCCGGAACATTCTAGAACATTCCTGATGAAAACACCGGAATCATTTCCGAACTCCGAAACGGGACTTTCCTTATATGAATCTTATTCTCCGGACCATTCCGGATCACCTCGTGATATCCCGGATCCCATCCGAGACTCCGAACAACATTAGGTCTCTTTCTCATAATACCATAACTACTCAAACAACGTCGAATCCTTAAGTGTGTCTCCCTACGGTTCGTGAATTATGCAGACATGATCGAGACACTTCTCCGAACAATAACCAATAGAGGAATCTGGAAATTCATATGGCTCCCACATATTTCTACGATTACTTTGCGATCGAATGAACCACTTACATACGATACCAATTTCCCTTTGTCTCACGATAGTTTACTTATCCGAGGTTATGATCTTCAGTATCTCTGCATACCTAGTTCAACCTCGTTACTGATAAGTACTCTTTTCTCGTTCCCGTGATATGTGATCCCTTGTGAGCCAGTCACATGCTTGCAAGCTAATTGGATGACATTCCACCGAGAGGGCCCAGAGTATATCTATCCATCATATGGATGGACAAATCCCACTCTTAATCCATGTGTCTCAACCAATACTTTCCGAACACTCAATGCCACCTTTATAGCCACCCAGTTACGGTGTGGTGTTTGATGTCATCAAAGCATCCATCCGGTAAAGGTGATATGCATGATCTCATGGTCGAAGGAATTAGGTTACTATGTATCAGAAAGCATATAGCAATTGAACTATTGAAATGACTTGATCTTTATGCTACGCTTATCTATAGGAGTATGTCCACCATATCATTCTCCTAACGATATGATCTTGTTGTTGATAACATCTCAATGTTCATGATAGGGAAACCACAATCATTTATCAACCAACAGGCTAGTGATGTATAGAGGCTATACTAGGGACTTCAAATTAAGTTTACAAATCACACAAGTATCAATGTTTCCTTCTTAATACTATTATAGCATGAATGTAAACATTTATCATAAACACAAAGATATAATAATAACTACATTTATTATTGCCTCTAGGGCATATCTCCAACAGGATGAGTCGGCCTCTTCATCGGCTTTCCTCGGTGGAAAAATGGAGGACAAGGCCTGTGGGCTGAAGATCCAGAGAATGGCGTTGGTGGCTTCGTTATCTTCATCTACTGCGACGACCTCTGCTGCTGCTGGAGCTCTAACCCCAACGAATCTCCTCCAGTTTGCAGCTTGGGTGGCTCGGGTGGTTCGCCGGCTTCATCGATTTCGCCGGCCAGTTTCCGATGCACCCCACTTCAACCTCCGGCAGGAGGCCCCTTAATCTTGCCCGTTAATGGCGAGTACGCTGCTGGAGATGGTGGCAATAGCATCGCCGGCGAGGTCGGGATTTGCACAAGGACTCGATGGCTTTTGCAGATTCTTTCTAGGGTTCTTTATGCAAATTGGAAGGACATGGTTGTATTTTGTTATCTTTCAGGTCCTTTCTGCAGTACTGTAACAATTTTGATTATATAATGCCAGTTCTGGGACCTTCGGGTCCCTTCCCGTTGTTCAAAAAAAAAGCTAGTACCAGTAAGTCGTACCATACCCGCCGAGACCCGACGAAGAATATCCGCTACCATCCATGCTAGAATAAGATGGCAGGGACGATGACTGATAGGTTGAACTGCCATACTGCGTGTAGCTCGACCTATATAATGGATCTAATCCTGCATAGCTGCTCCTCACAGGTTCTCTGTGTGCAGCCAAGGAGTCATGAATGAAGAGAACGAGATTTCAAGATCGAAATTAGAACATCTAGAAACCAAGTAGATATAAACGACAGCATTTATTTAAAAATGTATGATGTGCTATTACCTGGATGAGCTGTTGGGCAGCTTGTACTTGGGACGACGTCCCCTTTATTTCAACAGTTATATCATCAGGGCTTCCCAAACTCTCTTGAATTGTGACAACAGCACCACTGTTAGCCCGTATATATGCAGTTTGCTCCTTTCACTCCTATGCTATCTTCTGCATAGGTAAGTGGGATTTGCATGGTTTGGGTTATCTGCATGTCATTTCTTCTTTCGAAGATACATGTTGAATTCTCTAAATTCTATCTTTCGAGACCAAACCTAGAGGGCCCATGGCCACCCACTTGGCTTTTCCCAGTTGGAACTTAGACTCGTCAGTTCAACGCAATAAATTTTCTTTTATCTGCTTAGCGATTCGGAGCCGTTTATTTGATCAAAACTCGACTAGCTATATACTGCAAAATCTAGATGTCATCAAAGATACATGTTGAATTCTCTAAATTCTATCTTTCGAGACCAAACCTATAATACTATATGATGTAAAATTACCTTTGTCTGACAGAAAATGGATTACTCTTCATGCTCCTGCCTTGACAAGATTTTCAAATGGAAAATGATATTCCGTCATCTGGGTCGCTCTTGCTCGCACGTTTTGTTTTAGCCGCTCCCACACACCCTCTACCTTTATCTCCTTTCCCCTACCAACGACTCGCCCGCATGATCCCAACCATAAGCCACCACGCCCTAACCTCTTCCTTCTCCAACCACCTCGCCCGCTTCGATCTTCGTCGTGCCTCGCCCTGCTGTGTCGGCTCTGAGCTCCATCGCATCCGAGCTTCGCCGACCTTAGGCCATCGCGTCCCGTCCTCCTCTTAATGCAGCCACCGCGCTGCCCTACAAGCTCCGCCGACCTCGGGCCACTGCACCTGCTTCGAGCTTCGTCGTTGAATCGACTACCGTCATGCTAGGTCCCGTCGGGGAAGACCTTGCTGGAATCGACGCCATGCTCTGCCCATGGGACCTACCCTGCAGTTGTAGCGCCTTGCTACCGACCTAGGGTTGCTGCCGACCTAGGGTTGCTTCAAGGGGATGTCGGAGATGCTACCGATGGCAGGACGTCTTTGCTACAGCGGGTGTATGTTGTTTCTACCAAAGGCGGGAGGCTTTGCTGCCTTAAGTGTACAATATGTCTACCAACGACGGGTGGATTTTGCTACCATGGGTCTACGTTGTTGATATGGCCGGCTTTGCTACCTTGGGTCTATGATGTTGCTACCAATGGCAGGTGCCTTTTCTACCATGGATGTATGGTGTTGCACTGTTGCTACCTTGGGCGACTGAGGATTGATTTTGCTACATACTCAGTTTATTTTTTGCTATCTCATTTCGTTTTTGCTACATTCATGTTCAATAAAGGATACAATGTTTTGAGTATAAATTTTTGGAGATAAATTCTAGCAAATGTCTTCATATCTCCGATGAAGTTGGTTTTTGCTACACTAACACAATTTTTTCTACAATTGTTCCCCGATTTTGTGACATTAGCATAACTTTTTTGCTATGAAGTTTCTGCGAGTCTCCCGTGGGAGTCCCTGGCGATGTTGCCGGCAAAATATGTTTTGCTATATTAGCACAATTTTTTTGCTACGATATCTCGAACAAGGGGCATTCTTTTTTGCTGTTTCAGGGCGAACATTTTAGCAAAAAGGGGTACATTGTGTAGCAAAAGGGTGCTTAATATAGCAAAAACGGGATTTGGAGTTTTTGGGGGACACGTGGTATCACAGGGACCTGAGGGATCGTAAGTTTTGATCCTCGAGGGATGCGTAGTATCGATCCTTTTTAAAAGGAAAACATTTTGGTTAACCCAACGGATCGCTTTCCATACGTCAAGCTTGGGTAAGCCACCCATGTCACCCTAAGAAATATTCAAGAGGTACAAGCGTCAAATCTTGGGGATGCCCAAGGCATCCCCTTGTTTATCAACAAAAATCTCAGGTCTTCTTTCAAGATACTATATTTTTGCTTCATGCACTTTGTGTTGTTCTTGGAGCGTATTTGTTTTTGTTTTTTATTTTGTTTTGTTTTGTTTGATGCAATAAATTGGTTGTACCCCAGCACACTTATTTTGGAGAAGTCACGCCCCGTTCTTCATTGCCTAGAACACTCTAGTTTTCACTCTTATTGTTCCGTGAGTGTTCTCTTTTGCTAGCACTGCATTTAGCTTTAGTTTTCTTCTTCTTTTTGCTTAGAACTTTTTAGTTCTTCTTTGTAGTTAGTTGAGACAAGCTCTCTAGTCTTTATTGATTATTATCTTTATGAGTTGTTTCAAATAAGTTGATTGGTGTTGGAAAAGAATAGAATATTTCATGCTTATGGTGGTACAAAAATAAGTTTGTTTTGATTGTTACTTAGACTTTATAATGTCATGTTAGATGTTGCTCTGACCATATGCTTAGTAATTATTGTTGTAGCATGACTTATTTCAAATAATTGAGATTTCTTAATGTGCCACGAAAGAATCATCGTTGTTTTAGCATACAAAAGCATAATGTTGTGTTATTCTCTTTTGATGCTTTATTTCGGTTGACTTGGCACATGTTTACACCATGTTATAACTATGAACCTGTCATCTTAGCCTCTATGATCATTTAGTTTTTGACTTATGATATCACTTTATGCTTTGATTAATAATGTTTTATCGCTCTGTATGATTATGGTCATTATTGCTCTCTTAGTTGGTTGCTCCTAGTCTTTGCTAGCCTCCACCTGTACTGAGTATGAGCTCTACTCGTGCATCCAACTCCCAAGAAACCAAGTTATTCCAAAGATTCCACTATAGACTCCGATGCATGGTGTGTTATACCATTCCAGGTATATTTATTTTTTTATATATCTTCCAAATTAAAAAATTTATGTGAAAATTAGTGATTAAAGCTCTCACGAACTTGAAGGCACATTTTATTTCTTGCACTTAATAAACTTGAACCATTGTGACTGTCTTATATGCTTTCAAGTTGTAAGTTGTGAATTAGCAAAACCATGTTGTCATGGGGTACGCTTTCAACATTGCACTTATTCTATTTAGTTGATATCATGTTCTTTTGTTTATGGATGCCGGCGGTGTGAAATAAGATGGCAGCTTGTAAGTCCATGGAGTTTTCATATGTGTTAGAGAAACGCCTGGGCGGCTAGCCTAAGCCATGCCTAATCATGGTGGATACTTGCAGCGAAACTATAGTGGCATTCTATGAAGCATCCTCAATAAAAACCTATGCAAATAGCAAATAAAAAGATCGTTTAGATGCTCACTGTCTGTTGCCTTGTCATTTTGATATGGGATAGCTCCTCTGTCATGGGGCAAGGGGTACCCCGTTGGCGGTTCTCTATGATACACATATACTTACAATGACAAGAACTTGCTTGGGACCAAAGTTGAGTAGCATGAGGTTCGGTACTCGTACGCAAGGGGCATGAGGTTTTCAACTTATAATTTGTCAAGTATATAACTCATATTTTCCCTCACTTTAACCTTAATCACTTCAAGATGCTTATGATAGGGTCAATGAGAGATCAAAGCTAATAAGTACCATAATTTTTGAAAGCTTTATAAAACCATTTAATCCCTACTTCCCTCTACGAAGGACCTTTCTTTTCACTTTTTTGTTGAGTCTCCATCTTCTATCTTTATGCACCAGTTAAGAGAGCATAGTTGTCATTCTGAGTTCAATGTGCATTGTCCCAAAACTATTTGATTAATTCATAATTATGGTATTGCTTGTTCTTAAATTATTTATATCTAGTCACCCTTATAAACTTTGAAGGTGTCCTATGCATTTATGTTTTGCTATTCCATGAAGGACAAGCTGAATACCACTCTTCCTATGTTTTCTATATGTGAAACAAACAAATGTCTTTCAAAGCATTATTCATGATCTTTTGTTTGTGTAGCATTTCATGTTGCAACATAGTTGCTATGTATTATTGTTAGAAATATATCTTTCATGCTTATGTTTAGAGTACTTTGATCCCAGCTATCAATGTTGTATAATACCTTGATCAAGATTGTGATGGTGCATGTCACCTCAAAAATTATTCTTTTTATCACTTACCTACTCGAGGACGAGTAGGAGTTAAGCTTGGGGATGCTGATACGTTGCAAGCGTATCTATAATTTTTGATGCTCCATGCTTGTTTTGCACCATTTATATTATGTTTAGTCCACACTTTATGGCATTTTTATGCATTTTTTGGAACTAACCTATTAACAAGTGCCACAGAGCCATTCCCCTGTTTTCTGCTGTTTTTGGTTTCAGAAAAACTAGTAAAGAAATATTATTGGAATTGGACGAAACAAAAGCCAAAGTTCCTACTTTTCTAGACATGACACGAAGTCCGAAGGAGAGATTTAAGAGTCGCCATGGACGTTAACCACACCGGGGGCCAAGGTCCACCTCGACCGCCCGCCTATGGTGTGGGCACCTCGGGCGTCCACCGACCTTGCCCCTTCGCCAATATAAACCCCCCGAGGCAAAAACCCTAAGTACCCGATCAGAATTCCACGAAAAAATTCTATAGCCGCTGCCACCGTCGTCCCTAGATCGGGAGGGATCTGAAGCTCTTCCCGGCACCTAGCCGGAGAGGGGAGATCATCCCGAAGGCCTTATTCATCACCATGCCAACCTTCGGAGTGACGTATGAGTAGTTCATCCTTGGACTACGTGTCCATAGAAGTAGCTAGATGGTTGTTTCTCCTATTTGTGCCACCATGTTTAGATCTTGTGAGCTGCCTATCATGATCAAGATCATCTTATTGTAATTGTACATGTTGTGTTTACGGGGATCCGATGGATATTGAGTATTATGTCAAATTGATTATTGTTCTATCATGTCTATGTTATTTGTGATCTTGCATGCTCTCCGTTTCTAGTAGTTACTTTGGTCAAGTATTTGCTTGTTACTCCAAGAGGGAGTATTTATGCTCGATAGTAGGTTCATGCCTCTAGTAATCTGGGAGAGTGATAGAAACTTCTAAGATTATAGATGTGTTGTTACTACTAGGGAGAAAACATCAATCCTTTGCCCAAGGGCAATTGTATTGTTTACATTATACACTTTGCTTAATGCAATTATCTATTGCTTGCAACTTAATACCCAAGGGTTGTTCGGATGATATTCCGGAGGTGGATTATTAGTCATAGATGCAGTTGAATTACGGTCTATGTATCTTGTTATAATGCCCAAATGAATCTCATAGTGATCATTATGTCATGTACATGCATTGTTATGCATTCTCTATGTGTCAATTGCCCCGCTGTAATTTGTTCACCCAGCATGTTATTTATCTTATGGAGAAAACACCTCTAGTGAACTATGAACCCTGGTCCATTCCTTCCCATTGATATTCTATCTATTGTTTATTATCTGTTTACTGTTTACTTTCTGCAATTACCACAACCAATTACTATCTTCCACACTATACATTTAATCCTTTGTTTTCCGCAAAACCAGTGAACTTGACAACCTTATTGATAAGTTGGGACAAAGTATTTTGGTTGTGTTGTGTGCAGGTTTCACGTTGCTAGCAACACCTTTGAAAGTGGTTTCTTTCTCCTACTGGTTCGATAACCTTGGTTTTATAACTGAGGGAAACTTGTTGTTGTGCTCATCATACCTTCCTCTTGGGGTTCCCAATGGGCTCTACATCAACCGAGCCACATCAAGCAACGTTATCGAGTTCAAATCAGGAAGGCACGAGCTAGGGAAAAAATATGCACATGTTTCTTATAATGTGAGGAGGACATGTGGGCCCAGCTGCATGATTAAACGGTAGATGCATCTAGCAGCGATATCAAGTTCGGAATAGGATAGTGGGATCAAAGGAAAAAAATTCCATCATACACATGATTCTGCTAATGAGAGACTGACATGTGGGACCCAGCTGCGTGACTAAACGGCAGATAGATCGAGCAACATTATCGAGTTCAAATCAGGGAGGCACGAGCCAAGGAAAAAATTCTATCATGCACACGTTTTTTCTAATGTGAGGATGACACATGGGACCTAGCAGCCTGATTAAACAGCAGATGCATCGAGCAACGCTATCAAGTTCGGAACAGGAAAGGAAAAAATTCATACACATGATTCTTCTAATGACAGGCAGACATGCGGGACCCAGCAGCCTGTCTAAATGGAAGAGGCATCGACCAACGTTATCGAGTTCAAATCAGGGAGGCGCGACCGAAAAGTATGGTCTGCTAGAGACATTGACGTCCGGGACCCACACGCCTAAAAATACTTCGGCGAGTCAACATCGTCGAGGAACCGGAAATCTTGCTTCTGCCACGCGTTGGCCGAGCTTCCTCCATGATTTTAGCGGTTTCGTCATAGTAGAGGGGCGCGAAACCCAAAAAAAAGTTTCCCATCAGCCACGGTCGAGCCAAGAATTTCGTCGCGGAAGACGCGCCTTCTACGATGACCGTCGTCCAAGTCGTTTCAGAAGGAAACATTTCTTGTAGTGATTGTGATTACTATTTATACTCTAGGAGCAGTTGATTATCTGGTTTGCTCTCTTTCTGCTAATTTCCCTATTAAGGATCTTGGCCTGCTGGAGTATTTTCTAGGATTGGAAGCGTCTTTCAATTAGGGGGATGACAGTGACTCAATGAAAGTATGCATTGGATCTTTTGCATCATGTGAGTATGGAGAATTGCAAATCCACTTCCATGTCATTGGCTACAGGTGATCGCCTTGCACGTGAGTCTGGTACTCCACTTGGTATTGATGATGCTTTCCGGTACCGCGGTGTTATTGGAGGCCTACAGTATTTTACCCTTACTCTCCCGGATATATCTTTCACGATGAATAAAGTTTGCCAGTTTCTCATCTTGCAATATGTGAAGGAAACAGTAAGTACATGGTTAAGCTTCTGGAAGTCTACCTCCACCAGTATTAGTATCTTTACTAATGCGGATTGGACAAGATGTGTTGATGATCGTTGATCCATGAGATGTTTTGCGGTGTTTGTTGGACCGAACCTCATCTCTTGGAGGTCAAAGAAACATCCCACTCTCTAGAGATCTAGTACTGAGGCAGAGTATAAAGATTTGGCGAATGGAACGGCTGAAGCTATCTGGGTAAAGTCAATACCCAAGGAGTTTCTCAGTAGCGCACGCCCACTCTTTGGTGTGATAATTTAGGGGCTACATATCTAACCGCAAATCTAGTCTTTCATGCATGGAGCTAGCACATTCAGATCGATTTCTATTTTATGCGTGAATGTGTTGCTTCTGGAGCTTTACAGGTCAAGTTCATCTCTTCCAATGATCAGCTGGTTGATGTATTCACTAAACCAGCCACTCGACAGATGCTAGACTGTTTCAAGGCCAATCTGAGTCTTGTTCATAATAGAAGTTCAGTTTGAGGAGTTTTAGAAATAGGTCTAGTTGTTGTATTTCTGTCGCGTATTTATATACTTAGTATGTATTGTATAGATACATGGTGACACAATTGCCCCACGAAAACCCTAAAAGAAAATTGTAACAATCATACGATGTCTTGATGTCAACCAACAAACTCAGCAGAAAGTTAGATTTTCCGTGGTTTTTTTTTGGAAAAGAGTATATATTAATATCACGAAGATACCAATTACACCCAGCCTCTGCAACAACGCATGTCCTAGCGGCCTTACGGATGCACACAGCCCAGAAAAAAGAAAAAAGAATTATAAAAAAAGAGAAGTCCCGCTACAAAGAACTATTCCTCAAAACAACGACACTGACACCACCATAACAACACCAGTAGTCCTCAACTCCAATAACAACACCTTTAAGAAGGAAACAGTGTACAAGCGCCGTCGTTGACCGATCAAAGATTATAGGTTTTCACCCTAGAGAAAGTCCTCGCTCGCAAAACAATGCCTTCAACAAGGCCATTGCCAAGCACAACCAGTTAAGGCCAGACCTTGGATTTTCACCCTGCAAGGTAAGACTGGGAACTCCTTATGTGTTGTATCCTCCCACAAACAGCTGTTGCTACGAGTCACACATCATACAGCCAGTTCGTCGTTGCCACAAAGACTCAAATCACCATCATTGCCCTCATGTTTCCGGTTTTATGACATTCTCCGCATCTGACTTCACACGGCTCGATGAATGGCACTTGGTGTGAACAAAAGGCAGAGCTTCGCAACGCTTCCGCTAAAACCAAACGGCCATAAAAACATGGGTACGCATGATCGAATACCTTCCGATCCACCAATCTCTAGGCCTAATGTGCCCATAGAAGTTCGCCGACGTAGGCTTTCGGAACTCGACACTCTAGCCAGATCAACGAGGGCAAGCATCAAGCAGATCTTCTTCACGCGGGAGGAACCCTAGGACCGCATCCATTATTCGGGTCGAACCAGCAGTCCCCACACCACTGGCGACTACCGGCAATCAGAATGAGCGGGTCAGCCATTAGCCCTCACTACAGGAAAACAGTTTTTTACTGGGTATTTAAAATACACAGCAAAGGCTAAAATACACTCGGCAAACATTTGTTGTGTGTTTACACTCGGTAAAGAGTTCACAGCGTACACCCCGTCGGTAAACACAACTTTGCCGAGTGTTTAACTCCCGGATACTCGGCAAACATTTGCCGAGTGTCTACCAGCCGCATACACGGTAAAATGATGCGTTCACGGCGCGCCAGCCGAAGACGGCGTCAAACCTTTGCCGAGTGTTTCCGACAGACACACGGCAAAGAGAAACGGCTGAGATTTCTCCACGTGACCCCATTCACTAGAGTGAGACACGTTGAGATTACTCTTTGCTGAGTGTCTCCTAGGATAATACACGGCATATACGTGCTCCTTGCCGAGTGTGTTGCCTGGAATACACGGCAAAGACGTCCTCTTTGCCGAGTGTTTTACCTAGAAAACACGGCAAAGACATGCTCTTTGCCGAGTGTTTTTCCTTGGATACACAACAACGTCCACAAAAAATTGGCAAGTTTATGCTGTTTTTTATTATATTCTGCATTTCAAAACAAATATGGACATACATATTCATATGTAGGCTCACAACAGACATATATCACAACAAGAACTCACATAATAGGTTCACAAGTACACTAGTATATCAAACATGCATACAAAGTTCACAAGTTCAACAAACACTTGAATTCAAGTTCACATATCCATCAACCTAACCAAGTGGCACATAAGTCCTCTAGCATGTGGTACATAGCTCCATCAACGGCCACCATGTTCCACCACAACATAGACCTTCTTGATGTAATCCTACAAAGTGCAAAACACACAAGCATGAGTAAAAATGATGTAATCTTACAAATTTCAAACTAGGTATATATATAGCTATATGGTAAGATGATTCTAACAAACATATTTACATGATACTAATAAGGTAAAATTTGGCACTAGCATAATTGTAATTTATTATCTATGTAGCTATATGTTAAGAATATTGACATGACTCTAACAAGGTATAGTTTGGCACAAGAAAAATTCAATTTTTTTATCTATGTAGCTATATGGACTTGGTATATATATGGTAAGATGATTCTCCAAAGAATATTGACATGGTTCTCACAAGAGTATATTTGGAACAACCATAAAACTTGGTATCTATGTAGCTATATGGTAAGGACTTGGTATAATTTGACACAAGATGTATACACACAAGAAATTAAAGAAGAGTGTGGGAACTCACAAAGTTGCCTCCTAATGTTCGGGTTGTCTATAGTCGGCATGGGCACGCTCGTAGGGGCAGGCGTCACAGGGCTTTCATCCTCCGGAGGGGCCAGGTTGTTGGATCCGGCCAAAATTAGGAGGCAAACAAGATGTATACAAACCCGGAGGGGCCGGGTTGTAGCTATATGGTAAGGACTTGGTATAATTTGACACAAGATGTATACAAACAAGAAATTAGCTATGTCCAGAGTCGGCATGGGCACGCTCGTAGGGGCAGGCGTCACAGGGCTTTCATCCTCCGGAGGGGCCGGGTTTGTTGTTGGATCCGGCCGAAATTAGGAGGCAAACAAGATGTATACAAACCCGGAGGGGCCGGGTTGTAGCTATATGGTAAGGACTTGGTATAATTTGACACAAGATGTATACAAACAAGAAATTGAAGAAGAGTGTGGGAACTCACAAAGTTGCCTTCTAATGTTCGGGTTGTCCAGAGTCGGCATGGGCACGCTCGTAGGGGCAGGCGTCACAGGGCTTTCATCCTCCGGAGGGGCCGGGTTGTTGTTGGATCCAGCCGAAGGCATTTCCTACAAAATATGGTAAACGGTTATGAGCGGTAAACATGTCACAATAAGATGGACTATTGAATAGATGCAACACGACTTACGAATTGGAAGTTCATCGAAGGCAAAGGAGGAAGAACAGGATGTGTTCTAAGTTATACCAGGATTGTATCCGATGCATGTATATAGGTCACATCTAGAACACAAGGACAACACCACCCTAGCTACATCTACAACTTAGCTGACCTCCCAAGCAGCTAGAATCATGTGGTTGTTGGAAAGAAAAGAGGTCGCCCATATGCATTAACATAACCTTTGGCAACGTAACTGGTTTGAACAAGCATATGCACGGCTGTTCAACACACCCACATGCATTGTAGACATGAATGGTCTGAACGCCATGAAAAATAGTAGCCGCCGCGAAAAGTAGGAACGCGTCCCTCTAGCGTCTCATCAACTACGAGCGGCAGAAGCTCGACGCCAGAGGCGAGAAGAAGAGCATAATTTATGTGGTCTTCTCTCTCCATAAAATGAGCCAGAGGTCTACACTGATCAAATGATCAGGAGTCTCATCGTGGTGACTTATCTCCTTCTGTTTTTATTACCTGTTTTGCTAATTATCTGTTGAATCGGGTGGTGGAGCTTACAAATATAGAACATTGGCAGGGGACAAAATCTCACTTCATTGGCTTACTATAATTAAACTCTCATGTCATTGGCAGGCAACAAAATCTGCATGAATTAATCCACTAGACAAAATCTGTAGGCAACTCACCATGATGGAGCTCCTGGTTCTCTTCCTGGAGGTGGAGATCTTGGTCCTCGTCCTCGTGGTGGAGCCCTTGGTGGTGCAGCTCCTGGTCCAGCTGCAGGGCAGGGAGGTCGACGCGGGGAGTTGGCGGACGGCAGGCAGTGGTCGAGGCGAGGAGAGAGAGGTCGACGGGAGGCGAGGGCCGGCGAGGCGTCCCAGTGCGAGGTGGTGGACCCGGCAGTGGGCGCATATGGTCAGGGAAGGAAGGGCATCAGCAGCGGCGGTCCAAAGAAGCGCGGTGGCAGTCTGAACAGCAAGGGCGGTACGGAGAAGGGGCGGCGCGGGCGCAGGAGAGAGGATGGTGACGGGGAGCGGGCGTGTGTGAGATTTGGACTTGACTGTTTTTTCTCGATCTAGGTCAGCCAGACAGATTTGACTTTGCCGTGTATTCATTCATGTTTATGACACACGGCAAACACATGGGCCATACCACCAAAAAAGCCCCACATAAATACAATTTTTTCATCAAAGCATTCTTTTCATCAAACTTTATGATATTGTTCAAGGGTATATATAGTAATCATTTTTTTTCATTAACATTTTCCTTCTCGTAGCATCAAAACGGTCCGAACAATATGAAAACTACGCGTGAAAAAGACAAATTTCTGCCGAATCGACAGGAAATGAGTCTGATTTGAACTACGGGTACATCATTCTATGCTTATGATTTTTTGTAAAAATCATTTTTAGACTCATAATATGCTATTTCATCAGAGATCTAATACAAGTTTAGCGAGGCTCAGCCCCTAGTTAAGAACTTTCATGGCCGCCGTTTTGACCATAATTTAAAACGGACATAAGAAATTCAAAAACGGTCCGAACAATATGAAAACTTTGCGTGGAGTCATTTAATATCACATAGTTGCAAGGAAAAATATCAAACTTGGTATATGGATTGCATCGCAAAAAAACCTTCTTAGAAATGGCCTATCATGTTCGAGATTTCATGGCTTTTAGGTCAAATGACCAATGTTATGGCAAGATTCTCGACATAGTTGGTGATAATGTGCTCATATTGTGAATGCATATGCACCTTGGGATGACGAACATTGTTGGAGGAGGAAGTTTTCCTTTTTGTCCCATAGAAAAGCCATTTTCTATTTTTCGGGCGCAAAAACGGATCTTTTGTGAAGCAACTGTTGGAATTATGCCCTAGAGGCAATAATAAAGATGTTATTATTATAATTCTTGTTCATGATAAAGTTTATATTCCATGCTAGAATTGTATTAAGCGGAAACTTTAATACTTGTGTGGTTTGTGAACAACACCGTGTCCCTAGTACGCCTCTATGGACTAGCTCATTGATCAATGATGGTTAAGGTTTTCTAACCATAGACATGAGTTGTCAATTGATAATGAGATCATATCATTGGAGAATGATATGATGGACAGACCCAAACTAAGCGAAGCAATTAGATCGTGTCATCGTGTTCGTCTTTGCGAAGCTTTTCTTATGTCAAATATTGTATTCCTTAGACCATGAGATAATACAACTCCCTGGTATCGGAAGAAAGCTTTGAGGTCATCAAACGTCATCCTATGAGAGGGTGATCATAAAGGTGTCTCTCAGGTGATCGGAAAGTATCTGTTGGGTTGTATGTATCGAGATGGAATTTGTCCCTCCCAAGTCGAGAGATATACTGCCCACTCGGTAATCGATATCAACACCGCTTGCAAACATGTGGTTAAGGAGTTAATCACAAAGTGATATCGGATTACGGAACAGTAAAGTATTTGCCGTGAACGAGATTGAACTAGGTATGATGGTACCACGATCAAATCTCGCAAGTAAAATATCGCGAGACGAAGGGAATATATATATGGGATTGTTTGAATCGACATCGTGGTTCATCCGATATGATCATCGGTGAATGTGGAGTCAATATGGGTGCCTGCACTGTTGATTATTGATAGAAGATCATGTGCGCATATTCTCGAACCCGCAGGTCACACACTTAACGTGTCTCGACGCTAGGATAGATTGGATAATTGGTTTATGAGTTTTTGTTCGGAGTCTCGGATGGGATCCGGGACATCACGAGAGGTTCCGGAGTGGTCCGGAGAATAAGATTCATATAAGGCAGTGCAGTTTTTGGAGTTCGGAATTATTCCGGGTTAATCGGTATTATACCGGAAGCTTCTAGAACCTTCCGGAAGGGGGCCAACGTGGCCCCACCTTCCGGGAGGGGGCATGGGCCTATGAGGGAGTGTCCTGGCCGCATTGGTGTTAGAATCAGGTTGTTTCCGAATAGGTCTTTCTTACCTCTCTCTGATAGCCGCCAGTTGTATCGAGTCTCTATAGGTTGTTTAGTGCATGCTGCCGCTGCCGCTTCAGTCCACCATACCTATGTAGGCGAGGACCGCCGAATTCTAGCCTCGCCGTGTACTGGCCTCAGTACTGACGCTCCTCTTTTTCCTTTGCCCTTTGTCGGCACCCCTTTTGTTTTAGCAGGTTTCGACGTCGTTAGCAGGGTTACCCTTCCGGCTTGGCCTGGGAAGGGTTATGGACGCCATTGGTTATTCTTCAGGGCTTTTAACCCCATTTGCATCTTGTCCGTAGTCGGACGCTCTATCATTTTCAAGGTGTTTTGGATCTTTGTATATTATCTCTGTATTCTTGACTCATGGAGTCGTGTTGTATATATATCTGTTCTGTTGGTCCCATCGATGACTGTTGTGTAATGTTATTACTTCGTTTTCCACCCGCACGAAAGTGCCTGGTGGGCACCTTTGAATCGTTTCTATGCGGGTTTGACGGGTTTTCGCTAAAACTTGCATAGGTCCGATTCTGAGGGTGTTACAAGCAATCACCGAATAAAAGTTTTAAAATGCTACCATCCTATTTTTCAAAAATACTAGACCAACTTACATGGAAAATTTCCCGAGTAGGGTATCTCAAACCTTTTCGTCCACCCCTGGTGAAAAAGACAAATTCCTGCCGAATCGGTAGGAAGTGGGTCCGATTTGAACTACGGGTACACGATTTTATGCTCATGATTTTTTGAAAAGATCGTTTTTAGGTTCATAATATGCTATTTCATCAGAGATTTAATGCAATTTTAGTGAGACTCAGCCCCGAGCTAAGAATATTCATGTCCGCCAATTTAGAAAGCTTGACTACAAGTGCAATTTTACTTAAGATTAAGTGTACTTAGAATTAAAAAATCATGTGTGATCAACGAGGTAAACAATTCAAAAAGTAAAAATTAGGTTTTCTCATATTTTTGCCGTGTATCAGAATAAAACACACGGCAAAAAAATTGACACACAGCAAAAGGCATCTTTGCCGAGTATTTGTGTCTAACACACGGCAAAGTTTAGATCCAAACTCTAGTTTTTTGGCCCATGCGGGAGAGAAAGTTTCTTGCCAAAAGTTTGCCGTGTGTATGTTAAATGACACTCGGCAAACCCTAACGCCGTCGGTTGCGCCGTCTGGTGCGGCTTGGAAGGACACGTGGTACGGTGGTTTGCCGTGTATCAAACTTTTACCGAGTGTCTTTTTCTATTTTACCGTATATGTCTCTGTTTGCCGAGTGTTTTTCGCTAGTATACTCGGCAAAGTTGGCACTTTGCCGTGAGTCAGTTGTTTGCCGAGTGTAACAAGTATGATACACGGCAAAGTTTTGTTTGCCGAGTATCCGGTATCTAAACACTCGGCAAACAAGAATACACCCAGCAGCATCTCGATTTCCGGTAGTGCCTTGAGGCCATGGTCGAACCCAAAGATTGAGCTGACGCCAGGAGCAGCATCGCCGCAGGACAGCCGTCGCCTCCAGGTCCACACCAGATCCCCTCCTGCTCTTCTGCGCCTCTCATCTGAGCCGCCAGCCTGCATCACAGGAGCGCCGCCGCCTGCAGCCCGGATCCACCGGCATAGCCCCAAGGTGCCTACCTCTCGCGCTGAAGAGATCGACGGAGGCCGCACAAACCGGCCGTCACCTTCGGTGACCAAGGCGTGGCCGCCACCACCGACCAGGAAGAGGGCACGGTGGTAGCGGCCGGAGAGAGAGGGCCCAACGGCGGCCTACTGGGTTAGGAGGTGGGCGCCCCAGAGTCGTCTTACGCGAGCTTCCGGGGCGTTGGCTAGGGGTTGTAAAAACTTGTTATGCGGGCGATATTTTTTTTCACGGCCCTAGATTCAACAATCCAGCCGTACGTGTGGACTCGCCGCGTCATCCTTAACGGAGTCCAATTCGCGGACGGCTCAGTAGCTCTCAAAGCCACGGCCCTAGAAAGTAGAATCAAGAGAATCTGAAGCTAGTAATCGTGCCGATGGCGGCGTCTCATTCCTTAACAGAGTCCAATTTGCGGACGACTCAGTGGCTTTTAAAGTCACGGCCCCAGAAGTAGAATCAGGAGAATCAGAAGCTAGAAATCGTGGCGATGGCGGCGGCGCGGGTTCGATCCAGATGGACGGACCTCCATCCGGATTTGCTAGGCCTCGTGCTCTCGCGCGTGCTGTCCCACGCCGACCGCGTCCGCCTCCGCGCCGTGTGCCGCGCGTGGCGCTCCGGCGCGCGGACGGTGCAGCACCTGCTGCCTCCGCTCCCCCCTTTGGCCGCGCTCCGCGACGGCTCCTTCCTCAGCCTCCCCGACGGCGCGATCCACCGCATGCCCATCCCCGAGGACGTCTTCCACCGCGTGTGCACGGGCGGCATGCTCTTCCTCGTACACCATGATGACAGGTGCTCGCTGATGCACCCTGGGTCTGGAGACGTGACCCCTCAAGAGATCCGCCCCACCACCATTTGGTATCGTTTAACGGTGCCCACTCGTACCTCCGCCGAAGAAGTACGAAAGGTGGTGGTGGCCGATCACTTCGTCGCCGTCCGGACGTTGAAGAGCGTCAGGGTCTACGCTCGCGGCGGGGCCGAATCTACGGGCGTGGAGTGGGTGGCGCCTGAATACTGCAGCCCCGAATCGGCGGACATGGCGCTCTTCCAAGGGAAGCTCTACGTCCTCACGGTGAAAAAGGAGGACCGTGAATACGGGCTCTACGCTCTAGACATCGCCGGCAGCGCCGAGGAAGGCGGCATCAGCGTCGTCGCATCCGTCCCATGCATAAGCGGCACTAAGATACCAAGAGACCGTACTTCTTCGTTCTATCGTCAGCACCGCTTCTACTTGGTCGTGTCCGGCGATCGGCTGCTAATGGTGGAGCATACGATCAATCGATGGCCCGATGGGGCCCGTGCGCCATCCGAGTTTCTAGTTTTGGAGGCAGCGGATCTTAACGGCCAGGCACCGGGGTGGAGCAAGGTTGATACACTGATGGGGCATGCGCTCTTCGTCAGCGAAGGATGCTCCGAGTCCCTCTCCCTCCCTGTGGGTGTGACTGTGAGCGGTGGGGCACACGAAGACTGCATCTACTTTATGAGCGAAGCTTATGCAAACGGTTACAACTATTCTTATTATATGGAGCTTGAGTGCGGCGTCTACAATATGAGACAAGGGACCGTGGAGTCGCCCTTACCACCGTTTAACATGATGGCGGAGACAACACTAGAGGGCCCATGGCCACCCACTTGGCTTTTCCCAGTTGGAACTTGAGACTCGTCTAGTTCAATACAATAAATTTTCTTTTATCTGCTCAGCGATTCGGAGCTGTTTATTTGATCAAAACTCGACTAGCTATATACTGCAAAATCTAGATGTCATCAAAGATACATGTTGAATTCTCTAAATTCTATCTTTCGAGACCAAACCTACAATACTATATGATGTAAAATTACCTTTGTCTAACAAAAAATGGATTACTCTTCATGCTCCTGCCTTGACAGGATTTTCAAATGGAAAATGATATTCCGTCATTCGGGTCGCTCTTGCTCGCCCGTTGCGTTTTAGCCGCTCCCACACACCCTCTACCTTTATCTTCTTTCCCCTACCAACGACTCGCCCGCACGATCCCAACCATAGGCCACCGCGCCCTCACCTCCTCCTTCTCCAGCCACCTCGCCCGCTTCGATCTTCGTCGTGCCTCGCCCTGCTGCGTTGGCTCTGAGCTCCATCGCACCCGAGCTTCGCCGACCTGAGGCCATCGCGTCCCGGCCTCCTCTTCATGCAGCCACCGTGCCCCCCTACAAGCTCCGTCGACCTCGGGCCACTGCACCCGCTTCGATCTCCATCATTGAATCGACCACCGTCATGCTAGGTCCTGTCGAGGAAGACCTCGCTGGAATCTCCGCCATGATCCGCCCATGGGACCTCCCCCTGTAGTTGTAGCACCTTGCTACCGACCTAGGGTTGCTGCCGACCTAGTGCTGCTGCAAGGGGATGTTGGAGATGCTACCGATGGCGGGACGTCTTTGCTACAACGGGTGTACGATGTTTCTACCAAAGGCGGGAGGCTTTGCTGTCCACGACATTTCTACCAACAACCGCTGGAATTTGCTACCATGGGTCTACGTTGTTGCTACAGACGGCTTTGCTACCTTGGGTCTATGATGTTGCTACCAATGGCAAGTGCTTTTTCTTGTAGGGGTTCGTAGCATGGAAAACAAAAAATTTCTACCGCATGCACACAAACAAGCCAAGATCTGTCTATTAGATTGTAGAAACGAGTCGATAGAGGAACTCACCCTCGAAGATTCCAAAGCGGTTAACGAGAGCAGATTCTCGTGGGTGATGTAGTCGTACACTTCCCATCTCAAGATCGCGTAGACGATCCTTCCGGCGCTGCGTTCAAGCAGCGCTTCCGCAGTCGGTCACACGTTCGGTACTCGACGAAGACCTTCCTCTCCCTTGTTCCAGCAGGCAGCGGAGGTTGTAGCACTCTCCTCGCGATTCCGGCAGCACGACGGCGTGGTACCGGAAGTAGAGGGGAGATCTCGCAGGGCTTCGCCATAAACCGGAGCGAGTATGGTGGACTATGAGAGAGCCTTGGTGATCTAGGGTTTAGACATACCAATTAGAAGGGGCTAGGCCGGCGGCTAGGGCAATTAGAAGCCCCAACTCGGCGGCTTGGGAGAAATCCCTAGGCTGTGGCTAGGGTTTAGGTTTAGAGGGAGGCAACTTGTGTGTCTAGGAGGGGAGCCCTGCCCCTCCTTATATAGGTGGAGGGAGGCGCCGGCCAAGGGAGGAGTCCCTCCCCAACTCGGATCCCTAGTGGGCCGGCGGTGGAGGAGGAACTCCTCCCCAACTCGATTTCCCACTTCTTCTCCACTTTCCAAAATAGCCGTTTGACTTTTCAAATTGGCGTTTGACTTTTCAAACTACGATTTGATTAAACCCTTTATTTTGTACAGCGATGACACCTAGTACATGATGCAATCATTCCAACTTGCAATGACACATTCATGTACCCTTCCCCTCCGGAGTGCCGGACATTCCGGAACCTTCTAGAACATTCTCGATGAAAACACCGGAATCATTCCCCAACTCCGAAACAGGACTTTCCTTATATGAATCTTATTCTCCGGACCATTCCGGATCTCCTCGTGATATCCCGGATCCCATCCGAGACTCAACAACATTCGGTCTCTTACTCATCATTCCATAACTACTCAACAACATCGAATCCTTATGTGTCTCCACGGTTCGTGAATTATGCGGACATGATCGAGACACTTCTCCGAACAATAACCAATAGAGGAATCTGGAAATTCATATGGCTACATATTTCTACGATTACTTTATGATCGAATGAACCACTTACATACGATACCAATTTCCCTTTGTCTCACGATATTTTACTTATCCGAGGTTTTGATCGCTTGGTATCTCGCATACCTAGTTCAACCTCGCTACCGATAAGTACTCTTTTCTCATTCCCGTGATATGTGATCCCTTGTGAGCTACATGCTTGCAAGCTAATTGGATGACATTTCACCGAGAGGGCCCAGAGTATATCTATCCGTCATATGGATGGACAAATCCCACTCTTGATCCATGTGTCTCAACCAATACTTTCGGAACACTCAATGCCACCTTTATAGCCACCCATTTACGGTGTGGTGTTTGATGTCATCAAAGCATCCATCCGGTAAAGGTGATATGCATGATCTCATGGTCGGAGGAATTAGGTTACTATGTATCAGAAAGCATATAGCAGTTGAACTATTAAAATGACTTGATCTTTATGCTATGCTTATCTATAGGAGTATGTCCATCACATCATTCTCCTAATGATATGACCCTGTTGTTAATAACATCTCTATGTTCATGATCAGGAAACCATGATCATATATTAACCAACAAGCTAGTTTAACAAGAGGCTTTACTAGGGACTCTTTTATGTTTACAAATCACACAAGCATTAATGTTTCCTGTTAATACAATTATAGCATGGTATGTAAACATTTATCATAAGTATGAAGATATGATAATAACCACTTTATTATTGCCTCTTGGGCATATCTCCAACAGTCTCCCACTTGCACTAGAGTCAATAATCTAGTTTCAAACATTTGTGTATTCAACACCTATGGCTTTCCGGTGTTGTATGTACACGATTGCTAGTGGTCAACTGATCTCCGGATCTGACACTTCTAGGTCCGTGTGTAATTGCATGTCTTTGCGTCTCTACGCATCACTCATTCTCTAATGAGATGGCTTCGTACAAATTTGGTCCTTTGGTGTGACCTTTAGTTCTTTGGGGTTAAAACATGTTGATAATATTGTCGTACAATATATCTTCATAGTATTATCCCGCTGTGAACTACACCTAGTTTGATAACAAACTACTTGACACAAATGCCCTCTTTAGCTGCTATTATAGCAGTCATATACTTAGCCTTTTGTTGTAGTATCTGTCACAATGTCTTAACTTTGGAACTCATCCAAGTCCATTATGGAACTTACTTTCCATCATATTGTGCCACCTTTAGTTTAGATTGAGATAAACTTAATTTGTACTTTGTGACAAAACTAGTATCAATGTAATTCATTTACAATGAACTAACCATCTATTTGTCACTTCTACAAATAATATACTCTTAGTTCTTCCAAAAGATCATAAGAATATCCTTACTATTGTCCAATGATCAACTTATGAATCATTCTGGTATATGCTCATAACATTTAGAGTATAGGACATATCTGGATTTGTACATATCACAGTATGATTGATATAAATACTCTTTGTGATTTCATACATCAAGTATCAATCTATACTTGAATCTTTGTTTCACTTACCCTGTGTCAATACACTTGAATATATCATCAATATTGAACTCATTCAATCCTTTTTCTGTGACAAGAACCTTTCTTATAGTTTCTATATTGAACTCATTTAATACATCATCTATGTACTTTCGTCACAACCATATTAGCGTCTATTGATGCCAAATATTTGGGTTTTGCCTAAGCCTTTCATCGAGATGAAATTCTTATCTTGTGTTAATAAAAGATACATCATTTCCAATCAACAATATGTCTTCCACATAATGTATTAGAAACATGTCTTAGCGCTCCCACTTAATTTCTTGCAAATGCAAGCATCTTCATTATCTCCGACGAATTTAAACTCCTTTAACAGTTTCATCATAGTGAAGATTCCAACTCCGTAATGCTTACTTCAGCCATTGAAGTTTCCATATGCATTTAGCATCCTTTGAATTAACAAAACCCTTTGGACCGTGTCATGCACACGTCCTAGGTAACCCTTCTATTAGAAGAATTTGTTTTGTTTATCCAACTACCACATAACAAAATTATATGTAGTGGTTGCTATATTAATCCGTCTAAACTAAATATCGCTATGAAAGATCAGATCTTGTCACGGTCAACCTTTGAACATTGTTGTGAACTCTTTCCCAATCATGTCGACCATTTCATAGATGCGAAACATTCATGTCTATTTTTTTATAGATCCAAACACAACTGTAAGGTCTTACACCTTTCTAGAGGGTCCTTCAAGTTCAAAACTTGATTTCTCGTGTATGGAACTATCACGGATTTTATGGCTTCAAGCCATTTGATGGAGTCAGGGCCCATCATCGCTTCTTTGCATGTAGTCGGTTCATTATTCTCAAATAATGATTCAACCCTCAAATCTTGGTATTTGATTGTTTACCCGACCTACTTGTTTCAATAGGAACTTAGATCTCCGTGACCACAACCTTTGAGGCACGTGAGCCATGAGCATTGTTGCTGCCTCTGGAACACTTTTCAGTGCTGCGCAACTCTGCACATATAGCTAAGGTTCTTTTAACCTTATCAAAGTTCTATTGTCCTCCCACTTATCTTTTCACGAAAAATTCCTTCTCCAAGAAACTTGACGTTCTAAGTGACAAACACTTTTGTCTCCGATGTTATGGAGGATTACTTAACAGTTATTCGAAATAACATACAAAGACAGGTTCATCCGACTTTGGTTGCAAACATCTTTCTTATGCATAGCATACCAATGTTTAAGAAAGAACTACTTGGGTTTTATCCCAAACCATAACTTTATATGGTGCCATTTCAACGGATTATGATGAAGCTCTTTTCAGTGGAAAAACGGTAGTTTCTCAAGCTTTTAATCTTTAAAATATAATGGCAGTTTTATGATTTACACCTTCGATCTTATGTCAAACAAGGTTTAATTACATATCTCGAACGCTCCATACTCTTATGGTGTTTCGGGAAATGCAAATCCACGGAACGATTCCTTAAATCTTAGGTATTATGCTAAACTTGTAACTCAAATATCTTCCTTTATGATCTTATCATAAACTATTTATATTCTTGTTACAATAATTTTGCACTTCATCTTGAAAGTTTTTGAACTTTTCAAATGTTTCATACTTCATCCTTATTAAGTAAATATTCATATATTCACTTAAATTTTCGGAGAAAGCATATGAAGTTGAAATTCATCGCTCTTTACTACACATAATGGACTTCGTACAACAATATGTACAAGTTCCAATAAGATAGTCATTCGTTCCCTTTTGGCCTATGAACGAAGTTTTAATTATCTCTTAGGAAAGTTTCACAAGCGTCATGTGATCAAAAAAACAAAAGACTCCAAAATTCCATCCACATGGAGTTTCTTCATGTTTTCTTTCCAATATAATTTAAACGGCGATGTCACTTCCTAAGTGATCTTTCAATCAATTTGTCTTTCGACATTTTTAGCACTAGTTTTATGGATGTGATTTCTCCAACGAGATTTGTGAGTCATCCATCTTTTTAGCACTACTTTGAATAGACACGCGGGTCTTAACAGAATTTAAAGACAACCATATTGTAACACCCTCAGAATCGGACCTATGCAAGTTTGAGCAAAATTCGCCAAACCCGCATAGAAACGATTCAAAGGTGTCCACCAGGCACTTTCGTGCGGGTGGAAAACGAAGTAATAACATTACACAACAGTCCTCGATGGGACCCACAGAACAGATATATATATAACAGCGACTCAAGAGTCCAGAATACAGAGATAATATACAAAGATCCAATTCACCTTGAAAACGATAGAGCGTCCAGCTACGGACAAGATGCAAATGGGGCTAAGAGCCCTGAAGAATAACCAATGGCGTCCATAACCCTGCCCAGGCCAAGCCGGAAGGGTAACCCTGCTAACGACGTCGATCTCAAAACCTGCTTAAACAAAAGGGGTGCCGACAAAGGGCAAAGGAAAAAGAGGAGCGTCAGTACTGAGGCCAGTACACGGCGAGGCTAGAATTCGGCGGTCCTCGCCTACAAAGGTATGGTGGACTGAGGCGGCAGCGGCAGCATGCACTAAACAACCTATAGAGACTCGATCCAACTGGCGGCAATCAGAGAGGGGTAAGAAGGACCTATTCGGAACCAACCTGATACTAACATCAAACAAACCCATCCTGGCTTTCCCCCTCGAGACCAAACGAGGAAGTCAACCGAGGAACTCACACAGTTGGCAGTTTTATTTATTCGGTTATCGTTGCAGCAGTTACTAGTCAGGTTAAAGATAGTCGTCCTGATAAAATAAGCAGTGGGCACTTTTAGTTAACCATTCCGTTGTAGTTGCAACAATTACTAATCAGATACAGATAACATGAGATAACCCAAAACCCAGCAGTTGTTGGTACTTTTATTTAGCCATTCCGTTGTAGTTGCGATACTTACTAGTCAGGTACAATGGTCGCAAGCGACACCCAAACAAGCAATTGTTGGCAGTATTATTTAGCCATTCCATTATAGTGAAGCTGATTACTAGTCATTATAGAGTCAAATTTATAGCAATAAACTTTAGTTATGCTTGTCTATGGTCGAGATACTGTGCTCCAAGTCGTCCATAACCGCGGACACGGCTTTCAGAAAGTTTTAACCCGGCCGGGGTGCACAAATAGCAACACACACACGATCAACCTCGGAAAAACCAAATCAAAACCCAACGAGGTCTTCACGACAGAGCAATCACAAGATTCAGAAATATTTCAGGGGGCCACCCCATTAAGCTACCTACCAAGTAAGCTAGCTCGAGACGCGGACTCAAGGTGCAGGTGAGCGGCATCGGGAACCCCAAACGGGGCTTGTCGACACCGCGAAAACGTGTCCCGATCCTAAACAGTACAGTGTGCTATCTGTCGCACAATCGTAAATAAAGCAGTAAAACATGGCATAGGTACAGGATCGTAAATAAAACCTCAAACTAGTTTGTGGCCCCAAGAAATAAGACGGAATCAAGCTCTGGCTAAGGGGGACCCATACTCCCCATATGTGGATAGCGCGATAAATCAAGGAACAGGTATCAAGTACTCGGGGTCCTACGGGACACAAGTGGACGTTCGGAAACCAAATGTTATCTATCACCCACCGATGCCTCTGCTTACTTCAATTTTAGTTGTTAAACAGGAATTAAAGTGAACAATAAGTATAACTATGATCATCTCCATCATCAACATGCGGCAATACATCAACAACTGTGGCATTTGACGACACGCAACAGCACTTGAGCAAGCGACTACGACGCGCAAGTCCAACTATCTACCAAACAACCGGTAATAGGATGTGTCCAAGGCAATATGAGGCTGCAGGGAATATCTAGGGAATGAAACTAGAGCATCGCAACACAGATAGCAATAGATCAACAGGAGGGAAGTAAATACTATAAAAGTAAGATAGGTAGAAAGGGGGAGATGCTCGCCTGAAAACATTGTCGAAGGGTTCAACCGAAGATCGGGGCGAAGCTCACATCAACTCAACGGCCTTATCCGCGAAGAAGCAAAACACTAGAATAAACACCGGATGCAATATTTAATACAACGGCAGAAGATCAGCATGATGCATGTATGATGGATGACATGGCAAAGGTGTGATGCGGTTAGGTCAATATTAAGCGGAACCGGGGTCCCGGCAATTAATTAATAGGTTCATGTTGTTTAGATCCCCCGCAATTAACTGTTGTTTTAACATGGTAAAAGATAGCACCGGTTCGCTACACAAATTTAGATGAGGCCAATATGAGACTAGATTTGCCCGCATATGGGCCCCATATTTAATTAGAGGTGAATCGGCATAAGGCCCCCAAACCACATGATATGCATGCGAGATGAACAATTAAATATGCGACAAGTTGTTATTATATTATAAAATAGGGTTCTCGGAAGGGGTTCACACATTAGGGTTCTCGACGATCTTGGGGTTCCGGGGTTCGGGGTCGGTCTCAGGGTCCAGGGTTCGACGGATCGGTCTCGACGGGATCGTTCTCGGATTACTGGGGTAGATCTTGTCGCATCCTGTGGTCTTCGGGTCATGTTGTCGGTCTTGTCGTCTCTCGCGGGGACCTTGGCGTTCCGGAAGGCGTTCTCGGGGTCGATGGCGAACTAGAGTGGGTTGGGTGCCGGGGTCTTCGAATCCGTGAAGTAGATCTTGTCGTCAGGGCGTCGAAGCTTCCGGAAGGAGAACTTGGCGATCTCGAGGGTCTTGATGTCCGACGGATTCGTGCGCGCCGGGATCGGCTTCAGGGTTTGTTCTTCCGATCCTTGAAGAAGGTCATGGTGGTTCCAGGGAGGAAGCCTTGGTGTTCCGCGAAGGTTAGCTTCGGACTGCGACTTTGTGTTCGTTGGCGAACTCGGATGGTCACCCGGGGTTCATCGAATCTGCTCGGCCGATGTCGATCTTGGCAGGGTACCATGTGGCCGATCTTGTTACGGTTGTCCGCGATGGAGGTCTTGTCGATGAGAGGGCCTTGGCATCTTAATCTCGTGCGGGATATGGTCCTTGTTCCGGCCTTGGTCAACAAGCGTTTCCGCCACGTCGCCATGTCTTCTCGCTGATGCGGCCCGTTACTTGCACGGAGGCAGAGGAACTAGCTGCGGTGGGCTTGTACGCGGGGGGGGGTTCTCCGCACAGCGGCTCGCGGCACACGACGGTGAGGTCTGAGCGACGGCGACGTGGAAGCGAGGCCGGCGGGGCTCGTACGCGGGGACGGCGGCACGAAGGCGAGGGAGACGGCGAGGCAGAGTCATTGCCGCTCGCCTGCAGGAGGGGCGACGACGAGGAGCTTGGCTGGCGCGGTGGGCGCTGGCGACGGCCTTGGGCTGAGCGGGCGAGGGAGGCGGCCGAGCGAGAATCGCGACGGCTGCTGGGCGGAGGCTGCTGGCGGAGAGCGGGGGGCCTGGGGCGAGCAGAGAGGTGGGGAGGCCGACGGCGGGCGGTGCGGCGAGGTTGGGGCGCCGACAGAGCGGGCGCGGAGAGCGGGTCCGGGGTGGCGGCGGGCACGTGCTGGCGGCGGACGGTGGGAGCGGCCGGGGCCGGGGAGAGAGGGGGGAGAGCGAGGCGGAGCCGGCGGGGCCAGGCGGCGACGGTGGAGGAGGTCGCTATGAGGAGAGGAGATGGGGCGAGAGGTGGAAGAGGAACAGGGCGCGTGGGGGAGGCGGTCGTGGTGGCCAGGGGGACAGGCGGGTCCCGCGTGGGGCCGGGGGTGGGCTGTGAGGGAGAGAGTGGTGGAGTGGAGGCTGATGTGGCGGTTGGTGGTTGGGTGGGGGGAAGAGAAAAGGTGAGGTGGCATGTTCTGATTGGCCAGAGTGATGTGGAGGCAAGGGTGGGTAGGAAGTTGGGTAGTTTTAGGATTTACGAGTGGGCCGTTTGTATTTTTTTTCTGGGGTGGTCGTTCGGGTCAATCGGCCCGTTCGACTGCCCCACTAAAATAATATAACTAAATTATTTATGTCAACCAGCGCTTTTGCAATCCGACGGCGGACAAAACAAAATAATCCGGGGACCCGGTTTTGACGTTTGAATAAAAGACGGGGCGTTTTTAGAAAACAAAACGGGCTTTGCGAACATAGTTTTATGCAACAATGCATGACGATGACGATGCAATGCACAAATTCAACGCGATTTTCTAGTAGTGGTTTTTGCGGGATGCCACAATTCGACACCACTAACAATGGATCTCGCCCTCGAGATCCGCCTCATGGTACCGGAAGGAAGGTCGGCGATCTGCGTCTTCTCGCATCGTGTAGATCCTCGCGACACCACTAACGGGGGTTCCTTCTTCATCTGGAAGTCGGCGACACCACCAACAAAGGTTCGTTGCTCCTGATCGTCGAGAGAAAACTCCGGAGAAACAAAAAGGCCGAAGGTAGAGGTATCAACAAATAAATCCACCTCTAGCTTCCATGGACGGAGTAAAACTGCTGGATCCACTGATTCGACGTACAAGAGCGAATGATAAGAGCAGTGGTAGGGTAGCTACTCCATCCCGCACTCAAACCATTACTCTGCACACGAATAGGCGGATTAAGCAACCAACTCTCGGAATCAGACTGAAGATCTCGACAAACGAGGTTCGGAACAAAGGAGTGATGCGGACTCTGCATCGGATCTGGCGTAGATGATGCCGTTGCGTCGGAAACACCAGAAGAGACAACAGAAATCGTGTGAAAGACACAGTGATTAGGTTCCGCGATGGTTCCATTGGCATGAACAACACATGCTCAAGGTCAACTCCAACTTCACCAAAGCTCGTCCTTCTCATATGTTTTTCAACGACACTGATATCCAGCAAGGAACACATATGGATAAGGAGCTCAAGAACAAAAGATTGGAGGAAGGGTACAACAGACAAGTTGTAGATTGATGATCGTAGCACCTCCGTTACAAAAGGAAGAAAGCGAAACCCTGAAGGTACGACGGAAACCCAACCGCGAGAAATCCTGGACTCGAAGAGAGGGAAGAGAGCGGATTCAAAACACGTCGGGATAATAGGAGAAGAGCAGAGGGGTAAGGAGTAAAATCAGACCTAATCAGAACTATCCAACCGATTTTGCAAAAATAGTTTTGACACTCTACTTCGGCCGTTAGCTAGGTTATCCTACAGGCTGGACTCGTGGTATCGTGAATCGCTGAGCTCGATACCACTCAGAACACCTCGAATCGGACCTATGCAAGTTTGAGCAAAATTCGCCAAACCCGCATAGAAACGATTCAAAGGTGTCCACCAGGCACTTTCGTGCGGGTGGAAAACGAAGTAATAACATTACACAACAGTCCTCGATGGGACCCACAGAACAGATATATATATAACAGCGACTCAAGAGTCCAGAATACAGAGATAATATACAAAGATCCAATTCACCTTGAAAACGATAGAGCGTCCAGCTACGGACAAGATGCAAATGGGGCTAAGAGCCCTGAAGAATAACCAATGGCGTCCATAACCCTGCCCAGGCCAAGCCGGAAGGGTAACCCTGCTAACGACGTCGATCTCAAAACCTGCTTAAACAAAAGGGGTGCCGACAAAGGGCAAAGGAAAAGAGGAGCGCCAAGATCGAGGCCAAGACAGGCGAGGTTAGAATTGCGGTCCTCGCCACAAAGGTATGGTGGATCGAGGCGGCAAGCAAGATGCACTAAACAACCTATAGAGACTCGATCCAACTGGCGGCAATCAGAGAGGGGTAAGAAGGACCTATTCGGAACCAACCTGATACTAACATCAAACAAACCCATCCTGGCTTTCCCCCTCGAGACCAAACGAGGAAGTCAACCGAGGAACTCACACAGTTGGCAGTTTTATTTATTCGGTTATCGTTGCAGCAGTTACTAGTCAGGTTAAAGATAGTCGTCCTGATAAAATAAGCAGTGGGCACTTTTAGTTAACCATTCCGTTGTAGTTGCAACAATTACTAATCAGATACAGATAACATGAGATAACCCAAAACCCAGCAGTTGTTGGTACTTTTATTTAGCCATTCCGTTGTAGTTGCGATACTTACTAGTCAGGTACAATGGTCGCAAGCGACACCCAAACAAGCAATTGTTGGCAGTATTATTTAGCCATTCCATTATAGTGAAGCTGATTACTAGTCATTATAGAGTCAAATTTATAGCAATAAACTTTAGTTATGCTTGTCTATGGTCGAGATACTGTGCTCCAAGTCGTCCATAAATCATGACACGGCTTTCAGAAAGTTTTAACCCGGCCGGGGTGCACAAATAGCAACACACACACGATCAACCTCGGAAAAACCAAATCAAAACCCAACGAGGTCTTCACGACAGAGCAATCACAAGATTCAGAAATATTTCAGGGGGCCACCCCATTAAGCTACCCGCAACGAAGTAAGCTAGCTCCGAGACGGACTCAAGGTCTGGGTAGAAGGCTGTGAGCGACTGGGAACCCCAAACGGGGCTTGTCGACACCGCGAAAACGTGTCCCGATCCTAAACAGTACAGTGTGCTATCTGTCGCACAATCGTAAATAAAGCAGTAAAACATGGCATAGGTACAGGATCGTAAATAAAACCTCAAACTAGTTTGTGGCCCCAAGAAATAAGACGGAATCAAGCTCTGGCTAAGGGGGGCCCATACTCCCCATATGTGGATAGCGCGATAAATCAAGGAACAGGTATCAAGTACTCGGGGTCCTACGGGACACAAGTGGGCGTTCGGAAACCAAATGTTATCTATCACCCACCGATGCCTCTGCTTACTTCAATTTTAGTTGTTAAACAGGAATTAAAGTGAACAATAAGTATAACTATGATCATCTCCATCATCAACATGCGGCAATACATCAACAACTGTGGCATTTGACGACACGCAACAGCACTTGAGCAAGCGACTACGACGCGCAAGTCCAACTATCTACCAAACAACCGGTAATAGGATGTGTCCAAGGCAATATGAGGCTGCAGGGAATATCCAGGGAACGAAACTAGAGCATCGCAACACAGATAGCAATAGATCAACAGGAGGGAAGTAAATACTATAAAAGTAAGATAGGTAGAAAGGGGGAGATGCTCGCCTGAAAACATTGTCGAAGGGTTCAACCGAAGATCGGGGCGAAGCTCACATCAACTCAACGGCCTTATCCGCGAAGAAGCAAAACACTAGAATAAACACCGGATGCAATATTTAATACAACGGCAGAAGATCGGCATGATGCATGTATGATGGATGACATGGCAAAGGTGCGATGCGGTTAGGTCAATATTAAGCGGAACCGGGGTCCCGGCAATTAATTAATAGGTTCATGTTGTTTAGATCCCCCGCAATTAACTGTTGTTTTAACATGGTAAAAGATAGCACCGGTTCGCTACACAAATTTAGATGAGGCCAATATGAGACTAGATTTGCCCGCATATGGGCCCCATATTTAATTAGAGGTGAATCGGCATAAGGCCCCCAAACCACATGATATGCATGCGAGATGAACAATTAAATATGCGACAAGTTGTTATTATATTATAAAATAGGGTTCTCGGAAGGGGTTCACACATTAGGGTTCTCGACGATCTTGGGGTTCCGGGGTTCGGGGTCGGTCTCAGGGTCCAGGGTTCGACGGATCGGTCTCGACGGGATCGTTCTCGGATTACTGGGGTAGATCTTGTCGCATCCTGTGGTCTTCGGGTCATGTTGTCGGTCTTGTCGTCTCTCGCGGGGACATTGGCGTTCTCGGGGTCGATGGCGAACTAGAGTGGGTTGGGTGCCGGGGTCTTCGAATCCGTGAAGTAGATCTTGTCGTCAGGGCGTCGAAGCTTCCGGAAGGAGAACTTGGCGATCCCGAGGGTCTTGATGTCCGACGGATTCGTGCGCGCCGGGATCGGCTTCAGGGTTTGTTCTTCCGATCCTTGAAGAAGGTCATGGTGGTTCCAGGGAGGAAGCCTTGGTGTTCCGCGAAGGTTAGCTTCGGACTGCGACTTTGTGTTCGTTGGCGAACTCGGATGGTCACCCGGGGTTCATCGAATCTGCTCGGTCGATGTCGATCTTGGCAGGGTACCATGTGGCTGATCTTGTTACGATTGTCCGCGATGGAGGTCTTGTCGATGAGAGGGCTTTGGCATCTTAATCTCGTGCGGGATATGGTCCTTGTTCGTTCGCCTTGGTCAAATTGCGTCGCCACGCCATTTCTTCGCCGTGCCCTGCTACTTGCACGGAGGCAGAGAGGAACTAGCTGCGGTGGGCTTATACGCTGTTCTTCTTCAACGCGGCCTCGCACACGCAGTGAGGTCTGAGCGACGGCGACGGCGAGGTCAAGCGGGGCTCAGACGCTGGGGACGGCAAGCAAGGCGAGGGAGACGGCGAGGCAGAGCTCGCCGGCTGCGTGAGGAGGGCAGCAGACGACGAGGAGCTTCATGGCGCGAGGTGGGCGTCGACGGAGGCAGCGGCCGCGGAGCGGCGAGGGAGGCGGCCGGAGCGAGGAACTGGCGACGCGGCCAGCTGGGCGGAGGCTGCTGGCGGAGAGCGGGGGGCCTGGGGCGAGCAGAGAGGTGGGGAGGCCGACGGCGGGCGGTGCGGCGAGGTTGAGGCGCCGGCGGAGCGGGCGCGGAGAGCGGGTCCGGGGTGGCGGCGGGCACGTGCTGGCGGCGGACGGTGGGAGCGGCCTGGACCGGGGAGAGAGGGGGGAGAGCGAGGCGGAGCCGGCGGGGCCAGGCGGCGACGGTGGAGGAGGCTGCTGCGCGCGCGGGGAGAGGAGATGGGGCGAGAGGTGGAAGAGGAACAGGGCGCGTGGGGGAGGCGGTCGTGGTGGCCAGGGGGACAGGCGGGTCCCGCGTGGGGCCGGGGGTGGGCTGTGAGGGAGAGAGTGGTGGAGTGGAGGCTGATGTGGCGGTTGGTGGTTGGGTGGGGAAGAGGCAAGGGTGGGTAGGAAGTTGGGTAGTTTTAGGATTTACGAGTGGGCCGTTTGTATTTTTTTTCTGGGGTGGTCGTTCGGGTCAATCGGCCCGTTCGACTGCCCCACTAAAATAATATAACTAAATTATTTATTTCAACCAGCGCTTTTGCAATCCAACGGAGGACAAAACAAAATAATCCGGGGACCCGGTTTTGACGTTTGAATAAAATACGGGGCGTTTTTAGAAAACAAAACGGGCTTTGCGAACATAGTTTTATGCAACAATGCATGACGATGACGATGCAATGCACAAATTCAACGCGATTTTCTAGTAGTGGTTTTTGCGGGATGCCACACATATGGCTCCTGCCGGTTGCCAACTTACAATAAGGAACATTGCATACATCAAATATAATCACAATCATGGCCATATCACATCACAGCACACCCCTGCAAAACAAAGTTAGACGCCTCTAATTTTCTTTGCATATTTTACGTGGTTTGGGGCTTTCAATAAGTGTCGCTCTAACTTACGAACAAGAACCACAACATTGATACTAGTATTGTCAATCACCCGTTGTAAATTGAATCTTAACTATGTTGGGAGAAACAGGCACCCGCAAAGCCACTTATGCAATACAAGTTGCATGTCAAGCGTGGAGCAAGTCTCATGAACGATGTCATGTAAGGTTAGCCCGGGCCGCTTCATCCCACCATCCCGCAAGATGCAAAATACACAAGAAGCAATCGACAACAAAAGCATCAACGCCCACAATGACCATTGTGTTCTACTCGTGCAACAGATCTACATATAGACACGGCTCTGATACCACTGTAGGGGCTCGTAGCATGGAAAACAAAAAAATTCTACCGCATGCACACAAACAAGCCAAGATCTATCTACTAGATTGTAGCAACGAGTCGATAGAGGAACTCACCCTTGAAGATTCCAAAGCGGTTAACGAGAGCAGATTCTCGTGGGTGATGTAGTCGTACACTTCCGATCTCAAGATCGCGTAGACGATCCTTCCGGCGCTGCGGTCAGCCTCAAAATCGGTCATCGGTCTCACATTCGGTACTGGACGAAGACCTTCCTCTCCTTGTTCCAAAGCGGAGGTTGTAGCACTCTCCTCGCGATTCCGGCAGCACGACGGCGTGGTACCGGAAGTAGAGGGGAGATCTCGCAGGGCTTCGCCTTAAGCCGGAGCGAGTATGGTGGACTATAAGAGAGCCTTGGTGATCTAGGATTTAGACATACCAATTAGAAGGGGCTAGGCCGGCGGCTAGGGCAATTAGAAGCCCCAACTCGGCGGCTTGGGAGAAATCCCTAGGCTGTGGCTAGGGTTTAGGTTTAGAGGGAGGCAACTTGTGTGTCTAGGAGGGGAGCCCTGCCCCTCCTTATATAGGTGGAGGGAGGCGCCGGCCAAGGGGAGGGAGTCCCTCCCCAACTCGGATCCCTAGTGGGCCGGCGGTGGAGGAGGAACTCCTCCCCAACTCGGTTTCCCACTTCTTCTCCACTTTCCAAAATAGTCGTTTGACTTTACAAATTGGCGTTTGACTTTTCAAACTAGGATTTGATTAAACCCTTTATTTTGTACAGCGATGACACCTAGTACATGATGCAATCATTCCAACTTGCAATGACACATTCATGTACCCTTCCCCTCCGGAGTGCCGGACATTCTGGAACCTTCTAGAACATTCCCGATGAAAACACCGGAATCATTCCCCAACTCCGAAACAGGACTTTCCTTATATGAATTTTATTCTCCGGACCATTCCGGATCTCCTCGTGATATCCCGGATCCCATCCGAGACTCCGAACAACATTAGGTCTCTTACTCATCATTCCGTAACTACTCAACAACATCGAATCCTTAAGTGTGTCTCCCTACGGTTCGTGAATTATGCGGACATGATCGAGACACTTCTCCGAACAATAACCAATAGAGGAATCTGGAAATTCATATGGCTCCCACATATTTCTATGATTACTTTGCGATCGAATGAACCACTTACATACGATACCAATTTCCCTTTGTCTCACGATATTTTACTTATCCGAGGTTTTGATCGTCGGTATCTCTGCATACCTAGTTCAACCTCGTTACCGATAAGTACTCTTTTCTTGTTCCCGTGATATGTGATCCCTTGTGAGCCAGTCACATGCTTGCAAGCTAATTGGATGACATTTCACCGAGAGGGCCCAGAGTATATCTATCCGTCATATGGATGGACAAATCCCACTCTTGATCCATGTGTCTCAATCAATACTTTCCGAACACTCAATGCCACCTTTATAGCCACCCAGTTACGGTGTGGTGTTTGATGTCATCAAAGCATCCATCCAGTAAAGGTGATATGCATGATCTCATGGTTGGAGGAATTAGGTTACTATGTATCAGAAAGCATATAGCAGTTGAACTATTAAAATGACTTGATCTTTATGCTACGCTTATCTATAGGAGTATGTCCATCACATCATTCTCCTAATGATATGAACCTGTTATTAATAACATCTCTATGTTCATGATCAGGAAACCATGATCATATATTAACCAACAAGCTAGTTTAACAAGAGGCTTTACTAGGGACTCTTTTATGTTTACAAATCACACAAGCATTAATCTTTCCTGTTAATACAATTATTGCATGGTATGTAAACATTTATCATAAGTATGAAGATATGATAATAACCACTTTATTATTGCCTCTTGGGCATATCTCCAACATTTCTACCATGGATCAAGGATGTATGGTGTTGCACTGTTGCTACCTTGGGATTGATTTTTATACATACTTAGTTTATTTTTTGCTATCTCGTTTCGTTTTTGCTACATTCATGTTCAACAAAGGATACAATGTTTCCAGTATAAATTTTTGGCGATAAATTCTAGCAAATGTCTTCATATCTCCGATGAAGTTGGTTTTTGCTACACTAACACAATTTTTTTACTACAATTGTTCTCCAATTTTGCGATATTGGCACAACTTTTTTGCTACGAAGTTTCTGGCGAGTCTCCCGCGGGAGTCCCCGGCGATGTTGCCGGCAAAATATGTTTTGCTGCATTAGCACAATTTTTGCTATGATATCTCCGACAAGGGGCGGTCTTTTTTCTGTTTTAGGGCGAACATTTTAGCAAAAGTGGGATATTGTGTAGCAAAACGGTGCTTAATATAGCAAAAGCGGGATTTGGAGCTTTTGGGGGGCACGGGACCTAGGGGATCGTAAGTTTTGATCCTTAAGGGATGCGTAGTATGATCCTTTTTAAAAGGAAAATATTTTGGTTAACCCAACGGATCGCTTGCCATGCGTCTCGCGCCTCCTCCGCTCTCCATGCGTCATAAGACGGGAATACAACAACGGTATTGGCCTCACCATGTGTAGGGATGTAATTGATACGGATAATTTTTGCTCTGAAATCGCATCCGCATCCGCTTTAAAGATATGGTATGCAATTATAGAAATCCGGCGGATAAGGATGAGGATACAGATACTTGTCAGGCGGATATCCGACAAATATGGTAGCGGATATGGTATTAGTATTATCCAGCGGATGCGGATTATCCGTAGTTTTGTGTGGATAATCCGATCTTCTAAATTCGGATTATCCAATAAATTAGCCCAATAATGTGTCCCAACTACTCAATTAATCCATTAACTTACGAAAATTCTATTCTTAGACCAGTCGCTGGTTTGCAAAACCAGGCAGGAGCTGTGAACGCGTGTTGTCAGACAACTTAAAATCATATAAAAAATTTAAAATATCTTATATATCAAACCGTTTGTCCGATTTAAGATCTGTTTTCACCGTTGAACAAGTCGCGACGAGATCTTCAAAACTAGATCCATGTTGATATGTTTCGAGGAAAAAAATTTGGAGCAAAAAGTTATCCACCCTAAACACATGAGTTATTCATGTCATAATATATAAGTTATCAACCCACTAACACATAAGTTATCCACCGTATAAACATGTTGGTAGGATGTTCTCGCATATGTATTGAGCAAGTTTATTGAAACATTGTAACCTAGTTATTAGGACACTGAGATTTTATTGTTATTAATGCGTTAGCATCGACGCGATTAAGGCTCGGTAACCTAACACCCTTCGAGGCTTTGTCACCTGTATTTCACGATACCGGTGACGGAAGACAAAGTCGAGCCGTGTAGCATCCCAGTTGTCTAACCCCTGTAATGCTACATGTCATAATAATAAAATGGGTCACTTCCAACATATAATTGTTGCATCATCATCACATCATGCTCATGTCATCATGTCCCCTTGCATTTGAGCATCATATAAAACCTTTTTCTTGTTTGGTTCTTATCTCATGTGCATGATTAATTGTAGTTGCCTCTTGATATTGTATTTGGTTCTTACTAAATTGTTAAATGCCCAAGTTGAGTTGGGGGCATCTCTCTTTCGACTCCACCACCTTATCTTTCACCACCTTATAATTCCACCATCCAATAATATGGGCTTGGCATTTTATCGAGTTATCTCTAGCCCATGTTGTTGGTTGGATCCACCCATAGTCTTTGCTTGGCCTTGCCCACCTTTTGGGAATGCATGTGAATAATGCCTTGTTAATGTCATTGTTTTCACAAGGATTAGTTGGGCATTAATCATCTTGCATGGGCCATGCAAGTGCCACCTTTTCTGGTTTTGGTTTACTTTGGATTTCTAAATGGACCACCCCTTCTTTGCTTGACCTTGTTTTGTGAGTATAAAACCCTAGCTCTTTCCCTCTCTTTTCCCTGTAGCTAGATCCCTACCCCATGCCCCATGCACATACATGTGCTCATGAGCATGCCCCTACCATACCACCCTTGCTTGGTTTTTGCTTGTTCTTTGAATGGGACATGCATGATCCTATCCACATCATCACCTTGACCATCTTTCTCCCCTCTCCCTCTTTTCTTGTTTGATCTTGCTAGGGCTAGTATGAAGCTTGTTTGACCAAGGTTAGTACCACCATCTCCTTCCTCTTTTTCTCTAAACCAAAACCCTAAGTAACACCTACCCTAAAACTAAACCCTATTTTACATCTATCCTAAAACTAAACCCTAAACTACACCTCCCTCTAACAAACCCAAAACCTACCCCCCAAACCATCTACCCTTTTTCTCTAAACAAACCCTAATCTACATCTACCTAAACAAAAACCTAAACTACCTTTTTCCTCTAAACAAAACCTAGCTACCATCTACCCTCTCCCCTCCTCTCTAGTTATCTACCTAGTGCCCTCCTCCCTTCTAGCTACCAGCTCGCCCCTCCCCTCTCCCTACCTGCCCCACACGTGACCAGTACCACCCCAACCCTAGCCTAGCCGAGCATGCCCCTTTTTCCCTCCCCTCTTTTCCTCTCTCTCTACCAGCACCTGCCCAGCGCCCTACCCTACCTGCCTGCCTCACCGAACCCCCCAGGGCCACCTGCCAGCCCCCTCTCACCTCCCCAGCTCGACCACGCCACCCTGGCCACGCCGAGCACGTGAGGGAGGGCAAAAAGGTGGCGAGCCGATCTGCCTCTCCCCCACGCAACCACCTGCGCCTCCCCCCTTCTTATCCTCTCCCTACTCCCTCCTAGCCTTCCCCAGATCCACCCCAGCGTCGCCCTGCCTCTCCCCTCTCTGCCCTCCTTCTCCATCATCCCCAACTCCCTCTCGCCGCCCACGCCAGCTACCCCCTGCCCCCGTCGATCTACCCGGTGGACTGCTGCTGCGAGTGGCCGAGGAGAACCAGGCGAGCCCCGGCGCCACGCCACAAGACGCCATCGAGGAGACGGACCGCAGCTCGCCAGGACCGCCGCGCCCCGAGGAAACCCTAGCTCATCAGTCCGCGAGCTTCGCCGGTGATCGCCTGCTCCCCGCGTCACGCCGACCACGCCAGCACGCCCGCGGTGAGCCCACGACCCTCCTAGACATCGTCCCGTCCTTGTTCGTTTCCTAGTTGCACGGGTCACGGCGTCGAGCACCCTCGGTGCACGGTGTAGTCGTCGCCGTCGTCTGCTCCAGCGCGCGCCAACGCCCTAGCTAGCATGCGAGCGACCCTCTAACACCACCCCGCAGCCACCGCAGCGGCTCCGCGTCCGCGCGCGCCCGCAACGACCCAGGTTCGAGTCCCACCTGCGCGCGCCGCGCGCGTCAGATGCGCGCGCGAGAAGAAGCACAGTGGCCGCGGGCGCCGTTTTGCACAACACCCCTGCCTGGTTTTTTGCCTGAACCCGCAGTCCCCGTGGCCCCACTGTCAGCGGCGGTGATCCTTTTCTAAAAAGGCTCCCGCAAGAACCAGATCTGAACCCGCAGCCCTCCCCCTCGCTCGCGAGTTCTTTTAGCAGATGACCCCCTGGCCTTTTCTCGCCCTCAACCCGCGGTCCATCCAGGCCCGCTTGTCAGTGTCCCTGGTAGTTTTATAGAAAGGTACCTGAGCTTTTCCAACCTAAACCCGCGGTCCAGATTTGTTCCAGGCACTGCCGTGTGGGCCAGAGAAACCCCCTGGCCCACCTGTCTGCGACTCAGGCTGGGCTGAGCTGTGTAGAAAACGTTCCAGAGCTGTTTTGAATTCAAATTTCGTTAAATAAATTCAAAATTCAAATCTAATTCAGTTTTTAATAACGTTGTCATACTTAATCCAATTTTGGCAAATGATATATGTATGGATATCAGGAAAATGAGAGGATTCTAAATATGCCATCCATTTTGTATTTTGCACAAGTAAAAAATTCCAAGCTTATGTTAATTACATCAAATGCCACTGGATTTTCATTAATTCATAACTTTTGTTTGGTAAATCCAAATTAAGCAAATAAGTAGTCTAAAATGATCAGCTCGACGAGACCTTTCTGTTTATGCTATCCATGACTTCAATTGCAGCATGCATCATGTAAATATATATTGAACAACAACTGTTATGGCAACAAATGTGATTCTAAAAACCTAATTAAATGTTACTTTCTTGTTCTCCACACCTCACCATGCCATGCTACCTTACTTGCCATGTAAATTGTGCATCATTCATCATGGCATGATTGTTTGCTTGACGCATCTTATTCATATGCTTGTGCTCTATATTCATGTTGGCCTTGTTTGTTTGGTTTTTCTCGGATAGACACTGAGCAGGGGTTGTATCAAGAGAACCAGGAGCACTACCCAGATCCGTCCATTGCTTCAACTGAGATACCAGGCAAGCACTACCACATGCTTGCATACATACAGTACCTATTGCCTCTATCTTATTCTTGCATCATTGAGTCGCGATTGCATTAAATTGAATCCCAAGTATGCATAGCCTTTACTTTTAAACCCCACCAAGCTTGTTCCTCCATCCCATGAGCCATTACTATAGGAGTTGTTTGAGCCATGCGAGTCGTAGAACAGCATGTGTAGGGTTTGTGCGAGTCTGTTGAATAATGAGGTACCTAAACAACTTAACTTGAGTAGTTCTGGGATAACTAAAGAAAGTGGCACCGGTGAGCAACATCTGCTATTTGGTTTTTCCTGCTCACTTGTGTCCCGTAAGACCCCGAGTACTTGATTCCTGTTCCTTGTTTTATCGCGCTATCCACATCCGGGAGGTATATGGGACCCCCCTGGGCCAGAGCTTGATTCCGTCTTATTTCTCGGGGCCACAAACTAGTTTGAGGTTTTATTTACTATCCTGTACTTATGCCATGCTACTTTGCATTATTTTTGTGCGAGGAGCACCTTGTCTTTATTTAGGATCGGGACACGATTCCGCGGTGTCGACAAGCCCAGCCACACTTTCGGGTTCCCAGTCGTTCACAGCCGTATTACCCAAACCTTGAGTCCGTCTCGGAGTCAGCTATCTCCGTTGCGGGATCTACTTAAGGGGTGGCCCCTTGAAATATTTCTGAATCCTGTGATTGTTCAGTCGTGAAAGCCTCGTTGGGTTTTGATTTGGTTTTTCCGAGGTTGATCGAGCGTGTGTTGCTAGTGGTGCACCCCGGGGTAAAACTTTCAAAGCCGTGTCGCGGATATGGACGACTTGGAGCAGTTTCTCGATCATAGACAAGCATAACTAAAGTACCGCCTTAATTTGACTAAGTAACTTGACTAGTAAATAGTGCAACACTCATGGAATGGTTAATAAAATTGCCAACGGATGGGGGTTGTTCGTCCGCTTCCTTGTTGGTAAGCAGGGAGGAGGATGGATCGGATGAGATTACCATTATAACTGTTGTACTTAAATTCACGGACATCCGTCTATCATTGGTTAGGCGGATGGTTAGCGTTTATCTGTAGAATTGCTAGGGTTTATCTTTTGCTGCAATTGCGTCACCCCAGGTTGTGTCCCCTTTAGAGGCATTAAGACTTGCTGAGTACCCTTAGGGTCTCACACGATAAATTCTTGATTCAGATGAACAGGTACCTTCTCAGGACGGATACTGGGTGGAAGAAGCCGATGATGTGGGCAACGATCGTTCGGTGTAGAGATTCCGGGAACGGGGATCCGTGAGACCTGTAGTTGGGATGTGCTTATTTCTATGGCATCTTATGCCGATTTGCTTCTTATCCGTACTCGGATTCTGTTTGCCGCTTCCGCATGATACTCTGATGTGTGTTGTATGAGGAGTTATCCTAAAATATAGTTCTATCCAGGTCATTTGAATCTTGCCGTATGGCGTTGCTATATTTTCTTTCTTTCTAGATGGGATGGCTGTGATGTACTCTTGTATGGTGGCTTGCGTACATACCCACTTGTGTACGTAGTTGATCCCTTCGCCTGCCGACTACGCCGCCCGTACAGGTCCCGTTGAGAGGGTAGCGGTTGGGACGTCTGAAAGGACTACCAGTGAGTGGCTTTTGGGGCCCCACCGTACTATTTCAACCGCTATCACTCATCCAGGCTTGTATCTAGGAGCGTAGTTCACCGAGGTAGTTACAATTGGTATCAGAGCCATCCCGACCTTCAGGGTTTCAGCCAAACGGTCGTTGTCAGTCTAGCAAATATTTTAGTAGTTATGTATATAGGGAAAAACAAAACGCGAGAGTAGGACTGCTTCATTTTTCTTCTTACCCTCCCACCCACCCTTTTCTGGTAAGGAAGTGCAACGTTTTCAATTCTCTTCTCAAATTTCAAACTAGGATTCACGTGTTCGGGGTTTCCGTAGTACCATAGGTTGTGTGTGTATGTGTGTGTAGTCCCTTGTCTATCTGTTGCATCCAAGTTGTTATCTTATCTGCCTTTGGTTATCAACTGTTGGTACATTCCATACCGACAGGCTTTTGTAAACCGACGCAATCTATCTTCCTCTTTGTATCCGACGCTATCTTGTTTGGGGTGTTCGTTTCCGTAGTTATCAATCTTTAGGTTTCGTCGTAAGAAGAAGGGGTTAGGATATGTGTTCCACTTGTTCATGTGCGGAGTAATGATTTGAGTGCGGGATGGAGTCGCGACCATACCACTACTTGTATCATTCGCTTTTGTATATTGGATCGGTAGAGTCACTAATCTCGATTCGTTAAGTAATTTTGCGCATCTATTGGTATTCTAATGCCGAAATTTGTGAAAAAAAATTTCTTTGATATGTTTGTGTACCACACTCCTTTTCAGTCGTGTGCGATATGCTTAATATCTTTTAGGTGCTATGAACTTTGTTGATATTTTAATATCATCTCAGTAAATTGTATCCTTTAATCTTGGTTAATTCCATCTTGGTACTATTTTGGATTATTATCATCTTCCATTATAGTACTGACTTGAGTTTTACATCAATGACAGGATGGCTCCCCCACGCCGGACTGAAGAGGATATCCCTCCGGAACTGGGCTCAGCGCTGTCAAGCATAGCTAATGCTTTGGCGGCAATGCAAGAGAACCAACTGCGCTTTGAGGAGAGCGTCCGAAGGAATGAGTTCGCTCCACTTCCTCCACCTCCCAAGCGTGGCGACATCAAGAGCTTCCTCAAGTTCAATCCTCGGCAGTTTGATGTGTCTGACCGACCTCTTGATGCGGATGATTGGCTGCGTGAGATCTCAAGGTTGCTCGAGACTGCTGATGTTCCAGAGCAGGAGTGGGTCAAGTGTGCTACTCACCTTCTCAAGGGAGATGCAGCTCTTTGGTGGGAAAACTACTTGAAGGCAAGCTGCACGGGGTTCCAGCCTACTTGGGAGAGGTTCACTGGAGCGTTCAAGGAGCAGTTTCTCTCAGAGATTGTGATGGAAAGGATGAAGGAGGCCTTCGTCAACCTGAAGCAGGGAAGTGATAACGTCAACACATACATCAGGAACTTCATGAATCTGTCCGGCTATGGTGGTGATGAGGTATCTGATGACAAGAAGAAGCAGAAAAGGTTCAGGCAAGGGCTCAATGCGTCGATCAAGTATGCAATCACGCATGCAAGACCGGCAACCTTCCTAGAGCTTCAGCACATGGCACTACAAGAGGAGGCAAGCAGGCAGATGTTCGAGGAGTCCAAGAAACATAACAGGGATGCGTCAAGCTCGGCAGTTATGGCAGCTCCTTCTAAGCGGCGTGTCTGGGTTCCTAACACCCCATCGTCGCTCCCGGCTCCACCAAGATCTGCAACTTACGCGCCAAGGCCATCAAACTTCACCACTGCGGCTCCCAGGGGCTACAACAACCCTTACCCTGGAGCGCCTGGCGGAGTCCCTGGCTACTCTGCTCCACGTCCACACGGTGCTTGCTACACATGTGGAGATCATGGTCATCCCAGCTGGAACTGCCCAATGAAGAACAAAGCTCTCCCTCCACCCCCGCCAAGATCTGCAACAAGCTCTCCCTCGGTTCGTGCACCACCGCCTCGGGCTCTCAACATCAACACTAAGCCCGGGTCTGCGGTTGTTCGAGCTAACTGCGTCAACGCCTCTCAAGCTGAGCTCGCACCTGGAGTTGTCATGGGTATGCTTTCAGTTAACTCAGTTCCTGCACGGGTTCTCTTTGATTCTGGTGCATCGCATTCATTTGTGTCTCACAAGTTTGCATATGAGAATGACTTAGCAACGGAGCCTATCCTTAAGCGGTTAATGGTTCTTTCTCCTGGAGCAAATATGGTAGCATCCAAGATCAGTCATGGCAATAAAGTTGAGATTGGTGGTTCTTCATTCTTGGCTTCTTTGATTGTTCTGGGCAACTCTGACATTGATGTCATTTTGGGCATGGATTGGTTGACAGCAAATGCAGCTGTGATCGATTGTGCTAAACGCTCAGTGTCTCTGAAGATTCCTGAAGGCCACGTAGTCTTTTCTCCAAGTCTGACTCCTGCTGTCCAACTCTATTCCTTGGCTACTCTTAATGATGATGCTATGGAAGCTATTCAGAAAGTACCAGTGGTCTGTGAGTTCCCAGATGTCTTTCCTGAAGAGCTGCCAGGTATGCCTCCTGATCGCGAGGTTGAATTCGTGATTGAGCTGGAACCTGGAACGGCTCCTATCTCCAAGAGGCCATATAAAATGGGTCCTTCTGAGTTGGCTGAACTCAAACGACAACTTGATGAACAAGAGAAATTGGGTTTCATTCAACATAGCACTTCTTCTTGGGGTAGCCCAACAATCTTTGTGAAGAAGCGTGACAGAACCGATAGGCTATGTGTTGATTATCGGGCTCTCAATGCTAAAACCATCAAGAACAAATATCCTCTTCCTCGGATAAATGATCTATTTGATCAGCTAGCAGGAGCTGTGGTGTTCTCTAAGCTGGACTTGAGAAGTGGTTATCACCAAATCAAAATTCGCAAAGAGGATGTGCCCAAAACAGCTTTCACCACTCGCTATGGCCTGTATGAGTACACGGTCATGTCTTTCGGTCTCACCAACGCACCTGCTACCTTCTCGAGGCTGATGAACTCCGTTTTCATGGAGTACCTTGATAAGTTTGTTGTGGTATATCTGGATGACATTCTGGTTTATTCCAAGTCCAAGGAGGAGCATGAAGAGCACCTGCGGTGTGTCCTGAACAAGCTTCGTGAGAACCGCTTGTATGCAAAGTTCTCTAAGTGTGAGTTTTGGTTGCCTGAAGTAACATATCTTGGTCATGTTATCTCTGCCAAGGGCATTGCAGTCAACCCGGAAACCGTGAAGACAATAGTTGAATGGCTTCCTCCTGTGAATGTCAAGGAAGTGCGGAGTTTTCTCGGCTTGGCTAGCTATTGCCGTCGCTTCGTTCAGAACTTCTCGAAGATAGCAAAGCCTCTTACCGACCTCCTCAAGAAAGGCAAGAAGTACCTGTGGACTCCTGCTTGTCAAGAAAGTTTTGAGACACTCAAAGAGAAGCTCACTTCCACACCAGTCTTGGTTCCTCCGGATACATCTAAGCCTTTCCAGATATTCTGCGATGCCTCTTTGCAAGGATTGGGTGCGGTCCTTATGCAAGAGAGACAGGTGGTTGCTTATGCCTCTCGTCAGTTGAAGACGCATGAGGTCAACTATCCCACACATGACCTTGAGCTAGCAGCAGTTGTCTTTGCCTTGAAGCTATGGAGACACTACTTGCTTGGTAACCGTTGTGAGATCTTCTCGGACCACAAGAGTTTGAAGTATATCTTCACTCAACCGGATCTCAATCTTCGGCAAAGGAGATGGATTGAAGCCATCAATGACTTCGATGTGACCATCAACTACACCCCAGGCAAAGCAAACGTCATGGCAGATGCGCTTAGCCGTAAAGCTTATGTCAACAACCTCATGGTAGAAGAGCAGCAGCCTCTCTTGTGCGAGGAATTCCGTCAGCTGAACCTGGAAATTGTGGAACAAGGGAATCTCCTGAACCTTCTGGCTACGCCTCTCTTAGAAGAACAGATTCGTTCTCGGCAGCGTGGTGATCCGCACACCAGAAAGCTCATCTCTAAGCTTAGCACTCCGAAGTATGAATCCTTCCATGTTGATGATCAGGGCACGCTCTTCTTTGATCACCGGATGTTTGTTCCAAACTACCCGGGTCTGAGAGACCAATTGCTCAAGGAGGCACATGAGTCGGTTCTTTCTATCCATCCTGGCAGCACGAAGATGTACAGGGACTTGAAAACACAATACTGGTGGCCTGGGTTGAAAAGGTATTGTGCCAAGTACGTCTCAGAATGTGATGTCTGCCGCAGAGTGAAGGCTGTCCATCAGAAACCATTTGGTCTTTTTACAGCCATTGAAACCTCCGGAATGGAAATGGGAGAAAGTAGAGATGGACTTCATCACTGGCTTTCCAAGGTCGCAGAAGGGCAACAATGCAATCTTTGTTGTCATCGACAGGCTTTCTAAAGTGGCACACTTCTTCCCAGTCAAAGAAACAATTTCTGGAATTCAGTTGGCTGAGCTCTATATCAACAGGATTGTCTCTTTGTATGGGGTTCCACTTGAAATCAGTTCAGACCGTGGGAGCATCTTCACCTCAAAGTTCTGGGAGAGTTTCCAAAAAGCTTTGGGAACGAAGTTGAACTTCAGCACTGCTTACCACCCTCAGTCTCAAGGACAAGTGGAGAGAATCAATCAGATTCTGGAGGACATGCTTAGAGCTTGAGTCATCTCTTTTGGCATGAAGTGGGAGGAATGTCTTCCTTATGCTGAATTCTCCTACAACAACAGCTTCCAGAAGAGTCTGAAGATGGCACCATTCGAGGCTCTCTATGGACGCAAGTGCAGAACACCGATTGGTTGGTCAGGTGCAGGAGAAAGAATCTGGTTTGGCCCTGACATTGTGACTCAGGCAGAGGAGAAGGTGCATATCATTCTGGAGAACCTGAGGATTGCTCAAAGTCGTCAGAAGAGCAACTATGACAGGAAGCACACGGATATGGTATATGCCCCTGGTGATCTCGTCTACCTTCGTGTCACTCCCATGAGAGGAACACACCGCTTCGGTATCAAAGGAAAGTTGGCTCCTAGATACATCGGTCCTTTCAAGATACGTGGTAGAAGAGGAGAAGTTGCTTATGCACTGGAGCTTCCGGAAAAACTCAAAGTCCATGATGTTTTCCACATCTCTCAGCTCAAGAAGTGCTTCAAAGATCCCGGCAAGACCGTGGATCATGAGCTAATCGACCTCCAAGAAGATCTCTCTTATCAGGAACACCCCACCAAAATCCTTGAGACCGCAGAACGAAGGACGCGCAACAAGTCCATCAAGTTTTGCAAGGTGCAGTGGTCACACCATTCTGTTGATGAAGCAACATGGGAGCGTGAAGATGATCTACGTACCAACAATCCTTCTCTCTTTGTGTCTTCTTCTTCTTCCTAGAATCTCGGGGCGAGATTCCTGTTTAGTGGGGGAGAGTTGTAGCATCCCAGTTGTCTAACCCCTGTAATGCTACATGTCATAATAATAAAATGGGTCACTTCCAACATATAATTGTTGCATCATCATCACATCATGCTCATGTCATCATGTCCCCTTGCATTTGAGCATCATATAAAACCTTTTTCTTGTTTGGTTCTTATCTCATGTGCATGATTAATTGTAGTTGCCTCTTGATATTGTATTTGGTTCTTACTAAATTGTTAAATGCCCAAGTTGAGTTGGGGGCATCTCTCTTTCGACTCCACCACCTTATCTTTCACCACCTTATAATTCCACCATCCAATAATATGGGCTTGGCATTTTATCGAGTTATCTCTAGCCCATGTTGTTGGTTGGATCCACCCATAGTCTTTGCTTGGCCTTGCCCACCTTTTGGGAATACATGTGAATAATGCCTTGTTAATGTCATTGTTTTCACAAGGATTAGTTGGGCATTAATCATCTTGCATGGGCCATGCAAGTGCCACCTTTTCTGGTTTTGGTTTACTTTGGATTTCTAAATGGACCACCCCTTCTTTGCTTGACCTTGTTTTGTGAGTATAAAACCCTAGCTCTTTCCCTCTCTTTTCCCTGTAGCTAGATCCCTACCCCATGCCCCATGCACATACATGTGCTCATGAGCATGCCCCTACCATACCACCCTTGCTTGGTTTTTGCTTGTTCTTTGAATGGGACATGCATGATCCTATCCACATCATCACCTTGACCATCTTTCTCCCCTCTCCCTCTTTTCTTGTTTGATCTTGCTAGGGCTAGTATGAAGCTTGTTTGACCAAGGTTAGTACCACCATCTCCTTCCTCTTTTTCTCTAAACCAAAACCCTAAGTAACACCTACCCTAAAACTAAACCCTATTTTACATCTATCCTAAAACTAAACCCTAAACTACACCTCCCTCTAACAAACCCAAAACCTACCCCCCAAACCATCTACCCTTTTTCTCTAAACAAACCCTAATCTACATCTACCTAAACAAAAACCTAAACTACCTTTTTCCTCTAAACAAAACCTAGCTACCATCTACCCTCTCCCCTCCTCTCTAGTTATCTACCTAGTGCCCTCCTCCCTTCTAGCTACCAGCTCGCCCCTCCCCTCTCCCTACCTGCCCCACACGTGACCAGTACCACCCCAACCCTAGCCTAGCCGAGCATGCCCCTTTTTCCCTCCCCTCTTTTCCTCTCTCTACCAGCACCTGCCCAGCGCCCTACCCCCACTGCCTCACGAACCCCCAGGCCACCAGCCCTCTCACCTCCCCAGCTCGACCACGCCACCCTGGCCACGCCGAGCACGTGAGGGAGGGCAAAAAGGTGGCGAGCCGATCTGCCTCTCCCCCACGCAACCACCTGCGCCTCCCCCCTTCTTATCCTCTCCCTACTCCCTCCTAGCCTTCCCCAGATCCACCCCAGCGTCGCCCTGCCTCTCCCCTCTCTGCCCTCCTTCTCCATCATCCCCAACTCCCTCTCGCCGCCCACGCCAGCTACCCCCTGCCCCCGTCGATCTACCCGGTGGACTGCTGCTGCGAGTGGCCGAGGAGAACCAGGCGAGCCCCGGCGCCACGCCTGCGCACGCCATCGAGGAGGAGACGGACCGCAGCTCGCCAGGACCGCCGCGCCCCGAGGAAACCCTAGCTCATCAGTCCGCGAGCTTCGCCGGTGATCGCCTGCTCCCCGCGTCACGCCGACCACGCCAGCACGCCCGCGGTGAGCCCACGACCCTCCTAGACATCGTCCCGTCCTTGTTCGTTTCCTAGTTGCACGGGTCACGGCGTCGAGCACCCTCGGTGCACGGTGTAGTCGTCGCCGTCGTCTGCTCCAGCGCGCGCCAACACCCTAGCTAGCACGCGAGCGACCCTCTAACACCACCCCGCAGCCACCGCAGCGGCTCCGCGTCATGCGCGCCCTGCGACCAGGTTGAGTCCCACCTGCGGCGCGCCATGGCGTCGAGATCTTGGCGAGAGAAGCACGATGGCGCGGCGCCGTTGCACAACACCTGCACGGTTTTTGCACGAACCCGATCCGTGGCCCCTGTCGTGGCGGTGATCCTTTTCTAAAAAGGCTCCCGCAAGAACCAGATCTGAACCCGCAGCCCTCCCCCTCGCTCGCGAGTTCTTTTAGCAGATGACCCCCTGGCCTTTTCTCGCCCTCAACCCGCGGTCCATCCAGGCCCGCTTGTCAGTGTCCCTGGTAGTTTTATAGAAAGGTACCTGAGCTTTTCCAACCTAAACCCGCGGTCCAGATTTGTTCCAGGCACTGCCGTGTGGGCCAGAGAAACCCCCTGGCCCACCTGTCTGCGACTCAGGCTGGGCTGAGCTGTGTAGAAAACGTTCCAGAGCTGTTTTGAATTCAAATTTCGTTAAATAAATTCAAAATTCAAATCTAATTCAGTTTTTAATAACTTTGTCATACTTAATCCAATTTTGGCAAATGATATATGTATGGATATCAGGAAAATGAGAGGATTCTAAATATGCCATCCATTTTGTATTTTGCACAAGTAAAAAATTCCAAGCTTATGTTAATTACATCAAATGCCACTGGATTTTCATTAATTCATAACTTTTGTTTGGTAAATCCAAATTAAGCAAATAAGTAGTCTAAAATGATCAGCTCGACGAGACCTTTCTGTTTATGCTATCCATGACTTCAATTGCAGCATGCATCATGTAAATATATATTGAACAACAACTGTTATGGCAACAAATGTGATTCTAAAAACCTAATTAAATGTTACTTTCTTGTTCTCCACACCTCACCATGCCATGCTACCTTACTTGCCATGTAAATTGTGCATCATTCATCATGGCATGATTGTTTGCTTGACGCATCTTATTCATATGCTTGTGCTCTATATTCATGTTGGCCTTGTTTGTTTGGTTTTTCTCGGATAGACACTGAGCAGGGGTTGTATCAAGAGAACCAGGAGCACTACCCAGATCCGTCCATTGCTTCAACTGAGATACCAGGCAAGCACTACCACATGCTTGCATACATACAGTACCTATTGCCTCTATCTTATTCTTGCATCATTGAGTCGCGATTGCATTAAATTGAATCCCAAGTATGCATAGCCTTTACTTTTAAACCCCACCAAGCTTGTTCCTCCATCCCATGAGCCATTACTATAGGAGTTGTTTGAGCCATGCGAGTCGTAGAACAGCATGTGTAGGGTTTGTGCGAGTCTGTTGAATAATGAGGTACCTAAACAACTTAACTTGAGTAGTTCTGGGATAACTAAAGAAAGTGGCACCGGTGAGCAACATCTGCTATTTGGTTTTTCCTGCTCACTTGTGTCCCGTAAGACCCTGAGTACTTGATTCCTGTTCCTTGTTTTATCGCGCTATCCACATCCGGGAGGTATATGGGACCCCCCTGGGCCAGAGCTTGATTCCGTCTTATTTCTCGGGGCCACAAACTAGTTTGAGGTTTTATTTACTATCCTGTACTTATGCCATGCTACTTTCTGCATTTATTTTGTGCGAGGAGCACACTGTACTGTTTAGGATCGGGACACGATTCCGCGGTGTCGACAAGCCCAGCCACACTTTCGGGTTCCCAGTCGTTCACAGCCGTATTACCCAAACCTTGAGTCCGTCTCGGAGTCAGCTATCTCCGTTGCGGGATCTACTTAAGGGGTGGCCCCCTGAAATATTTCTGAATCCTGTGATTGTTCAGTCGTGAAAGCCTCGTTGGGTTTTGATTTGGTTTTTCCGAGGTTGATCGAGCGTGTGTTGCTATTGGTGCACCCCGGCCGGGTAAAAACTTTCTGAAAGCCGTGTCCGCGGATATGGACGACTTGGAGCACAGTTTCTCGATCATAGACAAGCATAACTAAAGTACCGCCTTAATTTGACTAAGTAACTTGACTAGTAAATAGTGCAACACTCATGGAATGGTTAATAAAATTGCCAACGGATGGGGGTTGTTCGTCCGCTTCCTTGTTGGTAAGCAGGGAGGAGGATGGATCGGATGAGATTACCATTATAACTGTTGTACTTAAATTCACGGACATCCGTCTATCATTGGTTAGGCGGATGGTTAGCGTTTATCTGTAGAATTGCTAGGGTTTATCTTTTGCTGCAATTGCGTCACCCCAGGTTGTGTCCCCTTTAGAGGCATTAAGACTTGCTGAGTACCCTTAGGGTCTCACACGATAAATTCTTGATTCAGATGAACAGGTACCTTCTCAGGACGGATACTGGGTGGAAGAAGCCGATGATGTGGGCAACGATCGTTCGGTGTAGAGATTCCGGGAACGGGGATCCGTGAGACCTGTAGTTAGGATGTGCTTATTTCTATGGCATCTTATGCCGATTTGCTTCTTATCCGTACTCGGATTCTGTTTGCCGCTTCCGCATGATACTCTGATGTGTGTTGTATGAGGAGTTATCCTAAAATATAGTTCTATCCAGGTCATTTGAATCTTGCCGTATGGCGTTGCTATATTTTCTTTCTTTCTAGATGGGATGGCTGTGATGTACTCTTGTATGGTGGCTTGCGTACATACCCACTTGTGTACGTAGTTGATCCCTTCGCCTGCCGACTACGCCGCCCGTACAGGTCCCGTTGAGAGGGTAGCGGTTGGGACGTCTGAAAGGACTACCAGTGAGTGGCTTTTGGGGCCCCACCGTACTATTTCAACCGCTATCACTCATCCAGGCTTGTATCTAGGAGCGTAGTTCACCGAGGTAGTTACAAGCCGCTAGATTACTGGTTGATGGTGGGTGAGCATAAGACCACATTTATTTATATCCTATGCAAAAGAAGATCAGATTTAGTTCCTTTAAAAAAATTATGTTTGATGTCTGACACGTTAGTCTTTCGAGGTTGAGTACTTCGTATGATGTGAGAGTGGCGACTGGCGATAAGGCCGAGCCGTTAGAATATTTTTTTATATTCTATCTGTGGATAAAATTTTATAGTGGTTGATAACTTACATGTTATTTGATGGGTAACTTACATGCTAAAGCCTGGATAACTCTCGTGTTACTGATGGATAACTTGTGGGTAAATAAAAAAAGTTACCCATCATAAGCATATGATTCGTGGGTAAATTTTATAGTGGTGGATAATTTATATGTTATTGGGTGGATAACTTACATGCTCAAGCCCGGATAACTTGCGTCTTACGGGTGGATAACTTTTGGTCCAAAAAAAGTTATCAGAACATACCAACCTGGGATCTAGTTTTAAAGATCTCGTCACGACTAGCTAATAGTGAAAACGGATCTTAATTCGGACAAACGGTTTGACCTAGAAAATATTTTGAAGTTTCGTTTTTGAATTGAGCTGACTAATTAGAAATCTTGTCCTTTAGTGCTTAGCAAGGCACCATACATGCACTTGCTGGACTCGGACGTCCGTCAGATTTTAACTTTCTCAGACCGGTTGCTATGTAGCAACGTCCTTGAATTTTGAACTATTTGGCACTCTTTAGTGTTCTTTTGAATGATTTTGTTGCTCATATTATTGGCGATTGTGACATTATGTCTTGTTGGCCGTATTTATCTGATAATCTTTGTCCGTTTTCGGCCGAATACATCCTGTTTCCAATCAGAATCCGTAGTCCGATATAATCCGCATCCGGTCATTATCCGCTCCGCTCCGGATCCGACAATAAAAAATGGTAAAGGATATGGAGAGTGTATTATCCGATCCGTTTACATTTGTAACAATGCCAAGGCCTTTGTTCCTTCTTTTCTGTTGCATGCTGTTGACTTGATGCCCACTACCAGGGCGCAAACCCCGGCATTGATCCGCGCATAAATCCCTAAACTTGTCATCAGGCGCCACCATGCCCAAATCTTTCCTCCCACGTCCGCTCGACAACTAGTATGTGTCATAGGATCCCTAAGCTCATCCGTGCAGCCCCCGCCTCCACCCCATGTGTGCACCAATGCCTTTCGAGTGCACGGCCGACGATGTTCGCGGCTACAGTAGGCTCCATCGTAGGAGAAGGACTCGACCCAAGGCGGTGCTTCATGCATGATGCAGGTCAGCCACCACCATACCGCCATTGTGCCACCTCGTCGACCTCCACTACTTCGGGCGTCACCGGTCCTCAAAACCATGTGTTGCCACTTGGCGTTGGTGCTGCGAGAGCCATTGGCTGTGAGCGGCCGGACCATAACGAGCGACGATGATGCGGCGACCCTAGACTTTGAATGCTGCAAAGGCAGGGCGATGGTACTGCAATTGATGGGCACCGGTGCTACGAATGGTGCTCGGCATTGCTACCACGGTTATGTAGATTTGTATCACGGGAGAAATTTTATGAATTTTTTCGTACAACCATTCTTCGGTTTTGCTATAATAATACAAAGTTTTTGCAATAAGTTCTCCAGCGAGAGTCTAAGTCGATTTTGCTACATTGCCGTTTTTTCCTACAATTGTTTCGTGTTTATGCTACAATGGTACAAAATTGTTCCTACGAGATCTTCGGCGAAATAAGTGTTTCTATAATTGTTTTATGTTTTTTGTTATAATAGTACAAAAGTGTTGCTATGAGATCTCCTGCAAGAACAATAACTCCAACAAAGTCGGTTTTGCTCAAACAATAACTCCAACAAAGTCGGTTTTGCTCAATAATACTTTTTCCGTTGATGTCTCCAATGAGGTAGGTTTTTCGGACGTCTATAGCAAGGTCTGTGCTTTCTCCTGCTTGAAACGCTTCACGGTTAATGGAAGCAAATGTGAGAATTTGACAAGACATGTGTCAGTAGCTCCACTGATCAGGGGATTTGATCTCCCGCAGGACGCTCAGCGCTCAAACTACAGGAAATTGAGCATTACCATGAATGAACACAAGATTTTGGAACTTCAGGTAATTGAGAATTTGAAAATCTGATTAATGCTGCATCAAGCCATAATGTCAACGAAGAACAATGCCATTTATACAAACGTCAAACTTTTTTCAGTAACTAGCGCCATAAAAATATTGTACCAACAGATGAATTACATTTCTTTCAGCACAGGCGATCGTTATCAAATCATTCACCACACACAAAAGACTAAACAGTAGACTTCCTGGAAATAAGAGCATCTACAGACCAAGTAGAAACTAAAATACGCAACTGGGATACGATACGACCTTAGCAGTCTCTCTCAGAGGAACACGAAGTCAGCAGAGCAAATGTTGCTGACATATACAACGATCGCCCAGGGGGGGTACAGGGTGGCTTGCTGACAAATAGGTACCAGCTAGTACCGGTAAGTCGTACCATACCCGCCGAGACCCGACGAAGAATATCCGCTACCATCCATGCTAGAATAAGATGGCAGGGACGATGACTGATAGGTTGAACTGCCATACTGCGTGTAGCTCGACCTATATAATGGATCTAATCCTGCATAGCTGCTCCTCACAGGTTCTCTGTGTGCAGCCAAGGAGTCCTGAATGAAGAGGACAAGATTTCAAGATTGAAATTAGAACATCTAGAAACCAAGTAGATATAAACGACAGCATTTTATTTAAAAATGTATGATGTGCTATTACCTGTATGAGCTGTTGGGCAGCTTGTACTTGGGACGACGTCCCCTTTATTTCAACAGTTATATCATCAGGGCTTCCCAAACTCTCTTGAATTGTGACAACAGCACCACTGTTAGCCCGTATATATGCAATGTTTGCTCCTTTCACTCCTATGATATCTTCTGCATAGGTCAGTGGGATTTGCATTGTTTGGGTTATCTGCATGTCATTTCTTCATATCAGCAACAGTTTGATGTAAACAAATATCAGGGTCTGCTTGCAAACAACTATTATGTCATCTGTAAAAAGATTAGTGGATGGGATGCATATTCAACAGGAATGGAAGATATACATCACGACTTGGGAAAAGCAAGCCCACAGATTGTTTTTAGAACCAAAATTCTTATGGAGAGAAAAGAGGGTACATGCAAAACAACAGGGAAGACATACCTGTGTAAGTAGAGGGCCAGCACCATGCATTCCAGAAGGTCGTAATGCTGACAGGGCAGGATCTCGCCCATATAGTGACACACCTGAGCGATGAATGTTATGTTCTACCAGCGGTTCTCTTTCAAGATACAACTGGTCCCTTTTCATTGGAAGAACATATTCATCACGCACTTCAGGCTGGTGATTTACTTGTGTAGAAACAATTGAATGATGTGGCATATCACTCCAAGTTTCAGCACTGCGATCTTGACTAACTGGAGCATTCTGATAAGTATAGGAAAATGATGTATTAGGAACAATATGGCAAAGCATAGCATGAGTTAAAATATATGTGCTTACAGTCTTTTCAAACAATGGAAGTACACTATGGTCAACCAAAAACTTCCGGAGGTGATTAGAAACTGCTTGCAGTGCTTTTAGAACTTTCTCTGTTTCACCCTGTATCTCAACTATCCTCTCATCGTCCGTTACATAGAAAGGCCGATCTCGCTCATCTACACAAATTTATACCCATTGTGAGTTATATAACATGTATTATACACTTCGCACATTTTCAACAAAATAGATAATTTAATGCGTACTGAGATATCAACTAATACCACGAATAAGCATATCCTTCTTTGTCCTTTTAAGTGCATAATATTTTTGCATCTCTATAAATGCAAACCTTTAAAAAAAATTAGGCTATGTTGTCTTTCCTAGTTCCAATTTTGTCCAATTCTCTTTTCTCCGGTGACCAAAAGTAGAATACAGTTTATTCTTGAGTTGTACTCCATAGAGATATCAGAGCAGAGCTCTAAGCACCTTTCAGATGACGCTTTGAATGAACAGCATACCAATGTATGTGTTGACACTTGACCATGGAAGTGAAAATATTAAAAGAACCATCTCTCATAAGGCCAGACAAATACTATCGATATGATGAAACATTTTTGCGCTGAAACATGGAACTAATAGAAATGCTAATCTTGCTATGAATCATGAAAATTAATTGGAAGAAAAAAATGAAGTTCTGAAATCCAAGAGAAGGACAATCACGAATGTACAAAAGAAATTGTATATTAGTATTAAAATAGATCGGCCAAGGATATATTACCAACTGATATAACCCGTATGGTAGCACCCGTGCCCTCCTGGATTGCCTTAATTGAAGCACCTTGCTTCCCAATGAGGTTAATTGCTTGGGCTCCAGGAACCAACAACCGGGCAGCACATACACCAGGTGCTGCAGCTGTCTGGGTTGTACCGTCAGCCGCTCCATCTGTTATTCCATTGACACGTTTAAAAACTCTAATCAGAGCGTCCATAGCTGGAGGCAGCTCCAAGCCTGGATCTTCTTTTCCGGACACCAAAACCTGGAATACCCAATTGCCATGGTTTAGTCCGTGAATCCAAAGGAGGTCATCGGGCATATAGTGTTACTAACACAGTGGCTATATAAAAACAACAAACAAACATACCAACTAACAGAAGAATATAATAAACACGGTTTACCAAAAGAAACACTGTAGTAGATAAATAAAGCATATGAAACAATTCTATGTGCACCACACTAGACAAACCAAACTGACTTTCCAGGAAACCATTGTGAAGGCCACTTATAATATGTCCAAGCCTTCCTTTTTCACATCTCCCCTTCTCTAAGATAGAAAACACTTCCCTAGCATGTATATGTGCAATTCACCAGAATAAATGAGACACGGTCACATTACACGAAAATGGCAAGCAATCCAAAAAGACCCCAGCGTCCAATCATCCTAAGAACTTGAAGCACTGTAGGCTCAGACACTCCCATCACTTGCAAGGCAAATCATCTCAAAGTATACTTATGTCAAAGCACACAACCTATTGACCAGGTTTCGAGCGAACTTCGGTAACGTGCAGATGCAGGGCTAATTGGACACCTAGAACAGAGAAGATCGTAATTCCATGGTACTGAACAATCTAACCAACAAGGTAATTCAATCCCCAGCAAGTCAACATCGGATTCCTAACAGGCAAAACAATCATAAGCTGGCTACATTAAGATTGTGGGTACTCACGATGCGCTCAGTTGCGCCGACGGGCCCCTCGAGGACGCGGACCCTGGCCTTGGTCTCCTCGACGAGACGCTTGATGAGCTCTCCCTTCCGCCCAATGATGCTCCCGACCTTCAGCACGGGCACCACCATCCGGAAGACGTTATCCCCCGGCCACCCGGGCCACCTCTTCGCCTCCGGGACGACCTCCTCCGCCGAGACATCGGCCTCCTCGGCGGCCGGCGGGGGCAGCGACGCGGGCGTTCCGACCTCCGCGGGAGCGGCTGCGGCGGGGTCGGCCATGGCGGTGGTAGCTGCCGACGCGACGGCTAGGGTTTGGGCGTGGACTGCAGCGGCGGGCGTGGAGACCCGTCAAGTGGGAGGTGGGGGTCGAGAGGAGGAGGTGCACGAGATCTGGGTTTGCTTTGCGGTTTGATTTTCTCACGGGCTCTCGCGTGATTGCACACCATATGGGCTAGAGATTAGGCTTTTCTTTCGGTTTAGGCCTGGCTAAGCTAGGGCTTACTGCACTGGGCTTGGCGGTGGGGAGACCCGGTACCAACACGTTTATGTACGTGACACTTTATCCGTCCTAAGTGACACTTTATCCTTCAGGAACCAACGTCTCTTAGGCCTTCCACAGTGTAGCCCAAAACACTAAAAAGTTGGAAAGGCGTCCTCCGGAGGATACGCCTCCGACCTCTTAGTGATGCCACGTGTCTATTTCTCTCTAAAAGCCTACTTTTGCTTTTATGTAGCAAAAATTTACCTGTTTTTGCTATCTATAAAAAAACATTGTCTATAAAAATATAAGAGAAAGTTCGACTTCGCCGGTGACCTCACCGAAGATCTCACCGGAATCATCATAGCAAAAAATATACGCTAATGTAGCAAAATCACATGATGGTTGTAGCAAAAAATAATTCGCCAAAACATCGACGAAGACCTCGCCGGAGATCACATAATGTATGGAGCAAAAAAAATTCTTCTAATGATGCAAATTCACATAATGTATGGAGCAAAAAAATTCTTCTAATGATGCAAATTCACATAACTTATTGAGCAAAAAATTTATGCAATTGTAGCAAAACCGACCTTGCTCGCCGGAGGTCTCACCAGAAACCTTGTAGCAAAAAATATTTTATTGTAACAAAACCGACCTCATTAGCAAAAGTATTGTACTAATATAACAATATCGTGCAAGCGGTTGTAGCAAAAAAGTTCTTTGTATGATGCAAATCTACAAATCGTATGGTGCAAAAACAACACTTGATTGTAGCAAAAAAATTCTTCACATCATGCAAAGCCAAAAAACTATTGTAGCACAAATATTTGCAAACTGTGGTAGCAACGCCGGAATTTGTAAAGTTGTATTCAGCAAACGCGGCAACCGTTGGTATCAACAGTGCCCAGCAATTGCATCACCACCGCCCCCACCTTCATCGGCGAGCACCTGTGCAGGGTCGTTGCATGGTGAGTGCCGGTTCGCAGCACGAGAGGGCCCCACCTCCCACTAGTCTTCGCCGGAAGAAGGAGAGAGAGGAGCCTCGCGGGGCGTGCTCGAGGTCGACGGCGGCCATCGGCGTTGCGGTGACCAGCGGCGAGGAAGGTACTCTAGCGGGCAGCGCGAAAGGCACTCCGACAGGCGGCGGCCCTCGGCGACGGGTGAAAGGATCGTATGGGCACCTAGAGGGGGTGAATAGGTGCTAGTTCAAATTTTCTTCTTTTTCAAATTAAGGTTTGACAATAAGGTAAATTCTCTAGATAATGCAACTATGGTGAATTTACCTATATGACAACTAAGCAAGAGCTACCACAACACAAAGTAGTAACAAGTAAGTAAGGTGCGGTAAAGGATAGAGGTAACCGAAAAGTGGACGCGGAGACACAAGGATTTGTTTCCCGTAGTTCCTTCCTTTTGAGGGGAAGTACGTCTACGTTTGGAGAGGGGGTGGTTTCAAACCACCAACGCCACGAGAGGCCTCCCTTGTTCTCCGATGAATCTCACCCCAACGGGATCGATTCACCTTCCACTATATCGGCAACCTTCAAGGTGAAAGCCGGCACCGTTACAAGTTTGGGGCACACATCCACAACTTAATCGGAGGCTCCCAAATACAAGCAAGCTGTCAAAGCAATCAAAGACAAGCTTGTAAGAACAAAAACAAAAGCTAGGGTTTCCAACAAAACACTAGAGCAAAGGGGCCCTCAATGAAATGAGGGGGAAATGAAGATCTCTTTTGGTGAAGTAGTAGATCGGGCCCTCCTCCTTCGATTCCCCAAAGATCAAGGACTTTGGGTGGTTGGATGATGAGATCTTGAGAATTTGAGTGGCTCCAATGGACTCCAATGGTGGGCGATGACTTTAATGAGTTGAGCACTTTGTCCCAAGGTAGGTGGAGGGGTATTTATACCCCTCCACAAAATCTGACCGTTGGTGCATTTACTGCAGCGGTAGTACCGGAAGTTGAAGCGGTACTACCGGACCTGGTACCGAATCACCCTTTTTCAAACAGCAACAAGTCCACCTTTGGTACTCTCGATGTTGTTACGGAAGCAGTAGTACCGCAGCCAGCATGGTACTAGGACTGGAAGAACAACACATTTTCATACGAAAAACTCTCATCACGCCCGGGTAGCAAAGCAGCGGTACTACGCATTTCGCTGCGTAGGGCAACTTTTACAACGTGCAAAAGCTCTCTGTCACGCCAGGTAGTAAAATGCGGTACTACCGCATTTTGCTACCGGCGCATACAGTGGCCTTTTGCAATGTTCAAAAAGCCTCTGTCCTAAGTAGTACTAAAATGCGGTACTACCGCATTTTAGTACCGGAGCAGGCAGAAGCATTTGACAAATTTGTAAAAGCTTACATCGCTAGGTACTAAAATGCGGTACTACCGCTTTTAGTACACAACGCAACAGAGACTTTTTGACAGATAGTCATTTGCTTCTGTCTGGTCCGGTAGCAAAAAGCGGTACTACCGCTTTTTGGTACCGCGCCAGGCAGATAGTTTCTGAATGTTTGCAAACCTTCTTAATGTACCTGCGACATACTTAGCAAAACATTAATCCGATATGTGTGTTGTTATCAAACACCAAAATCACTAGGGATAGCAAATGATCTTTCAATCTCCCCCTTTTTGGTGTTTGATGACAACACACATTTTGCAAGGAAATCTAGTGATGATAAGATGTAGATGGGGCTCCCCCTAGATATGTAGAAACAAGCCCCATACATTCAAGCAAACTAACTGAGAGTAGAAGTCGCACATAGAGGACATACCTTTGCAAGAAAAAAACATGTGATGACCAATAGATTAGGAATGAGGAAAAACATCACATAGGATGGATCCAACAAGAATAGCCATAATACACACAAGATGGATCCATAAGATAACCACATAGTCTTAACATACATAGCACAAATAGTTAGGTTCACACATAGTAAGTCACACATAATAAGAGGCAACCAAATAAGTTCACAAGCGAATAAAATCAAAGGCAAGAACGAGCTTGTGACTTTCCTCATAAATCTCCCTCAAGATACCTAATGTGCAACTTCTCCCCCTTTGGCATCAAGACGCCAAAAAGGGACAAGAGCAACACTAAAGCCCCAGAGATCACTCATCATCATCATCATCAACGTCGTCCCATGCACCATGAGGTGGAGGGGCACGGAAGGAGGAGGTGGCATCATCTTCCCAGTTGCTGTGCTTGGAGATCCATTGGTCTTCTGGGGTAATGTTGTTCTCGGAGCCCTTGGAAGCAGTCAAGCCTTGAGCCTCCATCATTTCCTTCTGACGAGCACAGGCCTTCTTGGCATAGACATGGGCCTCGTACAGGCGTTTCTGATTGTCCACTTGGAGGCAGAATATCTTCTTGAGTTTGGCCTCAACCCTCTTAGCCCAAGATGGTTGTGTTGGCTGGCGACGAGAGACCACATAAGCAGGAGCATCAGCAGCATCACCTGAGTCCTCAACCGGGTTCCCATCCTCATCAACAATCTGACCATCCGCATTGCGGGGTTTGGGATGGGTCTTGATCAGCAGATTATTGTGGCGGTGAGTGGCAAGACGAAGATGAGGCAAGTCACGGGCAATTTTAGGGCACTTGCTAATGATGAGAGCCATGATGTATGGAGCAAAAGGAGGCACCCTCCACTGAAAAGTGGCGCAGACCATCTCATTCCAGATAACATCTATCACATCCATAGGGAGGCCAGAGTCACGGTGGTGATAGGTGGCCATCATAATATCCACCATGTAAGCATCAATCTCATCAACATTCCAAGCACGAGGGGCGATAGTCTCGCGATAGATGCGGTGCATGATGTCATAAGTAGGAAGGAGCCATTTGATCTTACCAGGGATGCCGCGCCCCCGTATGTACAGTGGGGCAAGCCTATCCTTCTTCATGGGATTGTCATTGGCATGGCACCGAAACCCAACGGGAACATCCTTGCCACGGTCTTCGTACCCGAGGATAGCCGCAAACTCAGCCAACGATGCATCCTTGACAACACCCTCGGTCATCCAAGTGAGAGTCCTAGCGTTATTCTTGGCAAAGTGAACGGTTGCATAGAACTGAGCAATGAGCATTGGATCATAGTTGCATTTGAACTCCATAATAGGAAGCAAGCCAAAGTTGGTACACATGTCAAGGGCCTCACCAAAGTAGTTCAGATTCTTCCTCACATGATTCATTTCGATCCATTTTTGCGGAACCACAATTTTGTCATCTTTCATGAGAATCTCATGAAACACCCGCTCCTGAAATTCCGTGTAGAAGAGGCTGTTCTCTCGAGCAAAAGCGTGGGCCGCCCCATACGGACTGACCACCAGAGATATCACACAACAGCTTGGACCCTGATGGCCCGGAACTTTGACTCTTGCGAGGACCAGAGGGAGGAGGAGGTGGAGGAGCTTTACCACGACCAGCACATTGCTTGACCCCCTTTCCCCCACGACCACGAGTTGTTGGCAGTTTCAGACGGGCACTAGGTTGAGGCATGACCTCCTCTTCAGACTCAGTCTCAGATTCTGACTCACAGTCCTCTATCTCATAGTGAGCTTTGGAGCGCTTGCGAGATCCCTGGGAACCCCCTGCACCTGTGAAAGAACGAGGGAGAAAGCATAGGGGTAAGGGCACAAGAACCTAGGGCAAACAGATGATGGAGTTGAGTGTTTTTAAAAAAAAAATTGCTGCCAGTACTGGGGCGGTAGTACCGGATCTGCACAAGCGGTAGTACCGGAAAAAGATTCCCGGTACTACCGGCCCGCGACTACAGTGCAGATCTGAACTCAGATCCGAGTATGGGCAACAAATTTGTTGTCAAAACACGATTCCCATCGGGCCAAGTGATAGATCTGGTAAAAAGGACACGATACAACCTCAAGAATGCAAGTTTTAACCAAGAATCGAAGGTACCCTAGATTCAATGGAGAAAACAAGTAAGAAGATGAGGAGGGCGGTGGTACCGGTGTCCATGACGGTGGGGAAGAGGGAGGAGCCCGCAGGGAGGCCGAATACGGTGTGGATCCGGGAGAGGGATGGGCGGACGGGCTTCCTCCGGCGTCGGCGTGCCCTGGCGGTGGCGCTGGTGAGGAGGGGAGACGAGGGATGAATGAGGCACTGAGGGGTGCCTCTCCTAAATCTCGATCTTCTTCGGCAGCGTAATGATAGTACCGTAGTACCGGCCCGGTAATACCGCTCTGGGAAGTTTTGAGGCGGGAACACAGAAACACACCCGGTGATGTAATGCAGAGTGACTTCCGTAGTACCGTTAGTGATAATACCGCATGTGAGGTCCGGTAGTACCGTTACCATCAGGACAGAGAGCCAAGATACAGAAAAAGGAAGGTTCTTGTGCAGAGTAGATGGGTTTTGTTGGAAAAGAGGGGCCTGGGTTTAGAGAGATACGCGGATATGGGCCAATGCACTCAAGGAAAAACACTAAAAACATATGGAGAACCAAACTTGAGTGCATGACCAAAAGAATCAACACCAACTAGTGGATGACAAACATGAGTAAGAATCAATTCAACTAGGTGACAAACACGAGTAAGCACTTCAACCTCTCGATTGAGAGGGGGCGGTGGCCTAGGCCACCATATTTGAGTATACTAAACGGCACCACGAAGATGTATCTTGGGTCCATTACCGAAACTCATCATTGAGCTCACATATCAAAAAATGATATTAAGAGGAATGATTTTTGTTTAATTTGCGCATAATGGGGGGAGGGATAGTCCAATCAATTAGGAACGCACTCCCCCTATGTCCATGCCTACACCTAAACCAAACATGGGTCGAGAATTAGGTGAGAGAGCAAGATAATCAAGTCAAAATCCTAGAATCTACGATATTTAGTTCATTCCTCAAGTAGCAAAACCTTGCTTCATCAAGCGGCTTCGTAAAGATATCGGCAAGTTGATCTTTGGTTGACACATAGGATAGATCAATATCACCTCTAGCAACATGATCTCTAATAAAGTGATGTCGAATCTCAATATGCTTTGTCCTTGTGTGATCCACCGGGTTGTATGCAATCTTGATGGCACTTTCATTGTCACATAGAAGAGGCACTTTGTCACAATGGACACCATATTCCTTTAAAGTTTGCCTCATCCATAGCAATTGGGTGCAAGCACTAGCAGCAGCAACATACTCGGCTTCGGCAGTGGAGAGAGATATACAATTTTGCTTCTTAGAAGACCAACATACCAAGGACCAACCAAGGAATTGGCAAGCCCCGGAAGTTGATTTTATATCATCCTTGTCTCCCGCCCAATCCGAGTCCGTGTATCCACAAAGAGCGAATGTTGAGCCTTGAGGGTACCAGAGACCATAAAATGGGGTATGAACTAAATATCGAAAGATTCTCTTGACCGCCATTAAATGGCTTTCCTTAGGAGCCGCTTGATATCTTGCACACACACCTACACTCAACATAATATCGGGTCTAGATGCACAAAGGTAAAGCAAAGAACCAATCATAGACCGGTATACCTTTTGATCCACATCTTTACCATTTGGATTTTGTTCTAGATGAGTCTTTGTTGCCATGGGAGTTGAGGCTCCATTCAAATCTTGCATTTTGAATCTCTTGAGCATATCTTGAGTATACTTGGCTTGATTAAAGAATGTTCCTCCTCTCACTTGCTTGATCTCAAAGCCAAGGAATACTTTCAACTCCCCCATCAAGGACATCCGGAACCTACTAGTCATAAGCTTTGAGAATTCATCATTAAAAGCTTTGTTAGAAGAGCCAAAGATAATATCATCAACATAGATTTGGCATACAAAAAGCTCCCCATTAACCCTCTTAGTAAAAAGAGTGGGATCGATTTTCCCAACCTCAAAGCCACGGTCAAACAATAACTCTCTAAGGTGCTCATACCACGTGCGTGGGGCTTGCTTGAGCCCATAGAGCGCCTTATCAAGTTTGTAGACATGGTTTGGGAAGTTGGGGTCCTCAAATCCCGGGGGTTGCTTGACATATACCAATTCATTCAAAGGGCCATAAAGGAATGCACTTTCTACATCCATTTGTTGCAACTTAAAGTTATGATGTGCCGCATAAGCAAGAAGGATACAGATGGACTCAAGGCGAGCCACGGGTGCATAAGTCTCTCCATAATCAATGCCTTCAATTTGGGAATAACCTTGTGCAACCAATCTAGCCTTGTTCCTTACAATAATCCCATGCTCATCTTGCTTGTTCTTGAATATCCACTTTGTTCCAATAACATTGCGGCAATCCTTTGGCTTCTCAACTAACTTCCATACTTTGTTTCTCTCTAAGTTGTTGAGCTCTTTGTGCATAGCTTCTAAACAATCCGAATCTTCAAGGGCTTCCCACACTTTCTTTGGTTCAATCATGGAAATGTGAGCTTGATGTTCATTGAACCTCTTCAATTGTGCTCGTGTGGAAATTCCTTTCCTTAAATCTCCAACAACATTTTGGAGAGTGTGGTCTCTTATTTCCAACAATCTTTCCTTTCTAGCTTCGCGACGAGCGTGGATCTCTTCATTATTTCTTGGAGGACCCTCTTCATCATTTTGATCCTCGTCTTGACCATCAACTTGACCTTGGTCATTATTGGATTCATTCTCTATATTGGGAGGCACGGATTGGGGGGCAGGACTTTGGTCTTGATCAAGTGTTCTTTTAGCCTTAACTTGAGCACCCCTCAAAACAGCTTGGATGGATCTTCCTTGGCAAATTGACTTGACTCCACTTGACACCCCATCAAATGGACCAAGCTCCCTTTGACTAGAGTTCACACATTGATCACTATGTTGAGGGTCCACATCTTGTCTTTGGCTTGAGTCAACGTCCTCCTCGGTAGATGGAGCATGTTGAGGTTGTGAAGATGAGGGCTCCACTCGAGTGGAGCATAGTTCTTCTCGATCCGCCATAAGGGGTTCCTCAATGGGGCGGATATAACCCACACCCATTCTTCCTATGGCATCCTGAGGCATTTCAACATCTGCATCACAAGCATCAACACGCCCCCTTGGGGACCATCATATTCTTCAAAGGTCACACTACAAGATTCTATGACGGCTCTGGAGAGCTTGTCATAGATTCTATAAGTGTGAGATTCGAGACCATAGCCAACAAAAACACCCTCTAATGCTTTAGATTCGAATTTAGACAAACGAACACCTTTGATGAGATAGAAACACTTACAACCGAACACCCGGAAATAAGATATGTTGGGCTTGTTACCGGTAAGTATCTCATATGGAGTCTTGTCGATTTTCTTGCGGAGGTAGAGCCGGTTTGAAGCATGGCAAGCGGTGGAGACGGCTTCGGCCCAGAAGTTGTATGGAGATTTAAACTCCGCCAACATGGTCCTAGCCATCTCAATAAGAGTCCGGTTCTTCCTTCCGGCCACACCATTTTGTTGAGGGGTGTATGCGGCGGAATATTGATGCTTAATTCCCTCATCACTAAGGAAGTCATTCAAGGTGTAGTTCTTGAACTCGGTGCCGTTGTCACTTCTTATAATCAACACGGGAACATTGTGTTGCCGTTGAACCAAGTTGATGAAGTCGATAAAAGTCCTTTGAGTTTCACTCTTCAACTTGAAGAAATAAACCCAAGAGTATCTTGAAAAGTCGTCAACAATCACCAAACAATATTTCTTCCCACCAAGACTTGCATGAGATGGAGGACCAAATAGGTCCACGTGAAGGAGTTCCAAGATCTTGTTAGACTTGATTTGGTTCGTGGGCTTATGAGGAGCGTCATGCATCTTCCCTAGAACACATGCCCTGCAAACACGATCTTTGGCAAAGGAAACATTTTCTTTTAGTCCAACAATATGGCCCTCTTTATGGAGACTTTGCAAAGTTCTCATATTGACATGGGCTAGTAGGCGGTGCCATAGCCAGCCCACATCGGCCTTTCCGTATAAGCACATCGGACCTGCAGTGGCTTGCCCCGAAAAGTCCACCACATACAAGTCATTTTCGACGTACCCAACGAAAGCGACCTTGAGAGACTTGCTCCACATGAGGACCACAATATCATTATCAATAAAGATGGCAAAGCCCATCTTTCCAAGTGCACGGACAGAAAGTAAATTGTAACCAAGGATTTCAACAAGCATGACGTTCACGAGTGTAATGTCGTGAGCCACCACTACCTTGCCGAAACCCATTACCGTAGATTTTGACTTGTCGGCATATGTGACGGTGATTTGATCTTCATTTGACACCAAGTCCTTGACAATAGACGAGCTTCCGGTCATATGACAAGTGCAACCACTATCAAGCACCCATTTTGAACCTCCGGAAGCATAGGTCTACAAAAGATCAAGCTAGTTTTTAGGTACCCATTTTTCAATGGGTCCTCTTTTGTTAGCAACAAGGGTCTTGGGAACCCAAATAGACCAAGCAATATAACCATCATACGGACCAACATATTGTGCATACACATCAGCATAGTAATCACGCATTAGAACATAGTGAGGGTTAGCACTTCCCGCAAAATCGTCATGAGACATAGTTTTGCCAATTGTGGTCTTACTTCCCACAATGGTCTTGTTGGTCTCTTGTGCGGGCTTGTCCTTCTTCTTCTTGTTGTTCTTCTTCTTTGTTTTGGAGACAAAACCAATGCCCCCTTTATCACCACTACGCCTTTGCTTGCTCAAAAGATCAACAATAGACTTGTTACCTTGTGGAAATGTGGTCTTTGCAAGCTCCCCCTTCAACCTAGCATTCTCTTCAAGGATAGTCGTGCTACTCGATGGAATGAAGTTACTAGGTGAAGGAATATTGGCCAATTGAGTTTGAAGCGTTTCATGGGACTTTGTGAGAGACAAGAGTTCACTCTCCAAGGCTTTGTGGGCCTTGTTAAGCAAGCTAAAGTCCTCGGCAAGTTTTTCATGAACCACACCAAACTCAACCTTGTCCTTTTTAGATCTTTTGTATTTAGCAATAGCATGATCACGCTCTTTAATGAGTTTGTTAACAATGATGTCATTGGCCTCATCAAGCCCTTCAAGTTTTGACTCAAGGGACAACCTAGTCTCTTGTTCTTCTTCTAGAGCATTGCTTAAAGCCTCTAGTTCAATCATATGTTCATGCCCAAGTTTACATCTAACATCTAGAAGCTCTTGAGTGTGGGAGAGTTGATCTAAGATGTTCCCAAAATGTAGTTTAGCATCACCTTCTAGGTTAGTCATGAACTCATCAAAGGCAATTAATTCCTTTTTAACATCAAGAGACATTTCATCATCAATTTCATCATTATCTAATTGAGTAGAGTGGGATGATGAGGATACCTCCGTTCCTCTTGCCATAAGGCAAGTGACGTCCTTGGAGGAAGAGTTCTCATTTGGAGACTCGAAGAGTGAGAGTGTCGGAGTAGAGGTGGTGGCTAGAGCAGCCATACCATGTGAGGTTTCTTCTTCTTCCTCATCTTCATCATCGTCATTATCGGAGGAGTATTCTTCATGAGTGATCAAAACAATTTCTCCCGATTTCTTGTTGATGGGGTCCTTTTTGATGAAAGGTTTCTTGTAGGGTGCCTTGAGAGTCTTCTTCAACACAAGCTTCCCACCATTATCTTCTCTCTTCTCATAGGGGCAGCTTGCCACAAAGTGGTAGCGGTCACCACAATTGAAGCAAGTTCTCAACCTAGTGGCATTCTCTCTTTTCCCATTTGGATTGCTTCTTCGTTGCATTTCCATCTTGGCCTTGGCGGGATTCTTCCAAAAGTTCTTTGCATAGAAAGCCATATATTGACTATGAGCAATCTTGACATCATCGGGATGGTCCAAGGATAGGCCTTCATCACTATCATCTTCATCTTCAAAGTTCACAACTTTGGCCTTTAAAGCAACATTGACCACATTGCTCATACCGAGGGCACAAGCACGGGCATCTTTGGCGTTCTTGGCGGCGACCTTGAAAGCGGCCATCTCTTGCATAACTTCGTTTGAGGTCATGAGATGGTAGTTGTGTCTTCCTTGTAAGCTCTTCAAGTCGGTGGGCTCAAAAGGCATGAGTGCACTCACATATTTCCTTTCTATCCATGCATCATCCACATGTGAGGCACCCACATTTCTAAAAGCGGTGGCGGTGGTCTTGAGCCTTCGATACATGTCTTCGTGATCTTCACCTTCTTTCATGTAGAAACCTTCGTCTTCATTGCTTAGAGCATCATATCTGTTCCTCCTCATACTCTCATTTCCAACAAACAACCCAGTGAGAGCATCCCAAGCTTCCTTGGCAATGCTAAAGTGCTCAATGTGTGGATAATCCTTTGTTCCCAAACCTTGTTGAATCATATGCAAAGCAGTGGCATTGAGTTGACTATTGACAACCTCTCTTCTTGTCAAGTTGTTTGGATCCCCAATAAAGAGTCCATGCTCGATGATGTTCCATAGTTCAATGCAAGAGCTGCGCATATGAGTTCTCATTAGTGATTGCCATTAAGCAAAAGTAGCAGACTCTTCAAGCTTAGGTGGGTCACCTCTATTGTACACATAAGGGTGAGGGATGGGAGGATCGGGAGAGTACCAAGAATCACGGTGCTCGCCCTTACCCCCATCAGGTCGTGTGGAGGAATTAGCATTGTCTAGTTTATCCCCTACCACCATACCTTCGGGGGATACCGGAGTATTCCCTTTAGGTGCGGGTGGTAGTTCCTCCTGAGGGGATGGGGGTGATGAGCCATCTTTGTCTTTAAGAAGTTGCTCAAGCATCTTCTTGACTTCGTTGACCAAGGAAGAGCTCAATCTTGTTTCCAAGTTTCTGAGATCTTCCATGGTCACCGGAGTTGACTCACTACCACCATCCCCTTCTTGGCTACCCATATTCCCTTAGGCGGTAAGGCCCGAATAAAGAGCCGAGGCTCTAATATCAATTGAAAGGATCGTATGGGCACCTAGAGGGGGGGGTGAATAGGTGCTACTTCAAATTTTCTTCTTTTTCAAATTAAGGTTTGACAATAAGGTAAATTCTCTAGATAATGCAACTATGGTGAATTTACCTATATGAAAAATAAGCAAGAGCTACCACAACACAAAGTAGTAACAAGTAAGTAAGGTGCGGTAAAGGATAGAGGTAACCGAAAAGTGGACGCGGAGACACAAGGATTTGTTTCCCGTAGTTCCTTCCTTTTGAGGGAAATCGTCTACGTTTGGAGAGGGGTGGTTTCAAACCACCAGCACGAGGCCTCCTTGTTCTCAGATGAATCTCACTAGCAGGATCGATTCACCTTCCACTATATCGGCAACCTTCAAGGTGGAAGCCGGCACTGTTACAATTTTGGGGCACACATCCACAACTTAATCGGAGGCTCCCAAATACAAGCAAGCTGTCAAAGCAATCAAAGACAAGCTTGTAAGAACAAAAACAAAAGCTAGGGTTTCCAACAAAACACTAGAGCAAAGGGGCCCTCAATGAAATGAGGGGGAAATGAAGATCTCTTTTGGTGAAGTAGTAGATCGGGCCCTCCTCCTTCGATTCCCCAAAGATCAAGGACTTTGGTTGGTTGGATGATGAGATCTTGAGAATTTGAGTGGCTCCATTGGACTCCAATGGTGGGCAATGACTTTAATGAGCTGAGCACTTTGTCCCAAGGTAGGTGGAGGGGTATTTATACCCCTCCAGAAAATCTGACCGTTGGTGCATTTACTGCAGCGGTAGTACCGGAAGTTGAAGCGGTACTCGGAGAATTCAGTACTACGGACCTGGTACGGATCACCCTTTTTCAAACAGCAACAAGTCCACCAGGTACTACTGATGTTGCTCGGGAAGCGGTAGTACCGCTTAGCCAGCGGTACTACGGACACGGAAGAACAACACATTTTCATCTGAAAAACTCTCATCACGCCAGTAGCAAGCAGCGGTACTACCGCATTTAAGCTACGGCAGCAGAAACTTTTACAACGTGCAAAACTCTCTACATCACGCCCGAGTAGTAAAATGCGGTACTACCACATTTTGCTACGGCGCGCTGATAACCTTTGCAATGTTCAAAAGCCTACATCTGGCGAGTACTAAAATGCGGTACTACCGCATTTTAGTACCGGAGCAGGCAGAAGCATTTGACAAGCTGTAAAAAAGCTTCTGTCGCGCTAGGTACTAAAATGCGGTACTACCGCTTTTAGTACAACGCAGAGACTTTTGTGAGATAGTCATTGCTTACATGCAACAAAAAAGCGGTACTACCGCTTTTTGGTACCGCGCCAGGCAGATAGTTTCTGAATGTTTGCAAACCTTCTTAATGTACCTGCGACATACTTAGCAAAACATTAGTCCGATATGTGTGTTGTTATCAAACACCAAAATCACTAGGGATAGCAAATGCTCTTTCAACGGGGATGGGGCTTATGGGCGCCGAGGAGGGAACTCCGATAGGAGACAGCGCGGTGAACTGGTGCGGCCGGCAGCTCTCGACGGCGTAGCAACCTGCGGCGGGGATGGGGCTTACGGACTGCGTGCTTTTTTCCCGGCTGTTGTGCGCTGGCGAGACAAGAGGGAGACGGAAGGAAAGAGAACAGATCTGGGGAGGAGATCGATCGAGAGGGGATAAGACCGAAGGTGGTGGGCCCTCACCCGGACGGGTTCTCCACGCTGAGGAACAGATGGCACGCAATGGAGCTGGAGGGAGCGAGCGTGTAATCCTCCGGCTGATAGGTAGCATTTTCCTAAAAAGTTTGCCGTGTTATTAAGGATGTTTTGGAATTTATTTGGACACCAATCTCACAGTGTATGTAAAGTGTCTAGAATACAGAAGGACCCACATATGAATAAAGTATACAACTAAACCAACATTGTAGAGGTCCCAATCTTTAATAAGATAGAGCCCCCTGTGTTTACAATGCTAGTCCCTGGATCAATAGCTAGCATCCACAGTTAAGATGTAATATCAAGAAACAAAGGTCATAACATAACTTTATAACCAGGAATAACATAATTTTATTACATCATACATAGCTCATTTGGCTATTACATTACATTGCAGCGGAATAACTATAGTCATGGGGTCCTTCATCTTCAAAGTGCCACAGGCAGATGTTGGTTGTAGACTTTGTAATCCTAATCAATCAAACTTCACTAAAGACAATCAAACCTGCAACATTACAAGTTACAACCACAAGGGTCAATACATTTGAATTGTATTGGCAAGTTTCACTTCTATGTGTAATATAAGTGGATCCTATCATTACATGCAAATTTGGCTAAGTAGAGTTTTAGGCTCATTTGCATAAAGCAATATTTTATCCTATCTTTTCAAAATGGTTTTGGTCCTTTGTCAAATCTCCTTTCAAAATCTCTTGAACTCCTTGGTAAAAACTCAAGTGTTCAAGTCCTTGTCAAAATCTCTTGAGCACCTTGGTAACCCCAAGTGCATCAAGTTTTGTCAAAATCTCTTGAGCTCCTTGGTAACACCAAGTGCATCAAGTTTTAAAAGTTTTCTTTTAGAAATTAGAGTGTCGAGATCTTCCATAGCTTCAGGCCTTAGTTGCTCAGTATTGTCCATAGCAGGGACACGGCTAAGTACTTAGAATTTGATCTTCTGAAGTTGTACACTTTACCCACATGACACAATCTCGTCTTGGCGCCACCAGTGGCACTGGATAAGTACTCACCAAAATGGAGTACCGGCAGATCGAGAATGTGACAAAGTCTTTCCATAGGAGTCCTCCCAATACAAAATGCTAGCTTGTCTACCAGGCACAAATGTAGGGTTACTCCCTTACACAAATCTAGTTAACCTGAAGATGCCAATGCATGGGACTTCCACTATGTAGTTGACTAAGCCAGAGCCCATTTACCATGTGGCTGTACACGGAAGCCACTGTACGAGAAACATGTTCAATCTCTAAGTTTCCTGGGTGGTTTTCCTTTGGAGCACAACACAAAGAGATTGCCATAGACATGGTTCCTTTTGTTGCCACCTTCTCCAAAACTCAAAGTATCCTTGGCCACCCAGGTGGTTCATTGAGTCCTTGTTTTATTATATAAAATCACAAGTCCTTTTCTCAATTTCACAAAAATATCAACATGTAACTCTTTTCAAAATATAGCATGGCTAAGCATGTAACAACTACATTGTTTTCACTAAGGAATGTATAGGTAATCCTATTAGGATTTAGCATAGCATAAGTATAAAATTATTTTCATGCATGTTTTCAAAAATCCACTAAGTATAATGAAAATAGTAGGACTTTAGATGATAGTGTCACTTGCCTTAGTAGTTGGTGGTGTGGGTACACTCTTCGCAATAACACACTTGACAATCAACACAATCTATCAAGCAAAACAACCAAGACAAAACATACACAAGATCAACACTAATGGCAACACAAAAATCATGCAAAGTATGCAAACATGCAAGATGACAATTTTTATTGTACAAAATTTTATAACAAGGTTCTGAACATTACTAAGTGACTTATGGACATTTTATATTTTCAAGATTACAAATGCAACCATTTGTGCAATTGTAGCAATTAGCAACATTTTCTAACAATTGGAAAGGCCATTCTCACTAAATAATTGCCATGGTCGTATTTATACTAGAATAAAATTATATTTTGGTCTTACTATACAGAGGGTTCAATTTACAACCATTTGCAAAAGGATTCACTTAAAAATAATTTACACAACAATTTTTATACTCAAAATACTCCACAAATTGTTCTGTATAAAACGTGTTTTTAACAGACTCAAAATACCAAATTATGGCTCCACTGTGTTCTACTCGTTTTTGTGAATCCATAGACATATTATTTGCTAAATTTGGATATACAGAACTAAAGATATGATTTTTGCAAGTTTGTGTGTTTTTATGTCTAAAAATCTAAAAATAGGAATATATATGACACTTGGCAGATTCTAATTGGAGGATACCCCTTCGTTTAAGTGATCTATGAGAACCTTTAGATGAAGATCTAATGGTTCAGGATGGCTCACCGGAAAAGCTCGCCGGAGAAGTTCGCCGGATTTGCGGGCACGGGCTTGGCGTTGTCGTTCCCGTCGCTAGGGACGTATCCGGAGTAGAAAAAGATGTGGACGGCGTAGAGGACGTCGAGGCGGTGCTACTGGACGTGGTTGAGAGGTTGTTCGTCCCTAACGGTGACGACGATCTACCGCTGGAGCAACGATGGCGTCGGGCGGCGCGAAGAACTGCAACCATAGGATGAACAATCATGTCCTGGAGGTAGGCTATGGTGAGAATAGACTACTGGTAAAGGGAATTGAGAAACTAAACACCGTATGTGATGTAATCGTCCAATGAACTCACCAAAAACTCATGCAAGACGTCGATACTACAGGCGATGAGAGCTCCTGGAAAAACTTTGTGAATAACAACTGAGGAGGAGGAAAGGAGGCACACGGGGCTATCCTCGGTTTTTGTTGGTATGTACTGAGGAGGGAGATCGGGATGGCATGCCGATGGATGACATCCGGAGCACCGGTTTGATTTGGGCAATTAACACCATAAAGTCGAGAAATAATACCCTGAATGAAACGTCCAACTAATTTAGAGCACATTTCGTATTTATGTCGAGAACAAACGGTTGCTAGAATTAATAGGGGGAGGAGATTGAAGATATACCGACATGGACGTGTAAGGCTCGATCTCGGTCTTGTTGGGCCAGTAATTTTCGGCCCAAAATGAAAAGTGAAAGCAGGAAAAAGAGAAAAAAAGAAAAAATAGAAAAACGGGAGGGAGAATGGATCACGTGCATAGCGGGGTTGCATGCGGTTGATTGGTTCTACATGCGCGTGTGCGAGGCGATCTGAGGCTACGACCGCTTCAGGTCTAGGTACGATCTCAAATTTGCTTTTCTTTGCTTTTGTTTTATTTCTATTGTTGAAAAAGCTTTCGTACAAGCTAGCTGGTGTGAATATTTTTTTTAGAACAAGCACGTACGACCTAGCTAAAAGAGAAGAAACCAAGAGCAGGTTACGGTCGATTATGCTAGCTCTACTCTAGCAGCTATTTGCGAGATACAGGGAAAATTAGTTTAAATAGTAAATTTTTAAAATGGGTTTAGGGGTTTTAATATTATGGAAAAAAAATACTTACAACTCCGAAACTCCAAAAGAATAATATATATAATACATTTCCAGTCATATTTAATGAAGAAGTCATTTTATCTTCTCTCGGTTGATTTTCTTAGAATTGACGAATATTTTTTTAATAGTCTAGAAAGCAACCAAATCCAGTTAACACTATAGAATATTTTCATCGTGTGTTTCTTATAATTGGAAACGTCATATTATTTCCTCTTTGTGTGAAAATGAAACAAGTATTTGGAAATATTCTAGTATTCCAAAAGTCAAAACAAATTCAAATAAAATGCAAGATAGTACTTTCTTGGATTTGTATAAATTTCCCAACCAATAGTTATGTTTGGATAGTCATGTTAATCCGCTCTTTTCAATGTGGTTTGGGAAAAATTAAACAAATCCTCAAAAGTTTCTTTTCATTCAAATTTTCAAAGAGATTAAACAATTCAATCAATTTATTTTAACATTCCAAAATATGATAAATTTGGGATGTTACAGACTACCACCCTTAAAAGGAATCTCGTCCCGAGATTCGAGAAGGCTAGAAGTTACAAGTTGGCTTCAAGACAACTAGGGTACTACCACCCTTAAAATAAAGTCTCATAAGATTACATTATGGTTCACTTGACTATGAGTTCAACACTTAATATCCAGACAAGGAATCCTTATTTGACTCTTCTGAGTTAACTAGTTTCTGACATCCACTTCTTCTATCTCTTCAAAGTTTCCATCCATGTCAATGTGGTTCACATGTCCTTTTTGGGTCACATTGGAGTCATTTCCATTGGCTCTTCTGGCATCCTTTTTCTTTTTCTTCTCAGGACAGTCTGATGCATAGTGTCCAAGTTCCTTACAATTATAGCACTACAACTGTCTAATGTCTTTCTTCCTGAAATTGACATGTTGGTTCTGACCAAGGTCATCTCCATTGTCAGTATCATTTCCATTATTATCACTTCCATTGTTGTTGTGGTGATACTGATGTGGTTCAGAATCTTCATTGCTCTTTTTGAATGAACGCTTTTTTGGTGATGATCCTGAGTGATGCTTGAGTTTATGCTTCCTCTTTCTATTCTCAACTTGATTCATCTTGTTTTCCAATATAGTGGCTTTGTCACAGAGTGATTGATAAGTTGGGACATAGGCAACAGCTAGTTGCAGGTTCAACTCATCATTAAGTCCTTCAAGAAATTTATCCTTTCTCTTAGCATCTGTATCAATTTCATCCGGTGCATAGCGTGCCAGATTGTTGAATTCTTCAATATACTCATCCACACTGAGGTGACGTTGTTTCAGATTGTGAAACTCCTTTTTCTTCAAGTACATTACTCCAGGTGAGATGTGAGTGGTTCTGAATCCATCTTCAAAAATAGCCCAAGTCACATCTTCAAGGGGAGTGGTGATTTGAAAGTTGTCCCACCATGTTGTTGCTGGTCCTTCAAGCAGAAATGCTGCAAACCTTACTTTTTCTTTATCAGTGCAACCAACAGTCACTAAGTCTTTGTTTACTGAACGTAACCAGTCATCAGCTTCCATTGGATCAGTTGTTCCAGAGAACCTTGCAGGCCTAAGTTTCAGAAACTTGGTGAGCATGTCAAGTGCTGGAGGATTATTCTGATTGTTGTTGTTGTTATTGTTATTCAAATTCTGTATGAATGTGGTCATCTGCTGCATCAACTGTGTCTGAGCTGCCATCATCTATTGCATCTCAGGGGTGAGGTTGTTGTTGTTTTGGTTGGGGTTGGCACGACGGGGAGGCATCTGTTGGTTTGATAGGAATAAGTATTGGTGGATAGGTTTTTAAGAAGTCCTAACACACAACTCAAAACAATCAAGTTCAATCAAACAATCAAATCATCAAACATTTAACAAGCAAGCAATCACTTAACAACTTGTGAGCTTAACTCATGAGTTGAAGGAAACAACAAGTTTTCTTGAAAGTAACAACTTAGTATGATCATACCTCATAGGACAATATGATCCATACTCTAACTTGATATCAATGTCTTTGGTAGGCAATCTAATGTCTTCTTGGTTTTCATTAGTAGTCCTTAGTGATATCCCAGTTGGAAGTCCTTGGTGAACATGCTGAAGATGTTGAAGTCATTAGAGTTGAAGATGTTGAAGTCATTAGAGTTGAAAAAGTTGAAGAAGTTCTTTGCACATGGTGTAGTCTTTGGCCATAGGTAGGTTTTTCCATCAAGTTTGAAATAGAAGAGATGTAGGGTTGAAACCAAAATGATTGAGGAAAGAGTTTACAAGTGTTTTTGTAAATAAGTTTTAGATCAAAATATAACTCCTATTTTTCTAAGGGTTTTTGTCCAATCCTAGGTTTACAAATCCTACAGGCAACACAATGCTCTGATACCATCTGTAGAGGTCCCAATCTTTAATAAGATAGAGCCCCCTGTGTTTACAATGCTAGTCCCTGGATCAATGGCTAGCATCCACAGTTAAGATGTAATATCAAGAAACAAAGGTCATAACATAACTTTATAACCAGGAATAACATAATTTTATTACATCATACATAGCTCATTTGGCTATTACATTACATTGCAGCGGAATAACTATAGTCATGGGGTCCTTCATCTTCAAAGTGCCACAGGCAGATGTTGGTTGTAGACTTTGTAATCCTAATCAATCAAACTTCACTAAAGACAATCAAACCTGCAACATTACAAGTTACAACCACAAGGGTCAATACATTTGAATTGTATTGGCAAGTTTCACTTCTATGTGTAATATAAGTGGATCCTATCATTACATGCAAATTTGGCTAAGTAGAGTTTTAGGCTCATTTGCATAAAGCAATATTTTATCCTATCTTTTCAAAATGGTTTTGGTCCTTTGTCAAATCTCCTTTCAAAATCTCTTGAACTCCTTGGTAAAAACTCAAGTGTTCAAGTCCTTGTCAAAATCTCTTGAGCACCTTGGTAACCCCAAGTGCATCAAGTTTTGTCAAAATCTCTTGAGCTCCTTGGTAACACCAAGTGCATCAAGTTTTAAAAGTTTTCTTTTAGAAATTAGAGTGTCGAGATCTTCCATAGCTTCAGGCCTTAGTTGCTCAGTATTGTCCATAACCGGGGACACGGCTAAGTACTTAGAATTTGATCTTCTGCAGAAGTTGTACACTTTACCCACATGACACAATCTCGTCTTGACGCCACCAGTGGCCGCTGGATAAGTACTCACCAAAATGGAGTACCGGCAGATCGAGAATGTGACAAAGTCTTTCCATAGGAGTCCTCCCAATACAAAATGCTAGCTTGTCTACCAGGCACAAATGTAGGGTTACTCCCTTACACAAATCTAGTTAACCTGAAGATGCCAATGCATGGGACTTCCACTATGTAGTTGACTAAGCCAGAGCCCATTTAGCATGTGGCTGTACACGGAAGCCACTGTACGAGAAACATGTTCAATCTCTAAGTTTCCTGGGTGGTTTTCCTTTGGAGCACAACACAAAGAGATTGCCATAGACATGGTTCCTTTTGTTGCCACCTTCTCCAAAACTCAAAGTATCCTTGGCCACCCAGGTGGTTCATTGAGTCCTTGTTTTATTATATAAAATCACAAGTCCTTTTCTCAATTTCACAAAAATCTCAACATGTAACTCTTTTCAAAATATAGCATGGCTAAGCATGTAACAACTACATTGTTTTCACTAAGGAATGTATAGGTAATCCTATTAGGATTTAGCATAGCATAAGTATAAAATTATTTTCATGCATGTTTTCAAAAATCCACTAAGTATAATGAAAATAGTAGGACTTTAGATGATAGTGTCACTTGCCTTAGTAGTTGGTGGTGTGGGTACACTCTTCGCAATAACACACTTGACAATCAACACAATCTATCAAGCAAAACAACCAAGACAAAACATACACAAGATCAACACTAATGGAAACACAAAAATCATGCAAAGTATGCAAACATGCAAGATGACAATTTTTATTGTACAAAATTTTATAACAAGGTTCTGAACATTACTAAGTGACTTATGGACATTTTATATTTTCAAGATTACAAATGCAACCATTTGTGCAATTGTAGCAATTAGCAACATTTTCTAACAATTGGAAAGGCCATTCTCACTAAATAATTGCCATGGTCGTATTTATACTAGAATAAAATTATATTTTGGTCTTACTATACAGAGGGTTCAATTTACAACCATTTGCAAAAGGATTCACTTAAAAATAATTTACACAACAATTTTTATACTCAAAATACTCCACAAATTGTTCTGTATAAAATGTGTTTTTAACAGACTCAAAAATACCAAATTATGGCTCCACTGTGTTCTACTCGTTTTTGTGAATCCATAGACATCTTATTTGCTAAATTTGGATATACAGAACTAAAGATATGATTTTTGCAAGTTTGTGTGTTTTTATGTCTAAAAATCCGAAAATAGGAATATATATGACACCTGGCAGATTCTAATTGGAGGATACCCCTTCGTTTAAGTGATCTATGAGAACCTTTAGATGAAGATCTAATGGTTCAGGATGGCTCACCGGAAAAGCTCGCCGGAGAAGTTCGCCGGATTTGCGGGCACGGGCTTGGCGTTGCCGTTCCCGTCGCTAGGGACGTATCCGGAGTAGAAAAAGATGTGGACGGCGTAGAGGACGTCGAGGCGGTGCTACTGGACGTGGTTGAGAGGTTGTTCGTCCCTAACGGTGACGACGATCTACCGCTGGAGCAACGATGGCGTCGGGCGGCGCGAAGAACTGCAACCATAGGATGAACAATCATGTCCTGGAGGTAGGCTATGGTGAGAATAGACTACTGGTAAAGGGAATTGAGAAACTAAACACCGTATGTGATGTAATCGTCCGATGAACTCACCAAAAACTCATGCAAGACGTCGATACTACAGGCAGTAGAGAGCTCCTCTGGAAAAACTTTGTGAATAACAACTGAGGAGGAGGAAAGGAGGCACACGGGGCTATCCTCGGTTTTTGTTGGTATGTACTGAGGAGGGAGATCGGGATGGCATGCCGATGGATGACATCCGGAGCACCGGTTTTATTTGGGCAATTAACACCATAAAGTCGAGAAATAATACCCTGAATGAAACGTCCAACTAATTTAGAGCACATTTCGTATTTATGTCGAGAAGAAACGGTTGCTAGAATTAATAGGGGGAGGAGATTGAAGATATACCGACATGGACGTGTAAGGCTCGAGCTCTCTGGAGGTGGGTGAACGAGGAGGAAGAAGACCACTCCATCGATCGGTCTTGTTGGGCAAGTAATTTTCGGCCCAAAATGAAAAGTGAAAGCAGGAAAAAGAGAAAAAAAGAAAAAATAGAAAAACGGGAGGGAGAATGGATCACGTGCATAGCGGGGTTGCATGCGGTTGATTGGTTCTACATGCGCGTGTGCGAGGCAGTGCGAGGCTACGACCGCTTCAGGTCTAGGTACGATCTCAAATTTGCTTTTCTTTGCTTTTGTTTTAATTCTATTGTTGAAAAAGCTTTCGTACAAGCTAGCTGGTGTGAATATTTTTTTTTAGAACAAGCACGTACGACCTAGCTAAAAGAGAAGAAACCAAGAGCAGGTTACGGTCGATTATGCTAGCTCTACTCTAGCAGCTATTTGCGAGATACAGGGAAAATTAGTTTAAATAGTAAATTTTTAAAATGGGTTTAGGGGTTTTAATATTATGGAAAAAAAAATACTTACAACTCCGAAACTCCAAAAGAATAATATATATAATACATTTCCAGTCATATTTAATGAAGAAGTCATTTTATCTTCTCTCGATTGATTTTCTTAGAATTGACGAATATTTTTTTAATAGTGTAGAAAGCAACCAAATCCAGTTAACACTATAGAATATTTTCATCGTGTGTTTCTTATAATTGGAAACGTCATATTATTTCCTCTTTGTGTGAAAATGAAACAAGTATTTGGAAACATTCTAGTATTCCAAAAGTCAAAACAAATTCAAATAAAATGCAAGATAGTACTTTCTTGGATTTGTATAAATTTCTCAACCAATAGTTATGTTTGGATAGTCATGTTAATCCGCTCTTTTCAATGTGGTTTGGGAAAAATTAAACAAATCCTCAAAAGTTTCTTTTCATTCAAATTTTCAAAGAGATTAAACAATTCAATCAATTTATTTTAACATTCCAAAATATGATAAATTTAGGATGTTACAAACATGCAACCATTTTTTCCTCTGATTTATTGCCCAACAGCTCGTGTCGTCAGATGAAAAAGTTGTATTGTATCGCATGCATGTAGTGGGCATTGGAGCAAGTAGATGCTCCGGTTTTCTGAATTTTTTTAGGCACGGGCTGTGCAATGGAGGGCATCGATGCCCAATGCTTCAAAACTGGTTTGGGTATCAATTTTTCACTACGTTGTGGAGGGCCTTAGTGCAAGCACTACATGACGCGCGCGCTACGCCGAGGGTAAAAAGCCGTCGGCATATGCTAAAATGTCCTCGGCGTATGGTACGCCGACGGCTGCCCTCGGCGTAGCCTCCTCGGCAAAGGTCTCTCTCGGCGGAGCACGTAGAGGCCGTCGGCGTATCAAAATGCCGTCGGCGTATGCTACGCCGAGGAGCGGCCGTCGGCATAGCTTGTCGACAGGTTGCAAAACATTTTTTTTTAAATAATTTTTTTATTTTATTTTTTTCTCATTTTTTGAATCTTTGAATTGTTTGACTCGTTAATCTCTCAATTTAAACATTTTTAACACTAATTACACTTAATATTTAATTAAATTGCAGTCTTGGTCAAACTTTCTGGCCGGTCACCCATCCTAATACTACTCCAGCTCCAGCACGCTTAACTTCCTCGTTCCTTCAGAATCTGTTTCCGCAAAGTAATTCATACATTGTTGTCAATACTATGATATCAATCCTATTAACCCTTTTATCAACATGTCACATGTTTGTATTTTTTGAAATTACAAACAATTATCTAAGTAAACATTAATAAATAAGTAAAAATATTATTGAATTCAAATAAAAATATAATAATTTTACTTTTTTCTATTTTTCTATTTAATATGGAATAATTAATATCTTTAAATCTGTAAATCGGAATTTAACAAATAATATGTCTAAATTGATCAGAAAAATGAGAGGAATCCAAATATGATATCCATATCAACTAATCACAAACCCTCCGTTCTTGGAATTATCTATTTGGTGGTTGCTTTAGAAAATTTCCTTTTTGCGCTCGGATAATGAAAAATGGCTTTTTGGTGCGATGAAAAGAAAAACTTGCATTGAATCTTTAATAAAATAGCATATTGTAAACCTAAAAATGATTTTTGTAAAAAAACATGAGCATCGGATCATGTACATGTAGTTCATATCTAACCCACTTCCTACCGATTCGGCATGAATTTGTCTTTTTCACCAGAGGTGGACGGAAAGGTTTCGGATACCCCTGTTGGGACATTGTCCATATAAGGTGGTATAGTATTTTTTGTAAAATATGGTGGTAGCATTTTGAATTAGCCATTTGGTGGTTGCTTCACAAAATCGTTCGTTTTTTGTGCTTGGAAAATAGGAAATGGCTTTTTGGTGCGATGAAAAGAAAAACTTCCTCCTGCAACATTGTTCGCCATCCCATGATGCATGTGTATGCACAATATGAGTATATTATCACAAACTATGCCTTCATTCTAGCCATAACATTGGTCATTTGACCCGAAAGCCAAGAAACCTTGAATGAGATAGGTCATTTTATGAAGGTTTTTTTGAGACATAATCAATATATCAAGTTTAATATTTTTACTTATAACTATGTCACAGAATATGACACCACGCGAAGGTTTCGCATTGTTTTGATCGTTTTTGAATTTTTTATGCCCGTTTTAAACTATCGTCAAACTTTGTCGAACGCCGAGCATGACGATTCTTAGCTCGGGGCCGAGCCTCGCTAAACTTGCATTAGATTTTTGATAAAATAGCATATTGTGAACCTAAAAATGATTTAAAAAAAAACATGAGCATCGGATCATGTACCTGTAGTTCATATCTGACCCACTTTCTGCCGATTCGGCAGGAATTTGTCTTTTTCACCAGAGGTGGACGGAAAGGTTTCGGATCCCCTTAGCCATAACATTGGTCATTTGACCCGAAAGACAAGAAACCTTGAATGAGATAGGTCATTTTGTGAAGGTTTTTTAGAGACATAATCAATATATCAAGTTTGATATTTTTACTTATAACTATGTCACATAATATGACACCACGCGAAGGTTTCGTATTGTTTCGATCGTTTTCGAATTTTTTATGCCCATTTTAAACTATCGTCAAACTTTGTCAAACGACGGGCATGAAGATTCTTAGCTCGGGGCCGAGCCTTGCTAAAATTGCATTGGATCTTTGATAAAATAGCATATTGTGAACCTAAAAATGATTTTTGTAAAAAAACATGAGCATCGGATCTTGTACCTGTAGTTCATATCTGACCCACTTCCTACCGATTCGGCAGGAATTTGTCTTTTTCACGAGAGGTGGACGGAAAGGTTTCGGATCCCCCTGTTGGGACATTGTGCATATAAGGTGGTATAGTATTTTTGTAAAATGTGGTGGTACCATTTTGAATTAGCCATTTGGTGGTTGCTTCACAAAACCGTCCATTTTTTGTGCTCGGAAAATGGGAAATGGCTTTTTGGTGCGACGAAAAGGAAAACTTCCTCCTGAAACATTGTTCGCCATCCCATGATGCATGTGTATGCACAATATGGGCACATTATCACAAACTATGCCTTGATTCTAGCCATAACATTTGTCATTTGACCCGAAAGCCAAGAAACCTCGAATGAGATAGGTCATTTTGTGAAGGTTTTTTCGAGAAATAATCAATGTATCAAGTTTAATATTTTTACTTGTAACTATGTCACATAATATGACACCACGCGAAGGTTTCGCATTGTTTCGATCGTTTTTGAACTTTTTATGCCCGTTTTAAACTATCGTCAAACTTTGTCGAACGCCGGACATGAAGATTCTTAGCTCGGGGCCGAGCCTCGCTAAAATTTCATTGGATTTTTGATAAAATAGCATATTGTGAACCTAAAAATGATTTTTGTAAAGAAACATGAGCATCGGATCATGTACCTGTAGTTCATATCTGACCCACTTCATATCGATTCGGCAGGAATTTGTCTTTTTCACCAAAGGTGGATGGAAAGGTTTCGAATCCTCTTATTAGGACATTGTACATATAAGGTGGTATAGTATTTTTGTAAAATATGGTGGTACCATTTTGAATTAGCCATTTGGTGGTTGCTTCACAAAACCGTCCGTTTTTTATGCTCGGAAAATGGAAAATGTCTTTTTGGTGCGACAAAAAGGAAAGCTTCCTTCCGCAACATTGTTCGCTATCCCATGATGCATGTGTATGCATAATATGGGCATATTATCACAAACTATGCCTTGATTCTAGCCATAACATTGGTCATTTGACCAGAAAGCTAAGAATAAACCTCGAATGAGATAGGTCGAAGGTTTCTTTGAGATATAATCAATATACCAACTTTTATATTTTTCCTTCTAACTATGTCACATAATATAACACCACGCGAAGGTTTCGCATTGTTTCGATCATTTTTGAATTTTTTATGCTCGTTTTAAACTATATATAATATTTTATATTTTACTTAATTTTTTATTTACAAATGTGTAATATTTGAGTGTAGATAGATAGGTCTTATTTTTCTGCAAATTTTGATATATTATTTGTATTTTTCCGAATTAAAATGATTTAGTTATGATTTTTCAAAGTTTAATGAGATAAAATAAAAAATAGCTACGCCGAGGGCAGCTGTCGGCGTAGCATAGGATATGCCGAGGGCAATTCTACGCCGACGGCTGCTTGGCGGAGCTGGCCTAGACGATGGCTACGCCGACGGCAGCGTAGCGACCGGCCGTCGGCGTAGCTTCCCATTCCTGTAGTGAAGGGTGCCGAAGGCAGTATATTTCCTTGCTACAGACTTGTTAAATGCCGAGTTGGGAGCTCACTCGTCGCAAGTGTGGATGGCTATTCTAGAAGGGCACGATACACTGAAACTGGGACTGATTCGGAGGATCGAGGATGGTAAAACTACGGAGGCATGGACTCATAATTGGTTGCCACAAGACGAGAGGTTGAGACCGGTTGCTCCGGTGAAGGACGGGGCGCCTCAGTTAGTGTCTGCATACATTGATGCTACTAGTACGTCTTGGAACACACCGAAATTGGATGAGTTTTTTCTTCTCATAGATGTGGAAGTGATCAAGGGGATTCTGTAATGTATGCGGAATCAAGGAGACTTCTGGGGCTGGCATTTTGAGAAGTCGCTCTTCTTATCGACTACTCGTTACAGTATGGAGAACGAGGGAGGACTGGATTGAGGAAAGGGCGGCATCATCTAGCGCTACCAGCGAAGGAAAGCAATGGGAAAACCTATGGAAAACCAAAGTTCCTTCCAAGGTGAAGATATTCCTATGGAGGCTGGCGCAGTGCTCACTCCCGAATGGGGATGTTCGGCATAAGAGGAACATGGCATCCATGAAGGCGTGCTCTACGTGTGGAATGGAGGATTCGTGGCGATACTTGTTGTTCGAATATAATTTGTCACGATGTATTTGGGCTCTGTCGGATGCTGCCATTGTGGAGCATATTAGCATGTCAACAGAGCCGGGGGCGAGACAATGGCTTTTGTCTATGATTGAGTCAATGAAGCATGAGGAATTCACGAGAATGATAGTGACTTTGTGGGAGATTTGGCATTCGAGACGCACGGTAATTCACGAGGAGATATTCCAGAGTCCGTTGATGGTTCATCAGTTTGTTGACAGTTTCTTAAGGGACCTGGGAATATGCTACAAGAACCGTGCAGAGCATAAGACACCATTACTGCACCAACCAGGGGTAGTAAAATGGCGTCAGCCACCCCCTGGTTCTTGCAAGGTTAATGTGGATGGAGCAGTTGCCAAGACTGCTTGACGCGGAGGCGTGGGTGTAATATCTCAGCATTAGAGTTTAGAAATAAGTGAGCTTAGGTGTGTGCATTGCATTCATGCATAGAAAATCTGAATAATTTTCACGCTTTTGAATAAAACTTGTCAAAGTAATTGAAGTTTCTCTCAACTTGATGGAATTGAAGTAGATCATCAAGTTGACCGCGATAAGTTTCAATATAATCTTTGTTAAAACCTTATTTTGGGTAAAGTTAATTTGATCTATGGGAAGATCAAATAGAATAAAATAGAGCCACAACACATTACTTAAGGATGAATACTTAATCTTCTAAAGATTAAATCAAGGTATTCTTTACAACAAACCCTGAATACAAAATCAAGTATATAACCCAAGTAAATAAAATTCAACAACAAACCTTGATATACTTGCTTACCATAGTTAAATCTACCATGGTTACCATGGTCGTTCCTAAACACTAACTTCTTATCACAAATAGAGAAGGAAGGAAGTTAAGCCAAGACTATCCCCTGGATATCACTATTAACCATATTAATAGATGATATTCTTATTGAACCATGTCCCAATGCCTTTGATCGTCATTGTTGGGTGATCAATCTTTGACCTAGCAATTGTGATCTTTAGCCCTTGATCTATTGAATTGTCCTTTCCAAAGCTTTAAAGGAAATTAATAATAAGAAGGAACTAATTATGGTAGAATATGTCATCATCATTGGGATGAGATCCTTAGTGGAGATCTAATCATTTGATGTTGGAGGAGTTAACTCATTCTTGAGTTAACTAGAAGAAGAATATTAACCTAAGAGTTAAGCTAGTAACTAGAAGTTACAAGAAAGCTAATATTGTTAGAATATCACAGAGTAATCTTGTTAAACCAAGATGGTACAACCATAAGATAAGCTTCATTACCAAGATAAACCCTATGAAGATACCAGGTGTAGTACAAGCCTACTACTTAGTTAAGGATAGATCTTGACTAGACAATTAGAAGTCTAAGTTTAGTGTACTTGATGATAGTGGTCATTATTCTCAATTCACTTGAAGATGATTGACTAGGTGTTGAAGAGTTGATATCAGTATACCAAACTAGGACAAACCTTAGCTCATTAGATTATCTTAGCTTGATCATGATGATTCAAGCTAATGTATGATGAAGTGTAGAACCTGAGTTGAAGGGAGTAATTGGATAAATCGTAATGTTAACCAAGTCAATACAGGAACAATCTTGTATTATGGAAGTAGTACCATACCTCTTTCAGAGGATTGATATCATTTATGATTTAGTGAGGAATGTAACCTTGCAAACCTTAGAAGTGAATGGTAGAAGAATGTTAAAGGAGTGGATTGATGTAGTTAGAAATAACTACACCGATGGATTCATCAAGGGTAGCTAAGAAATGGAAGTTATAAAAAGATTGGAGATTGAGTAATGTTGAAGTGACATGACCATGTCATCATATGATGATTGAGATGGTGGAGTTAGATGATTGACTTATTTAGGAGAATGTGATCCTTGAGATTAAAATGAGAGATTTATACAGAGTATATCTAGGAAAGGAATTCCATAACTAATACCAAGCTTAATAAAGTATTAAAGAGAGAAATCCTTTAGAATCTTTAACTAAGAATATGTCAAGCCATGAAAAGTTCCATGCCCATTTCGTCCTACTAAACCCTAAAGTTAAGTTACTAGAGAATTATCAGGAACACATTATATTATAAATGCCAACTTGATATGTTACTATAGTTTATGATATCATTCGTAACTATAAGTCAAGATTCCTAAATCTTAGTTCTTTAGCAAGACCAAAGAAGGTTTACGAGTGTGAGGAATACTCTAGGCATCATAAGAAATACATGGAAATAGAAACTCTCACAATGTAGCAACTATTGTATGGCATGTGAGTCATATTTATCACCTAAGTAATATTTACTATAAATCATTACATTATAAAATTATATCCAAAGTTTAAATCACATAAAGTGGTGGTGAGTCACTACATTAAATTCTAAGATTAATTCACGCCAACATATCAAGTGAGATTATTCTTATTAATAGCTTAGATAAAATATATATTATATAAAGCTTTAACACATACCATGCCTAAATTATCTATGATAATAAGACCATCCTCTATTTTAAAATGGTCACAAGAATATTTTATGGTAATTTTAAACACTAAAACCAAGTGGGTTTGAGTAGAAGAAATCACCAAATTAGGAGAACCATGAAATTTAAACCACCCTATATATTGCTATATGATGAAGTATATATAAACAAATCCTATGGATATCATTAAACATTTTAATTTTTCATTACTCCAAATAGAAGTGAAAACAATGCTATAGAGAATTTTTAAGAGAATACACAAATCATAAAAACCCTAAAACCCTAATTCTTACTTGTTCTATTTAATATAAGTGTTGGAATTATGCCCTAGAGGCAATAATAAAGATGTTATTATTATAATTCTTGTTCATGATAAAGTTTATATTCCATGCTAGAATTGTATTAAGCGGAAACTTTAATACTTGTGTGGTTTGTGAACAACACCGTGTCCCTAGTACGCCTCTATGGACTAGCTCATTGATTAATGATGGTAAGGTTTCCTAACCATAGACATGAGTTGTCAATTAATAATGAGATCATATCATTGGGAGAATGATATGATGGACAGACCCAAACTAAGCGGAGCAATTAGATCGTGTCATCGTGTTCGTCTTTGCGAAGCTTTTCTTATGTCAAATATTGTATTCCTTAGACCATGAGATAATGCAACTCCCTGGTATCGGATGAAAGACTTGAGGTCATTAAACGTCATCCTATGAGAGGGTGATCATAAAGGTGTCTCTCAGGTGATCGGAAAGTACCTGTTGGGTTGTATGTATCGAGATGGGATTTGTCCCTCCCAAGTCAGAGAGATATACTTGGGCCACTTTCGGTGTCGATATCAACACCGCTTGCAAGCACGTGGTTAAGGAGTTAATCACAAGGTGATATCGGATTACGGAACGAGTAAAGTACTTTTGTGAACGAGATTGAACTAGGTATGACGGGCAAGTAAAATATCGCGCGACGAAGGGAATATATATGGGATTGATTGAATCCTGGCATCGTGGTTCATCCGATATGATTATCGAATAATGTGTAGGAGTCAATATGGGTTTCCAGACCTCGCTGTTGATTATTGATATAAGATCATGTCTGCATGTTCTCGAACCCGAAGGGTCACACACTTAACGTGTGTCGACGCTAGGATAGATTGGATAATTGGTTTATGAGTTTTTGTTCGGAGTCTCGGATGAGATCCAGGACATCACAAGAGGTTCCGGAATGGTCCGAAGAATAAGATTCATATAAGGCAAAGCAGATTTTGGAGTTCGGAATTGTTTCGGGTTAATCGGTATTGTACCGGAAGCTTCTAGAACCTTCCGGAGTGGGACCAACGTGGCCCCACTTGCCGGGAGGGGCATGGGCCTATGAGGGAGTGCCCTGGCCGCATTGGGCCAGGGGCACAAGGCCCCATAGGCCCCAGCCGGCCAAACACCTAGGAAACCCTAGGGGAGCTTCTAGAAGGGGGGGAACTTGCCCCCCACTCCTTCCTCCTTTGGCCGCCGGCCTAGGGCTTGGGGGAGGGTCTAGGGCTGGCTGCCCACCCCTCTATATAAAGAGGGCTGGGGGCACACCCCTCCCCTACACCTCCTCCACAACCCTAGCCACCCTGCTGCCGCTCCTCTCTCTCTCCCTCTCGACTGCGCATAGGTGAAGCCCTGCCGCAGAAACTCTCCACCGCTTGCACCGCGCCATCGCGTTGTAGATACAATCCATCTCTCCACCCCACTTGCTGGACCAGGGAAGGAGGAGACGTCGAGGTGCCGCACGTGTGCATATCTCGGAGGCATCGCCACTTGCGGTGTTAGATCGGATCGGATCGCGAGGAGGAGAAGCGAGTACGACTACATCACCCACGTTCCGTCGAACGTTCCGCTGTACGAATCTTCAAGGGTATGAAGATCTCATATATTCCCCCTCTTTGTTTGCATCTTCTAGATTAGATCTTGGCTTTCCCCGTTTGCATCCGTAGAAAATTTTGATTTACTATGCTGCGAAACCCTTCAGTGGTATCAGAGCTAGATCTATGCGTAGATGTGTTTCACGAGTAGAACGCAACATGTTTGTTGTGGGCGTTGATGTTTTCTGTTGCAAGCCTCTTGTTTGTGTACTTCTTATGACGCGGGATAGTGAGATCGAAGCGGTCCAGGCCAACCTTACGCGACCTCGTTCACGAGACCGGCTCCGCACTTGACGTGTGGCTTGTTCCACACATGCGGCTGGTGGATGCTAGTTTCTCTCACTATAGTTGTCATGGGATTTACACCGGAGTTTGGTAACCATAATATCACCGTTGTGGCTTTCCATAGGTAAGAATCGTTCTTAGCTTGCTACTCCCATAAGCCACGTAAAACATGCAACAACAAAGTAGATGCGTCTAACTTGTTTTTGCAGGGAGTGTTTTCTGTGATATGTTATGGCCCAAGATGTGATGTGTATGTTGTATGCAATGATCATGTTTTTTAATGTTTCACGACTTGCATGTCGATGAGTACACAACCGGCAGGAGCCATATGGTTGTCTTTATAATTGTGTACGACCTGTGTGTCAACTTCTTATGCACCATGTAATAGCTTTACTTTATCGCTAAGTAGTTAGCAATAGTTATAGTTGCTATTCGTGGTGGAGGAAATCATGGTGGAGTGATGGAGATTATGCCGGCACGCACAAGATGGAGATCATTGCGCGAAGATTGGCTATACCATGCCGCATAAAGTTATATGCATGTGATGTTTATCCTTTTATGTATCTTATTATGCTTAGATCGCGACGGTAGCATTATAAGATTATTCCTCACTTAAAGATCAAGATAAAACTGTGTTCTCTCCATGTATGCACCGTTGCGAAAGTTCGTCGTGTTCAAGCATCACGTGATGATCGGGTGCTATAAACTCTACGTTCACATACAACGGGTGCAAGCCAGTTTTGCACACGCGGAAATACTTGGGTTTGACTTGACGAGCCTAGCATGTACATACATGGCCTCGGAACATATGAACCGAAAGGTTAAGCATGAGTCATATGAATGATATGATCGACACTTCATTGTCCACCATTGAAACCACATCTCTTCTCGTGAAGATCGGATTAGGTGTGGTGAATTTGGATCATGTTCACTAAAAAACTTGAGGGATGTTGAATTTAGTGGGAGTTCATCTAGTAATTTGATTAAGTTGAACTAGTTATCATGAACATAATCTAAATTGTACTTGCAAATTTTGTAGATCAAATGGATAAGTCCAACTTCAACTTCAACGTTTTTGCTAAGAAAGAAAAGCTTAGAAACAATGGGTCTAACTTCACCAACTGGTTCCGCAATCTGAGAATCATTCTCGCTGGCGGACAAAAGGACTATGTCCTTGAGAATGCGCTAGGTGACGACCCTGCTGTAGATGCGCCGGCTGATGAGAAAGCTGTTTATCAGTCGCGCAAAGATGATTATGGTGTGATTAAGAGCACCATGTTGTTTGCTATGGAATCGGACCTTCAAAATAGTTTTGAAGATTATCCCGGGCCCTTTGAGATTCTTGAGGAACTGAAAACTATGTTCCAGACTCAGGCCCGTTCTGAGAGATATGAGATCTGTGAGAAATTCTTTAGCTGCAAGATGGAGGAAGGGAGTTCCGTTAGTGAGCACGCCATAAAGATGTTGGGCTACACTCAATGCCTTGAGCAACTGGACTGCAAGATTCCAGAGGAGCTCAAGATTGACAGGGTTCTGCAATCACTCCCTCCCAGCTACAAAAGTTTTGTAGTGACTCATAATCAGATTGGTTCCACTGATACGATCACCGAGCTCTTCGCTAAGCTGAAAGCTGCAAAGGTGGACATCAGAAAGGATAATCATGTGTTGATGGTCAACAAGCCCCCCAGCTTTAAGAAAGGTAAGGGTGCAAAGAAGTCTTTCAAGAAAGGTAGCGGCAAGCGCGTTGCCCCTGCTGAGAAGAAGCTCAAGTCTGGACCTAAGCCGGACACTGAGTGCTTCTATTGCAAGGACAAGGGTCAATGGAAGCGCAACTGTCTGAAGTACTTAGCGGACAAGAAGGCTGGCACCATCAAAGGTATATTTGATATACATGTTATTGATGTTTTCCTTACTAGCCCTCGTTGTAGTGCCTGGGTATTTGATACTGGTTCAGTTGCTAATATTTGTAACTTCGAAGCAGAGCTACGGAATAGGCAATGGCTTGTGAGGGATGAGGTGATGATGCGCGTTGGCAACGGATCAAGATTTGATGTGATGGCCGTCGGCACGCTCTCCTTAGTTTTACCTTCGGGGTTAGTTTTAAACCTCAATAAGTGTTATTATGTGCCTACGTTGAGCATGAACATCATATCTGGATCGTGTTTATTGCAAGACGATTATTCATTTAAATCTAAGAATAATGGTTGTTCTATTTATATGAGTAACATCTTTTATGGTCATGCACCTGCTGTGAATGGTATTTCTTCTGAATCTCGAAAGGGATGAAACACACATCCATAACATTGAGGCTAAGAGATGCAAAGTAGATAGTGATACTACTACTTATTTGTGGCACTGTCGTCTAGGTCATATTGGTGTAAAGCGCATGAAGAAACTCCATTCTGATGGACTTTTGGAGTCTCTTGATTTTGAATCATTTGACACATGCGAACCATGCCTCATGGGCAAGATGATCAAAACCCCGTTCTCTGGTATGATGGAGCGAGCAACGGACTTGTTGGAAATCATACATACCGATGTATGAGGACCGATGAGTGTTTCGACGCGCGGTGGATATCGCTATTTTCTCACTTTTACCGATGACTTAAGTAGATATGGGTATATCTATTTGATAAAACATAAATCTGAAACATTTGAAAAGTTCAAGGAATTTCAGAATGAAGTGGAGAACCATCGTAACAGAAAAATTAAGTTTATACGACCCGATCGTGGAGGTGAATATTTGAGTTATGATTTTCTCACGCATCTTAAAGCAAGCGGAATTGTTTCGCAACTCACGCCACCCGGAACACCACAGCGCAATGGTGTGTCTGAACGCCGGAATTGAACTCTATTAGATATGGTCCGATCAATGATGTCTCTTACTGATTTGCCGTTATCATTTTGGGGTTATGCACTAGAAACCGCTGCATTCACTTTAAATAGGGCACCATCTAAATCCATTGAGACGACACCGTATGAACTGTGGTTTGGTGCTAAACCTAAGTTGTTGTTTCTTAAAGTTTGGGGATGCGAAGCTTACGTCAAGAAGTTGATGCCGGACAAGCTCGAACCCAAAGCGGAGAAATGCGTCTTCATAGGATACCCTAAGGAAACTATTGGGTATACCTTCTATCACAGAACCGAAGGAAAAGTGTTTGTCGCAAATAACGGATCCTTTCTTGAGAAGGAGTTTCTCTCGAAGGAAGTGAGTGGGAGGAAAGTAGAGCTAGACGAGGTTGTTGAACCTTCTCTTGAGTTGGAGAGTAGCGCAACACCTGAAATTGTTCGATGCGCTTTGCAAACAATAGAGGAAGCTAATGACAAGGATCATGAAGCTTCGGACGATGCTACTACTGAACGTCGCAGGTCGACAAGGTCGCGTGCCCCTCCTGAGTGGTACGGCAACCCTGTATTAACTGTCTTGTTGGTAGAAGACAGTGAACCTGCTGAAAAGGATACAGATGCCGCCTAGAGGGGGGTGAATAGGCGGTTTAAAACTTTTACGAGATGGGCTTAGCAAAGGCGGAATAAAACTAGCATTTACTTTGTCAAGCACAAAACCTATATAAACTACGGTTCACCTATGTGCACCAACAACTTATGCTAAGCAAAACATGCAACTATGTGATAGCTAGATATAAGAAATCAAGCACGAAGGCTATCACAAAGTAAAGTGCATAAGTAAATAGCTCGGGTATAGAGATAACCGAGGCACGCGGAGACAATGATTTATTACCGAGTTCCTCCCATAAAGAGAGTACGTCTCGTTGGAGAGGGGGTGGTATCAAACCACCTACGCCACAAAAGGTCTCCCTTATTCTCCGTGAATCTCACCCCAACGGGATCGATCCACACTTCCACTATCGGTGCACTTGTCGGTGGCAACCGAAACCTCTCACAAGGTTGGGGCACTTCTCCACAACTTAATCGGAGGCTCCCAACAAACGCCACCAAGGCCACAACCTGCAACACCAACAAACCGTCTAGGGTTCCAAGAACCCAAGAGTAAAAAGCTTCTCAACTTTCACTCACCAAATCCTCCGAGGTGAACTTAAACCGATGCACCAAATGCAATGGCATGAACACACTAAGTTCTCAAGTCCTTCTCTCCCAAATTCCACAAAAGCTACAAAAGCTAGTGGGAGAATAAGAGAGGAAGAACACACGAGGAAATCCACAAAAGAAACCCCAAGATATAGATCCCAATATGTTCTCCTCACATAGAGGAGAGATGGATTGGTGGAGTTGTAGATCTAGATCTCCCCTTTCAAATCCCCCAAAAAGATTCAAGAAATATGGGAGGGATTGAGAGTATTTGCAAGCTCTTGAAGGTCAAAACAATGGAGGAGAGAGAGAATGCAAGCAACAAGCCTAAGCAGGAAGAAGGGGTCTATTTATACCACTCCCCAATGAAATATGACCGTTTGGGACCTTCCAGGCCGGATAATCCGCCCCTCCCCGGATATTCCGGGTTCCCCGGGCCAAAAAAATGGCTAAGGACTTCGTGACGCGACTCTCAGTATAAGGGCGGATATTTGGGGCGGATAATCCGGCCCCGAAGGACCAGAAAATCTGCCCCCATTACTGGGAGCCACGCCTCAAAGTCCTTAGCCGTTTTCCAAAAATTGGGTCGGATAATCCGCCCCCATGGCCGGATAATCCGCCCCCCTGAAAATTGGCAGGAACAACAAAACTGAAACCATCATAACTTTTTCATTCGGACTACGATTTTGATGATCTTGGGCTCGTTTCGAAGATAGTAACGAGCTATACAAGATCATGCAGGGAACCATCATAGTACAGCAAGGGAGGATAGAACCAAATGATGAAAGGTTTAACCTATCTATAAAATACAAACCGGTAAAACCTCCAATATCGAAAACACAATAGAGAATGCATATGAAATCCATTTTCGATGAACTTAAGCTTGTCATAGAGATTGACACAATATCTAAATCCTCTCATGGATAAGAACCAAATAAGAACCAAGAAATATGATGCCAAGTATGCAAAGGTTTGAGCTCTCACCGAGGTATATGATCAAGTTACTCACTTGAGAGCCCCTCTTGATAGTACGGTTATCTATCCTATAAACCGGTCTCTCCAACTAACACCGCGAGACCAGTGAGAAAGAAACCCTATCAATATCAAACCTTTGCCTTGTATATTCCACACCTCAGGATGGAGCACCTTTCTTGATTGCACTAGCTTGGTGAAGATACTCCCCCATACTCCACTATGGAAGAGCCTCTCTTTTAGGCATATCTTCACATATCCATGATCACCATAAGGATGGAACGATACACTTGAGATCATCTTAAGAAACCTTGATCAACACTTGATCTTCTTCACTTTATTCTTATTCCAACCTTGAAGCCACCATATGGTTCAAGCATTGTCTATGGACAAATCCTACAAGTAAAACTCAATGCAAACATAAGTCCATAAAACATTGTCATTAATTACCAAAACCACTCATGGGGGCACACATGTTCTTTCAATCTCCCCCATTTTGGTAATTGATGACAATCCTTTGAGAGGGTTTATATAATCAACTTAACGAAAAAATGGTTGCGCCAACATCAAATACTACACAAGTATGTGATGTTGGTACGGCCATAATATATAGAGCAAGCTCCCCCACAATATATGCGTGTGTGATGAACCATTACCGTTGGTGGAGTTTACTCTATATATTCAACATGCAAAGCAACAACAAAGATGCAAGAGCATGAGAGGCAAATGATTAAGAACAAACTTCCCTTAAACCCTCCAAAACATCTCCCCCATTGGCATCGATTGCCAAAATGGGTGAATAGTTCTAGACGACCAATATAGTAATAATTCCTCCAAAGGTGTGTCTTCGCACATATACAATGATGAATACTTTGGAGGGAGTAGAACTATATCGAGGACCTGAAGATTGCCAAAGGAATAAAATAAAAGACGCAAGGAATCACAAGATCCGACAAACCAATTTAAAAACAACAAATGAGTCCAAATGGAAACTACAAGATATTATGATATGAGCAAAAGAGTGTTTTAAATAACAAATAGAGAAGCTTCCCAATATTTGTGCATACTTTAAAATCGGTGTATTTAAATACAAAAATGCACAAATATGGAATCCTCACTCCCCCATAAACATTTAAGGCACAATAAATGAGATAGGAGATAAATGAGCATTATTAAATGAATTAGATGAGCTCCCCAAAGATAATGCACCAATTATGATAATTGCATTTGGGAACAAGGTGCATAATCAGGGAATCCTCACTCATCCAAGTTCATTGAACAATACAAGGCATGATAGAACAAATATGAGTGCCCAAAGATGCAAACAATAGGAATAAGCACCCATAGGCAATTAAATTTGGAAGCCACCAAAGAATCAAAAGGAATAGAAAGGTGGTCTCCAAGGATTAAAAATCAACTAACATTATCTTCACATATGTGTGTATGTTTCTAAATGGATAACATCACAAAGACATATGCCCATAACGAAATAAGCACACACAAGGAAGATGTACAATAAATCACATAAAAGGACAAAACCAACTCCCAAAAAGAGTAAGGTTCCAACAAGTAAACTAAACTCTCCAAACTTTTCATGATAGCACAAAATACCAAAACGAATAAATCAAACTTCCAAGCACATAAAACCCGATATGGATCAAACAAGGAAGCATAAAAAGATTGTTCTAGATAATATAGGAGAGCTCACCCATAAGTAGTACATTATATAGAATTTTCTTTTGAATGCAAAATGCACACAAATGGGATCATCACTACTACCTACAATAAGTAAAACACAAGAGGACATCAATAAAATAAGAAGATCCAAAAGAAGCAAGGAAGGCTTGGGAGATAACACAAAACATTTTCTTGGCCAAAGATAGGATAAAATTAAACAAAGGCCAAAGTGAATATGATCAATAAATTCTACCATAAATTGAGTACTCATTGTCCAAGGACAAGAAATATTGGGAATAATTTTCCCAAGGTAGCTTGCATGGATATCCAAGATCATAGTCACAACAAGAAGCATATAACAAAATATAAGAATTAAGCATGATACTTCGAACAAGATTCTTGGTAGCTTCCAATAGTCACACAATCACTAGTGATTAGATTAACTTGAAGCAAATGGTTTCCATGATGATATAGAGATCTAAATATGAGGAAACACATACCAAGAAACACTCTCATATACAAGATCCAAAATATGATCAATAAATGCATTCAAGCAAATTGGAACTTGTAAGAGCAAATGCGTCACATAGGCGCTAGATAATTATCCATATCAATTCTAAGTGACACAACCTCGAATATTCACATTTTTTAGGATTGTAATATGCACTAAGCATATGACTCCCCCATAATGTGATACTACCATAAAACCAACACGAGGCAACGGATCCAAATAGATATAATTAATGGACATTATATAACTTAAATTTCTCATGTACACACATTTTTAGGATTGTGGAATGCCCGAGCATAACACTCCCCCAAAATGGGATAGTCCATTAATCTCTCACAAGAGCCAAATAAGATACCAACTATAACCAAGAAAGGCTCAACCATAAGAAACACACATTCATGGTGTGCCACCTAATCATACACAAAAATATGCTTGATTCCTCAAGATAATTAAGTGGAAATCACAACATGTACAAGAGCATGGAAGATACAAAACCAACACATGCACAAGGGGGCGAGTAACTTTCAATGTAATGAGTTAAGCATATGTTACATAAGGAGGAACATTGGATATATAGTAGAGGCAATATAATCCACATGACTTGACTTGACAATTACACTAGATGAAGATCCCTAAATTCTTCATAATGTAACCAAGTCTCCAATGCCCTCCAACCAACACCTATTGATAAAGTTTTAGCTAGATGGTACCCAACCAAGTTGGGTACTAAGAAGTTAGTAACAATAGGCTTGGCCACCCAAATGGTTCTTTTTTTGACACCACATTGGGCACCAACAAATTTGGCAAACACATTGCCAACCACATCCTTATAAAGAGAATAAGCATCATCAATAATGATAGGATTGGATGAGGAGATACCAATAGCGCATGAGGAAGAAATGTGCCCCTTCTCACGGCATATGTAGCAAGTTCTTATCTTGCTATCTTTCTTCTTAGGTGAAGCCACAACTCGAGGAAGAGCTCGAGTAGTCCTCTTAGGAATAGGCCCTTCAATGACTTGAGGTGGGGTTTGAGGCCGCTTCCCTTGTTGCTTCACACTAAGAGGCTTTTTCTTCAATGGGAAAGATCTAACATGGTGCCCTTCTTCCTTGCACTTGAAGCAAACAATGTTGGCCGAATTCTTGACTTGAACTTGGCCATTTTTCTTGTTTCCCTTATGCTTCAACTTGATAGTGGACTTGTTCTTGACATTGGAGTTGAATCCAAGCCCACTCTTGTCATTGGGGGATTTTTTCACACTCAAGATTTTGTTGAGTGCGGCCTTCCCTCGATGACCCTTTTTCAAGTCATTCTTCAAAGAAGTGACTTGATCCTTGAGCTCTTTGATTTCCTCTACATGGTTAGTTTAAACAAAAGTACTAGAGGAAGTAGATGCTACATTGTTAGAGCAACAAGGCACAGAATGTAATTCATCACGAGATATAGCATGGTTTTGAGAGGATGAATTACAAGGACTAGCACATGGCAATATAACATTTGGATTAGATATAGTGCTAATGTCTACATGAGGTCCACTAGATGTTACCTTTGACACGATGGCCTCATGATCTAACTTTAGCCTACCATGGGAGACTAGAAGATCCTCATGCGAGCTCGAGAGCTTAACATGACTTTCTTCTAATTTCCCATAGTTGCTAGTTAGCAACTCAAGTTGATCCTTTAGCTCAACATTCTCCTTCAAAATAGATGCTTCACAAGAAATAGAGTTAGTAGCACAAGCATCATCACTATTAGCAAGAGGTGAGGGCAACTTGGCAAGCTCTTTTGAGTATGAAGCTTTAAGTTTCTCATGCGACTCGGTGAGTTTGATGAGCTCCCTCTTAACGACCCGAGAGCCATTTTCGAGGTGCTTAAAATCCTCAACAAGTTTAGCATAAGCAACGTCAAGTTCATCATTTTTAATCTTGAAGGAGTTTGCCACCGCAAGTTCTCTATCATGGTATTCCTTTACTCTAGGTAATTCTAGAGTAAAAGTCTCCTCAAGAGATTCTTTGGTGGTTTGTTCTTCTTCAAGGGAGTCCTTTAGTTGAGCAATTTCATTAGCATACTCACGCTCAAGCGCAAACTTTTCATCAATTATGTTTTCTTGCTCCTCAATTTGTGCTCCTAACTTATCAATATGTTCCTTGCTCTTAATAGCAAAGTCCAAGATTTCAACAAAGTTAGAGCATGCAATATTGTTCTTAACAACGACATGATAAACAATCTCACCCTTTTCATATAAATAATCAATATCAAGTTCTTCTTCCACATTATCCACATCCTCCTCATCACAAGAGGTAATGGGTTCCAAAGTAGGAGTTACCTTTGAATCCCTAGCCATAAGGCATAGGTTGGTACCGGAAGAAGGTGAAGACGAGATTGCATTTGTGGCTTCATTCAAAACCTTGTCTTGGCCCATAGAATCTTCGGTTTCCTCTACATGGTTAGCAACACAAGCACTAGAGGAAATAGAAGCATTTTTATCATGGCAACAAGAAAACACAATCATATCATCATGAGATTTATTCAAGTCATTTCTACATGATATGCAAGGACTATTAACACAAGCATGTAAGAAGTTTGTAGTGCTAGAAGTGTTAAAGTCCAAAGATAGATCATTGCAACTAGATAGATATGATGGATTATAAATAGTAAGCACACTATCCAAATTGCAATTTCTATCACCACTCACCATATCATTACCTTGTGAAAAATCACATGTTGGTGAAGTGGTAAAAGATGAGAACTCATCTTGACCGGAAGTGGAAGCAACACAATCATCCTCAACAATATTGGACACAACATATTTATCTTGAAGTTTTGTCCATAACTCATGAGCGCTCCAAAAAGGAATGATTGAAGAGGTAACTACATAGCTCAAAGCATTAACAAGCACATTAGAAGCTTGAGCATCGAGATATAAGTTTTTCTCATCCTCATAAGATAGATTTTTGAAATCCATAGGAGGAGAAAAACCTATATCTGTCACGCTCAAATTTGGGTCCATGTCCCGAAAATGAATAAGCATACGAGTTTTCCATATATCATAATTTGTGCCATCGAATAAGAACATGTCATTGTGCACTAATCCCCTAGCCAACATCTTTACTCTCAAGGAGGTGAAGCCTAAAATGAGATACCGGGCTCTGATACCAATTGAAAAGGATACAGATGCCGCCTAGAGGGGGGGGGGTGAATAGGCGGTTTAAAACTTTTACGATATGGGCTTAACAAAGGCGGAATAAAACTAGCGTTTACTTTGTCAAGCACAAAACCTATATAAACTACGGTTCACCTATGTGCACCAACAACTTATGCTAAGCAAAACATGCAACTATGTGATAGCTAGATATAAGAAATCAAGCACGAAGGCTATCACAAAGTAAAGTGCATAAGTAAATAGCTCGGTTATAGAGATAACCGAGGCACGCGGAGGTAATGATTTATTACCGAGTTCCTCCCATAAAGAGAGTACGTCTCGTTGGAGAGGGGGTGGTATCAAACCACCTACGCCACAAAAGGCCTCCCTTATTCTCCGTGAATTTCACCCCAACGGGATCGATCCACACTTCCACTATCGGTGCACTTGTCGGTGGCAACCGAAACCTCTCAAAAGGTTGGGGCACTTCTACACAACTTAATCAGAGGCTCCCAACAAACGCCACCAAGGCCACAACCTGCAACACCAACAAACCGTCTAGGGTTCCAAGAACCCAAGAGTAAAAAGCTTCTCAACTTTCACTCACCAAATCCTCCAAGGAGAACTCAAACCGATGCACCAAATGCAATGGCATGAACACACGAAGTGCTCAAGTCCTTCTCTCCCAAATTCCACAAAAGCTACAAAAGCTAGTGGGAGAATAAGAGAGGAAGAACACACGAGGAAATTCACGAAAGAAACCCCAAGATCTGGATCCCAATATGTTCTCCTCACATAGAGGAGAGATGGATTGGTGGAGTTGTAGATCTAGATCTCCCCTTTCAAATCCCCCAAAAAGATTCAAGAAATATGGGAGGGATTGAGAGTATTTGCAAGCTCTTGAAGGTCAAAACAATGGAGGAGAGAGAGAATGCAAGCAACAAGCCTAAGGAGGAAGAAGGGGTCTATTTATACCACTCCCCAACGAAATATGACCGTTTGGGACCTTCCAGGCCGGATAATCCGCCCCTCCCCGGATATTCCGGGTTCCCCGGGCCAAAAAAATGGCTAAGGACTTCGTGACGCGACTCTCAGTATAAGGGCGGATATTTGGGGCGGATAATCCGGCCCCGAAGGACCAGAAAATCTGCCCCCATTACTGGGAGCCACGCCTCAAAGTCCTTAGCCGTTTTCCAAAAATTGGGCCGGATAATCCGCCCCCATGGCCGGATAATCCGCCCCCCTGAAAATTGGCAGGAACAACAAAACTGAAACCATCATAACTTTTTCATTCGGACTACGATTTTGATGATCTTGGGCTCGTTTCGAAGATAGTAACGAGCTATACAAGATCATGCAGGGAACCATCATAGTACAGCAAGGGAGGATAGAACCAAATGATGAAAGGTTTAACCTATCTATAAAATACAAACCGGTAAAACCTCCAATATCGAAAACACAATAGAGAATGCATATGAAATCCATTTTCGATGAACTTAAGCTTGTCATAGAGATTGACACAATATCTAAATCCTCTCATGGATAAGAACCAAATAAGAACCAAGAAATATGATGCCAAGTATGCAAAGGTTTGAGCTCTCACCGAGGGATATGATCAAGTTACTCACTTGAGAGCCCCTCTTGATAGTACGGTTATCTATCCTATAAACCAGTCTCTCCAACTAACACCGCGAGACCAGTGAGAAAGAAACCCTATCAATATCAAACCTTTGCCTTATATATTCCACACCTCAGGATGGAGCACCTTTCTTGATTGCACTAGCTTGGTGAAGATACTCCCCCATACTCCACTATGGAAGAGCCTCTCTTTTAGGCATATCTTCACATATCCATGATCACCATAAGGATGGAACGATACACTTGAGATCATCTTAAGAAACCTTGATCAACACTTGATCTTCTTCACTTTATTCTTATTCCAACCTTGAAGCCACCATATGGTTCAAGCATTGTCTATGGACAAATCCTACAAGTAAAACTCAATGCAAACATAAGTCCATAAAACATTGTCATTAATTACCAAAACCACACATGGGGGCACACATGTTTTTTCACCTGCGAGCTATGAGGAAGCAATGATGAGCCCAGATTCTGAGAAATGGCTAGAGGCCATGAAATCCGAATTGGGATCCATGAGCGAAAACCAAGTATGGACTTTGGTGGACCCTCCTAGCGACCGTAAGGCCGTTGAGTGCAATTTTCAAGAAGAAAACGGACGCGGATGGTAATGTTACTGTCTATAAAGCACGACTTGTCGCGAAAGGTTTTTAACAAGTTCAAGGTGTTGAATACGATGAGACTTTCTCTCCCGTAGCAATGTTTAAGTCCATTCGGATTTTATTAGCAATTGCTGCGTTTCATGATTATGAAATATGGCAGATGGATGTCAAGACTGCGTTCCTCAATGGAAACATTGATGAAGAGTTGTATATGATGCAACCCGAAGGTTTTGTCGATCCTAAGGATGCTGATAAAGTGTGCAAATTTCAGCGTTCCATTTATGGACTGAAGCATGCATCTCGGAGTTGGAACCTTCGTTTTGATGAAGTGATCAAGAGCTTTGGATTTGTTCCAAATTGCTATGAAGCTTGTATCTACAAGAAAGTTAGTGGGATCTCAGTGACATTTCTGGTACTATATGTGGATGACATATTGATTATTGGAAATGACATTGACATGCTTAACGATGTGAAGAGTTATTTGAACAAATGTTTTTCAATGAAAGACCTAGGGGAAGCTGCTTATATATTGGGCATCAAAATCTATAGAGATAGACAAAGACGCCTGATAGCTTTAAGCCAAAGTACATACCTAGACAAAGTTATGAAAAGGTTCAGAATGGATAAGGCAAAGAAAGGTTCAGTGCCTATATTGTCAGGTAAGATATTGAGCAGGGCTCAGTGTCCAGCTACGGTAAATGATAGAGAAGCTATGAGCAAAGTGCCTTATGCCTCGGACATAGGTTCTATCATGTATGCCATGCTGTGTACTAGACCGGATGTGTCCAATGCTCTTAGTTTGACGAGCAGATACCAAAGTGATCCAGGAGTGGAACACTGGACAGCCGTGAAGAACATCCTAAAGTATTTAAATAGGACTAAAGAAATGTTCTTAGTCTATGGAGGTGATGAACAGCTTGTCGTAAAGGGTTACGTCGACGCTAGTTTCGACACCGACAAGGATGATTCTAAATCTCAGACAGGATACGTTTATATTTTGAATGGAGGAGCTGTGAGCTGGAGAAGCTGCAAGAAAAGCGTGATCGCGGGATCTACAGTAGAAGCGGAATACATGGCTGCTGCAGAAGCGTCAAGTGAAGGAGTTTGGATCAGGAACTTCATCACTGAGCTTGGTGTGGTTCCAAGTGCCTTGGACCCACTGGAGATATTATGTGACAACACTGGCGCCATAGCACTGGCTAAGGAACCAAGATATCATCCAAAGACCGAGCATATCAATCGCAAGTTTCATATAATCCGAGATTATATAGCAGATAGAGATCTGAAGATTAGGAAAGTACATACAGATCTGAATGTCGCAAATCCATTGACTAAACCTCTTCTACGTGCAAAACATGATCAACACCTTAGTGCCATGGGTGTTAGATTTTTGCCAGATGTAAACTAGATTATTGACTCTAGTGCAAGTGGGCGACTGTTGGAATTATGCCCTAGAGGCAATAATAAAGATGTTATTATTATAATTCTTGTTCATGATAAAGTTTATATTACATGCTAGAATTGTATTAAGCGTGTCACATCCCAAGATTTTCCAAATCTTGTAATGTGAAAATAAATGAATAAAATAAAACTTTGTTTGATTTCCAGGGCCAGAAGAAACTTTTTGAACCATTTAAAGTAAATAAAACCTAAAGGGATTTAGAAAGATAAACATTTAATGAAAGGAAAATAAAATCTTTTGGAAATACTATTTTGGATCATTTAATAAAAGATTTGGTATTCAAAAGAAAAGATGAGTTTATAAATAAAGAATATTTTATAAAGCCAAATTAAAACCTTAGCCAAGCTTTTGAATTAAAACCTTTTATTTTAAATAAAATTATCAAAGATTTAATTAAATAGATTAATAAGGATTTAATATCCAACTTTATTTAAATAAAAGGTTTTACCAATTTAAATTGAAACATCAAAACTTGTTAAATTATTTTAAATAGGTTTTCCCAATTAATTGAAATTCACAAATAAAATCTACTAAAATGTTTTGGTTTTATTTTTCAAAATAAATGTTTCAATAAAATAAAACCTATTTGATTAATAAACCTTGGACCATTTATCTAAATTATAAATGGAACCTTTAACAAATTATTATTTATATTAAAACAAGCTTTTAAAATATACCTTATTTCAAATACAACCCACTATTTTGATCTTGGAAAATATATGGATTAAAATTGTGTTTGAAATAAATCAAACCCTAATTTGATAATTAGAAATAGCCATTTAGTTAATTAATAATGGACTTTATTATTTAAAAATTATGGATTTAGGTTCAGACTACTGAAACAGAACCAAGTTAAATTTATAAAGTTTGGGTGTTGTTTGAATTTATTTGAACCATGTTTGTTTGATAGAGAATTCAAACAGAAATTTAGAAATAGAAAAGAACACAGAATAAAAAAAATGGAATTGGATCGACCCAACCCAGCAGCCCACTAAGGCCCATCAGACCAGCCCAGCTCCTCACCCGGAAAGAAAACGATTCGCACCCTGTTTCAGACCCGTACAGTGTATGACCAGTGGAGCCTTCCCTCATTTCGTATTCCCACTAACAGGTAGACCCACCGCTACTGTTCATCGTCCACACCCGCGCGACCCCTTCCTCCCCAAACCACGCTGCCGTTCTCTGTCATTCAACCGCGCGTTCAATTCACGAGTAATGGCTGCGTTAATCTCGCCCCTGACCACACGCACTTAAGCACCTCTCCTCCCTCTGTCATTCCTCGCAAACACCAACCTCTCTTCGCCCTAGGCTGTCGCCAATCACTCCTGCACCGCCGCAGCTCCGACCACCGTCCTCCCTCGATTCCGGCCCAACCACACCCCCTCCTGCCTCCACAAACACACAGACACACTCACTACTTCCTGGCGCATCTCCCAGTACCCTCTGTTCGACCGCGGGCGCCCCAGAACATCGCCTACATCAAGCTTCCGACGCCGCCGCGTCTGTCTTCAATTCCGGCAAGAACTCAGGTAGATTCCGACCGCCCCGTACCTTCTCGTTCATGCACGTGACCTCTCCGTGACCTCCCGCACTTAACCATGCCCTGTTTTGTCCTAGGACGATCTACAACGTCGTCTTCGACCATGACTGAGACCACCCGACGCCGTCCTCCACTCCGGCGAGAAATCCTGCCAGGACCAGAGTGCCCCTCGCCCGACCAACACCTCCTCGAGCATCACCGTGACCTCCTGAACCCGGTGAGCTTCTTCTCCTCCTCTCTCGCTTCCTAGAACCACCGTGAACCCCTCGCCTGGCCGTGCTCCGCCGCTAGTCGCCGTCGGCGCCGCTCACTTTTGGTCCAGCGAGCCAGTACCGTAGGATCTAGTTTGAACGAGTGCGATTAGATCACTTACCGCGAAGAGGTACGCGTCCTGGACCGTGCGATTCCACTTAGATCCAACGATCCAGAGGGATCAATCCGACCGAACCGGTATCAACCAGTAAGAACACGCCGCGTGTCACCTGTCTGTTTAAAAACAGAAATTGAAAACAGATTTGTTTGTAATTTTCAAACCCTTATAACTTTTGATCCACACGTCCAAATTTAGCAAATTTTATATCAATGAATTCAGGAGAGCAAGACCTAAACAACCATGGCCTTAGTTTGGAAAATAGTAAATGTTTGTTTGCTTGTTTTTGCAGATTCTTTTGTAAGCTTGTTTAGAGTATAAAAATTGTTTAAAATTGAATTTAATGACAAAACCTTTGCAAAATGATTTATAGTGACCTTACTGACCCTAGGAATCAACCCTTGGTGTTAAAAATTATTATGGTATAATTTAGGTTGAATTATTTAACTTAGCCATTTTCTAACCATATAAAATTATTGATTTTACTATGGAAATGTTTTTGCAAGGAAAACTTTGTGAAAATGTCTTGGACCAAACTTACTGACCCAAAACACCAAGCTTTGAAAGTGGCAACTCACTTGATGAAAAACATAAAGATTGCTTTGATAAAAATATTTTTCACCACATGAAATAATGTTGGATTTTGAAATGGTTTATGAACTAAAAGCTTTTTTGCAAATAACTTTGCCATCTTGGTAAAAGACCAATGTGGACCTTACAAAGTTAAAAGCCTAGTGGATACCTCCCTTATGAATAAAACCATCTTAAGCATGTTCCCATGCATGACTTAGAATCCATTGCTATGTGTGTGTGAAATATTGATTGAATATTGGTTTGGAATGCTACTTGATACTATGCTTGTTTGATTGATTGTAGTGAAATTAGCAAAGTGTGAGACTAACAAGATCAAGAAGTAAACCCTCATTCCCTACCAAAAAGGCAAGTTACACTATCATACAAAAGACCTACTACTTTCATTATACTTAGTGGATTTTGTAAACATGCATGAAAATGTTTTATACTTATGCTATGCTAATCCTAATAGGATTCCCTATACACTCCTTAGTGAAAATATTGAAGCTGTACATGCTTAGCCATGCTATGTTTTGAAAAGAGATACATGTTGAGATTTTACAAGGGTTGAGAAAAGGAATTGTGTTTTACATAATAAAACAAGGACTCAATGAACCACCTAGGTGGAGGATACTTGAAGTTTGGAGAAAGTGGCAACAAAAGGAACCATGTCTATGGCAATCACTTTGTGTTGTGCTCCAAATGAAAACCACCTAGGAAACTTAGAGATTGAACATGTTTCTCCAATTGTGGCTTTCGTGTACAACCACATGCTATTATGGCTCTGGCTTAGTCAACTACATTAGGAGGACCCATACATTGTCTTTAGTTACCGGACATGGGGATCTGGAATGCTTCATGGGGGCTGAAGAAAAGCTAGCAATGATGTATGGGAGGACCTTTTGGAAAGACTTCGTCACATTTTTAGTCTGCCAGTACTCCATCTTGGTGAGCACTAATCCAGTAGGCCACTGGTGGCAACAAGATGGGATTGTGTCATGTGGGTAAAGTGTACTCCTTCTGCAGAAGTTAATAAAATCTAAGTACTTAGCCGTGTCCCCGGTTATGGACAATACTGAGCAACTAAAGATTGAACCATGGGAGATCTCGACATTCCAACTTCTAATATAAAAACTTGATGCACTTGGGGGTACCAAGGAATTCAAAGAGATTTTGTTAAGCTTGTTGCACTTGGGGTTACCAAGGTGCTCAAGAGCATGATGTACTTGGGGTTACCAAGGAACTCATGAGATTTTGATAAAAACTTGATGTACTTGGGGTTACCAAGTAGCTCAAGGGATTTTGACAAGGACTTGAACACTTGAGTTTCTACCAAGGAGTTCAACGACCTTGGAAAAGAGATTTGACAAAGGACCAAAACCATTTTGAAAAGATAGGATAAATGTTGCTTTATGCAAATAAGCCCTAAACTCTACTTAGCCAAATATGCATGTATTGATAGGATCCACTCTTATCTACATAAAAGTGAAGCTTGCCAATACAATTCAAAATGTATTGACCCTTGTGGCTGTAACTTGTAATGTTGCAGGTTGATTGTTTATTTATATGAAGATTGTTTGATTGACTAGGACTACAAAGTCTACAACCAACATCTTCCTGTGGCACTTGAAGATGAAGGACCCCATGATTATAGTTATTCCGCTGCAATGTAATGTATTAGCCAAATGAGCTATGTATGATGTAATAAAATTATGTTATTCCTGGTTATAAATTTATAATATGACCTTTGTATCTTGATATTACATCTTAACTGTGGATGCTAGCTATTGATCCAGGGACTAGCATTGTAAAACACAGGAGGCTCTATCTTATCCAAGATTGGGACCTCTACAGATGGTATCAGAGCATTGTGTTGCCTGTAGGATTTGTAAACCCTAGGATTGGACAAAACCCTTAGACAAATAAGAGTTATTTTGTTCCAAAAACTTATTTACAAAAACACTTGTAAACTCTTTCCTCAACCATTTTGGTTTCAACTCTACATCTCCTCTATTTCAAACCTGATGGAAAAACCAACCCCATGGCCAAAGACTACACCATGTGTAAAGGACTTCTTCAACTTCTTCAACTCTAATGACTTCAACATCTTCAGCATGTTCACCAAGGACTTCCAACATGGAAACTACTAAGGACCACAAGTGAGACCAGGAAATATTACTTAAGATTTAGAGACTGAGGGAATGCAAAATAAGAAGAAACCATCAACAACTTTGAAGTATTGTGACCAAGAGTTTTTCTCAAAGAAACCATGATCTCATACAAGAAGAATCAACCAAGAAGGATGGAAAGATCACAAGTGAACCCCATAGATGGACCACCATAATTTAGTTAAGTCTAAACCACCAATTTATGTGGTGTAACAAAAATATTTTTTTGCCTAAGTAAGTGCTTGAACCTTGTTGTTTGAGTGCAAAGATGTATGTGAATGTTTGGTTTGTGATTGCATGCACATTGTCTAAGAAAATTGTGAAGTGTGTGATTAGAATTGATTCCTTAGAAATAACTTGCCTATTCTAACCTCCCTGCAACCCCAACAGATGACTACTCCAAAGGACTCCAAGGTTGATGACATCAACACCAACCAAACTGACAGCATGAAGGAGCTCATAGCAACCCAACACCAGCTGAACCAACTGACAGATCAGTTCATAGTCAATAATAGTGATAAAGATCCAGCACTGCAAAAGTTTTTGGAAGAGCAGTCTCAACTAATGCTTAAGGTGACCAACCAAATGATCAGCATGGAGGAAAACTACCCCAAAGAAGTCTATGATAACAAGGCTGGCAAGAATGTTATTCTGGATGGAGCCCCAGCTTGCACTATATGTGGAGACAAGGATCATACTTCCAGGGAACATGAAGGACAATGCCCCAATTGTGAAGAAGATCATCCTGTTGGACAATGCCCCACCGATCAAGCTACTTGTTACCTTTGTGAAGGAAGTGACCATACTCCTGGCCAATGTCCCATCTATGCCATGGTGGAACAAAGGAAACAAGAAGGATCCAAGTCTACCAAAGGAAAAGGACCACACCTACCTCCTAACAAGACAACCCAATTCAAAGGACTAAAGAAGTTTAAGAAACAAAAGCAAGACATGAGCCTTGCACAATGTCGTAGATGTAAGGAAATGGGACACTACTCCAGTGGATGCCCAGAGAACAAGAAGAATAAAGAGATTGATCAAGTGTGGTGCAACAACTGCAAAGAACCAGGCCATTATGTGGCAACTTGTCCACAAGAACAACGCAAAGAACTCAAGGACATTCATTGTTTCAACTGCAAGAATCCAGGGCATTATGCAAGCAACTGTCCAGAAAGGATGAAGAACAAGTTGAACAAGCCTATAGAGAAACTTAACCTTGGTCCATGAGTTAAGCATAGGAATAAAGCAAAAGTTGCTTAGAGGAATTTCCAGGACCCAAGAAGGCCAATATGTAATTTTTGTTTGAAAAATTTTAAGGGTGGTAGTACCCTAGTTGTTTTGAACTTGCTTGTACCCCAGCCTTCCCAAATCTCGGGACGAGATTTATTTTAGGGTGGTAGCCTGTCACATCCCAAGATTTTCCAAATCTTGTAATGTGAAAATAAATGAATAAAATAAAACTTTGTTTGATTTCCAGGGCCAGAAGAAACTTTTTGAACCATTTAAAGTAAATAAAACCTAAAGGGATTTAGAAAGATAAACATTTAATGAAAGGAAAATAAAATCTTTTGGAAATACTATTTTGGATCATTTAATAAAAGATTTGGTATTCAAAAGAAAAGATGAGTTTATAAATAAAGAATATGTTATAAAGCCAAATTAAAACCTTAGCCAAGCTTTTGAATTAAAACTTTTTATTTTAAATAAAATTAGCAAAGATTTAATTAAATAGATTAATAAGGATTTAATATCCAACTTTATTTAAATAAAAGGTTTTACCAATTTAAATTGAAACATCAAAACTTGTTAAATTATTTTAAATAGGTTTTCCCAATTAATTGAAATTCACAAATAAAATCTGCTAAAATGTTTTGGTTTTATTTTTCAAAATAAATGTTTCAATAAAATAAAACCTATTTGATTAATAAACCTTGGACCATTTATCTAAATTATAAATGGAACCTTTAACAAATTATTATTTATATTAAAACAAGCTTTTAAAATATACCTTATTTCAAATACAACCCACTATTTTGATTTTGGAAAATATATGGATTAAAATTGTGTTTGAAATAAATCAAACCCTAATTCGATAATTAGCAATAGCCATTTAGTTAATTAATAATGGACTTTATTATTTAAAAATTATGGATTTAGGTTCAGACTACTGAAAACAGAACCAAGTTAAATTTATAAAGTTTGGGTGTTGTTTGAATTTATTTGAACCATGTTTGTTTGATAGAGAATTCAAACAGAAATTTAGAAATAGAAAAGAAAAGAACACAGAATAAAAAAATGGAATTGGATCGACCCAACCCAGCAGCCCACTAAGGCCCATCAGACCAGCCCAGCTCCTCACCCGGAAAGAAAACGATTCACGCCCCGTTTCAGACCCGTACAGTGTATGACCAGTGGAGCCTTCCCTCATTTTGTTTTCCCACTGACAGGTAGACCCACCGCTACTGTTCATCGTCCACACCCGCGCGACCCCTTCCTCCCCAAACCACGCTGCCGTTCTCTGTCATTCAACCGCGCGTTCAATTCACGAGTAATGGCTGCGTTAATCTCGCCCCTGACCACACGCACTTAAGCACCTCTCCTCCCTCTGTCATTCCTCGCAAACACCAACCTCTCTTCGCCCCTAGGCTGTCGCCAATCACTCCTGCACCGCCGCAGCTCCGACCACCGTCCTCCCTCGATTCCGGCCCAACCACACCCCCTCCTGCCTCCACAAACACACAGACACACTCACTACTTCTTGGCGCATCTCCCAGTACCCTCTGTTCGACCGCGGGCGCCCCAGAACGTCGCCTACGTCAAGCTTCCGACGCCGCCGCGTCTGTCTTCAATTCCGGCAAGAACTCAGGTAGATTCCGACCGCCCCGTACCTTCTCGTTCATGCACGTGACCTCTCCGTGACCTCCCGCACTTAACCATGCCCTGTTTTGTCCTAGGACGATCTACAACGTCGTCTTCGACCACGACTGAGACCACCCGACGCCGTCCTCCACTCTGGCGAGAAATCCTGCCAGGACCAGAGTGCCCCTCGCCCGACCAACACCTCCTCGAGCATCACCGTGACCTCCTGAACCCGGTGAGCTTCTTCTCCTCCTCTCTCACTTCCTAGAACCACCGTGAACCCCTCGCCTGGCCGTGCTCAGCCGCTAGTCGCCGTCGGCGCCGCTCACTTTTGGTCCAGCGAGCCAGTACCGTAGGATCTAGTTTGAACGAGTGCGATTAGATCACTTACCGCGAAGAGGTACGCGTCCTGGACCGTGCGATTCCACTTAGATCCAACGATCCAGAGGGATCAATCCGACCGAACCGGTATCAACCAGTAAGAACACGCCGCGTGTCACCTGTCTGTTTAAAAACAGAAATTGAAAACAAATTTGTTTGTAATTTTCAAACCCTTATAACTTTTGATCCACACGTCCAAATTTAGCAAATTTTATATCAATGAATTCAGGAGAGAAAGACCTAAACAACCATGGCCTTAGTTTGGAAAATAGTAAATGTTTGTTTGCTTGTTTTTGCAGATTCTTTTGTAAGCTTGTTTAGAGTATAAAAAATGTTTAAAATTGAATTTAATGACAAAACCTTTGCAAAATGATTTATAGTGACCTTACTGACCCTAGGAATCAACCCTTGGTGTTAAAAATTATTATGGTATAATTTAGGTTGAATTATTTAACTTAGCCATTTTCTAACCATATAAAATTATTGATTTTACTATGGAAATGTTTTTGCAAGGAAAACTTTGTGAAAATGTCTTGGACCAAACTTACTGACCCAAAACACCAAGCTTTGAAAGTGGCAACTCACTTGATGAAAAACATAAAGATTGCTTTGATAAAAATATTTTTCACCACATGAAATAATGTTGGATTTTGAAATGGTTTATGAACTAAAAGCTTTTTTGCAAATAACTTTGCCATCTTGGTAAAAGACCAATGTGGACCTTACAAAGTTAAAAGCCTAGTGGATACCTCCCTTATGAATAAAACCATCTTAAGCATGTTCCCATGCATGACTTAGAATCCATTGCTATGTGTGTGTGAAATATTGATTGAATATTGGTTTGGATTGCTACTTGATACTATGCTTGTTTGATTGATTGTAGTGAAATTAGCAAAGTGTGAGACTAACAAGATCAAGAAGTAAACCCTCATTCCCTACCAAAAAGGCAAGTTACACTATCATACAAAAGACCTACTACTTTCATTATACTTAGTGGATTTTGTAAACATGCATGAAAATGTTTTATACTTATGCTATGCTAATCCTAATAGGATTCCCTATACACTCCTTAGTGAAAATATTGAAGCTGTACATGCTTAGCCATGCTATGTTTTGAAAAGAGATACATGTTGAGATTTTACAAGGGTTGAGAAAAGGAATTGTGTTTTACATAATAAAACAAGGACTCAATGAACCACCTAGGTGGAGGATACTTGAAGTTTGGAGAAAGTGGCAACAAAAGGAACCATGTCTATGGCAATCACTTTGTGTTGTGCTCCAAATGAAAACCACCTAGGAAACTTAGAGATTGAACATGTTTCTCCAATTGTGGCTTTCGTGTACAACCACATGCTATTATGGCTCTGGCTTAGTCAACTACATTAGGAGGACCCATACATTGTCTTTAGTTACCGGACATGGGGATCTGGAATGCTTCATGGGGGCTGAAGACAAGCTAGCAATGATGTATGGGAGGACCTTTTGGAAAGACTTCGTCACATTCTCAGTCTGCCAGTACTCCATCTTGCTGAGCACTAATCCAGTAGGCCACTGGTGGCAACAAGATGGGATTGTGTCATGTGGGTAAAGTGTACTCCTTCTGCAGAAGTTAATAAAATCTAAGTACTTAGCCGTGTCCCTGGTTATGGACAATACTGAGCAACTAAAGATTGAACCATGGGAGATCTCGACATTCCAACTTCTAATATAAAAACTTGATGCACTTGGGGGTACCAAGGAATTCAAAGAGATTTTGTTAAGCTTGTTGCACTTGGGGTTACCAAGGTGCTCAAGAGCATGATGTACTTGGGGTTACCAAGGAACTCATGATATTTTGATAAAAACTTGATGTACTTGGGGTTACCAAGTAGCTCAAGGGATTTTGACAAGGACTTGAACACTTGAGTTTCTACCAAGGAGTTCAAGGAACTTGGAAAAGAGACTTGACAAAGGACCAAAACCATTTTGAAAAGATAGGATAAATGTTGCTTTATGCAAATAAGCCCTAAACTCTACTTAGCCAAATATGCATGTATTGATAGGATCCACTCTTATCTACATAAAAGTGAAGCTTGCCAATACAATTCAAAATGTATTGACCCTTGTGGCTGTAACTTGTAATTTTGCAGGTTGATTGTTTATGTATATGAAGATTGTTTGATTGACTAGGACTACAAAGTCTACAACCAACATCTTCCTGTGGCACTTGAAGATGAAGGACCCCATGATTATAGTTATTCCGCTGCAATGTAATGTATTAGCCAAATGAGCTATGTATGATGTAATAAAATTATGTTATTCCTGGTTATAAATTTATAATATGACCTTTGTACCTTGATATTACATCTTAACTGTGGATGCTAGCTATTGATCTAGGGACTAGCATTGTAAAACACAGGAGGCTCTATCTTATCCAAGATTGGGACCTCTACAAAGCGGAAACTTTAATACTTGTGTGGTTCGTGAACAACACCGTGTCCCTAGTACGCCTCTATGGACTAGCTCATTGATTAATGATGGTTAAGGTTTCCTAACCATAGACATGAGTTGTCAATTAATAATGAGATCATATCATTGGGAGAATGATATGATGGACATACCCAAACTAAGCGGAGCAATTAGATCGTGTCATCATGTTCGTCTTTGCGAAGCTTTTCTTATGTCAAATATTGTATTCCTTAGACCATGAGATAATGCAACTCCCTGGTATCGGATGAAAGCCTTGAGGTCATCAAACGTCATCCTATGAGAGGGTGATCATAAAGGTGTCTCTCAGGTGATCGGAAAGTACCTGTTGGGTTGTATGTATCGAGATGGGATTTGTCCCTCCCAAGTCGGAGAGATATACTTTGGGCCCACTCGGTAATCGATATCAACACCGCTTCCAAGCACGTGGTTAAGGAGTTAATCACAAAGTGATATCGGATTACGGAACGAGTAAAGTACTTGCTATGAATGAGATTGAACTAGGTATGACGGTACCGACGATCGAATCTCGGGCAAGTAAAATATCGCGCGACGAAGGGAATATATATATGGGATTGATTGAATCATGGCATCGTGGTTCATCCGATATGATTATCGATGAATGTGTAGGAGTCAATATGGGTTTCCAGACCCCGCTGTTGATTATTGATATAAGATCATGTCTGCATGTTCTCGAACCCGAAGGGTCACACACTTAACGTGTCTTGACGCTAGGATAGATTGGATAATTTTTTTATGAGTTTTTGTTCGAAGTCTTGGATGAGATCCAGGACATCACGAGAGGTTCCGGAATGGTCCGAAGAATAAGATTCATATAAGGCAAAGCAGATTTTGGAGTTTGGAATTGTTTCGGGTTAATCGGTATTATATCGGAAGCTTCTAGAACCTTCCGGAGTGGGACCAACGTGGCCCCACTTGCCGGGAGGGGGCATGGGCCTATGAGGGAGTGCCCTGGACACATTGGGCCAGGGGCACAAGGCGCCATATGGCCCAGCCGGCCAAACACCTAGGAAACCCTAGGGGGGCTTCTAGAAGGGGGGGGGAAACTTGCCCCCCACTCCTCCCTGCTTTGGCCGCCGGCCTAGGGCTTGGGGGAGGGGCTAGGGCTGGCCGCCCACTCCTCTATAGAAAGAGGGCTGGGGGCGCACCCCTCCCCTACACCTCCTCCACAACCCTAGCCGCCCTGCTGCCCCTCCTCTCTCTCTCCCTCCCATTGCCAGCTTGCACCACACGGCGTTGTAGATCCAATCCATCTCTCCACCACACTTGCTGGACCGAGGAAGGAGGAGACATCGAGGTGCCGCACGTGTGCATCTCTCGGAGGCATCACCACTTGCGGTGTTAGATCGGATCGGATCGCGAGGAGGAGAAGCGAGTACGACTACATCATCCACGTTCCGTCGAACATTCCACTGTGCGAATCTTCAAGGGTATGAAGATCTCATCTATTCCCCCTCGTTGTTTGCATCTTCTAGATTAGATCTTGTCTTTTCCCGTTTGCATCCGTAGAAATTTTTGATTTACTATGCTGCGAAACCCTTCAATAAGAACCTCTCATATAATTATTAAATTTAGAAATACAAAATAGACATGAAAATAAAATTGGTTATGATGAATCCCTGCATTATTCTAATAATTCCACAAAAGTTCTTTGTATTTTATAATTTGTGGAGATTAAATTTGAAATGAATTTATAACATAGAAAACAAAAAAATAGAAAGCTGAAGGAATAGCCAGAAGTCGCAGCCCACGGCCCAGAACATGTTCGCGCTACCTGTCGTCGCATGCATACCTAATATCTGTGAGATTCGACACATTTTTTATGGGTTCTATCGATGGTTTTCGTTTGGATTTGATGGTTTTATAGCTTTACCTAACGCTAATATTTCGGTAGCGAAGAAAACTTGGTTTTTAATGTGTGTTTCAGGTTTTGAACATCAACAAAATGATTTAACAACAAAAGCACAATATTCAGATGAAAACAGCAAGTCTCTTTTTGGAAGCAATCGAGGAGAGTTTACTGAAGCTTTAATGAGCAACTATACGGTGGGAATATTTCTCTGGTCGTCTAGTTCCCGCCGTATAGCTGCCATCTCCTTTGTCTTATTAAAAGGGACAACTTTCATGAAGAGGCGGAGGACGAAAAGAGAACACACGAGCCGACATCCCATCCAGAAGGGAGAAAGAAGGGATCCGGAGAAGAAGGGGAAGACGTTCTTCATCTCGCTCCACGATCTTCGATCTCCTAGCCACCACACCTCCACATCCATTACTTGTACTTGAGAGAGAGAGAGATATCCACCTTGCAATACTAGGGTTTGAGATTGTTATTCCCATCTTGAATTGTGTTGGATTTATTTCTATTTCTTATTGTGGATCTCCACGATAATAACAAGAAGAACTCCCTTTATTCTATTATATCGACGATGCTTTCTTCTCTCATGTGTGAGTAAGTTCCCTTGGGCGTGGGAGATGTAGGGGATTTGTGAGATGTGATGCGCCTATATATTTTCCATTAAGTTTGTGGTTGATTTTAAGTACTACATTATGTGTGCTTGACTATCTATGGGATAATTAATGCTTGTTGTCCAATTAAGGGCTGATGACCCACAAGTATAGGGGGTGTATCGCAGTACTTTCGATAAATAGGAGTGTTAATCCCAATAAGGAGCAGAAGATGTTGACTAGTGGTATGGAGCAGGAAATCTCTGTAAATACTTAGCAAACGGATTTTTAGGGGTTTTCTGATAAAGCAAAGAAGCAAAGTGAAAGTAATAAAGACAACAAACAAACGCATCAAGTGGCCCAATCCTTTCTTAGCAAAGGACAAGCCGGTGGAAATACTAATGAGGACCAAATGTTCTTGAGGTCACATGGGAATTCTGTCAAGTGCTTTTGCTTCAAATAGCTGAGTACCCTTCTTTGGTGTTGTAAGTGTTATGTGGGTGAACCTGTGCTAATGTACCGACCTTACTTGGACTAATACATACTTGTGATTAAACCCCCTGCAAGCATCCGCAACTACAGGAAACTAATTAAGTATAAACCTAACCACAACCTTAAACTCTGAGATCCTACACTCCCTTGTGCAAAGGTGTCCTAACGGGGGTTCAAGTTCTGTCACTCCGGCAACCCCATAATTAGTAGCCAAATACACAATGCATTCCCCTAGGCCCATAAATGGTGAAGTATCATGTAGTCGACTTTCACATGACACCACTAGAAGAATAGCAACACAACTTAAATACTAAACCATTGAATAATATCTCAACACAAATCCACTACTAACAACATGACTTCTCCCATGTCCTCAAGAACTAAACGAACTACTCACAAGACATCATATGGATCAAGATCAAAGATGATATGGTGATGGATAACAATCTGAACATAAACAATAATCCAATGATTCCACTCACAAGCATCAACTACAATAGTAATCAACACCGGGAAAGTTTCCCCTAAGAACTATGCAAGTATTCAACACGATTGTTACAACGGGATGGAGTGGTGATGATGGTGCTTGTGGAGATGATGGTGTGGATTATGATGATGATGATGATCCCGATGAAGTCTAGCTTGACGATGGTGTTGATGGCGATGATCTACCCTCTCCGGGAAGGAATTTCCCTGGCAGAAATGTGTCTGCCAGAGAGCTCTTTCTCTATCGGTGTTTTCCGCCTCATAGAGGCGGTGGAATCTTTCTGTGGTCGCTCCCTGTGTATTAGGGTTCCAAGGAGAAGATATAGGCGAGAGGGTGGAGTCGGAGGCCGGCCAGGTGGGCCACACCCCCTGTAGGCGCGGCCAGGGGTGGTCCGCGCCTAGGGGGGTGTGGGCCCCCTGTGACCCATCTCCGCCTCCCCTTCCGGCTTCCTTCATATTCCGGGAAAATATAATTTTCCATGTTTTTTCTGGTATTTTTCTGATCTTCGCAAAATTTCATCAAAACACCTCTTTTTCCATCAGAATCCTGACTCTGGCAGTTCATCCTCCAAGAATCATCCAACATGCAAAAACAGATGAAAAGACATAAGTAACACCTCATAATAAGAAATATATCAATGATTAGAGGCAAATTATGATATAGAATGGTGATGCAAATTGGACGTATCAACTCCCCCAAGCTTAGACCTTCGCTTGTCCCCAAGCGAAAACTGAGCTTAGTAAACATGTCCATATGGTTTATGGAGTGAAGTGTCGATAAAAGAATACAGACAAGAAGCATCACACTTACCATTACACAACTCATAGAAGAAAGCAACTCACCATTATATAACTTAGCTTGCAACAAGTACATGAGTCACAATAGAGATGCATAAAGATAAATCATAATTGGAATTGGCAAACTTTATTTTTGGTCAGAGAACAACTAGCAAACAGTTTCACGAATAAAGCTTTTGTAAAGAAGTTTCACAACAAGAGCACTCTTTGCTCAAAAAGGTTTTTCACAATGATGGCTTTCAAAGTAATACTCAATAGATAAGAGTCTTGTGCAAACAAGGAAGATAAAGAACATGATTGAATAAATCACCATATGAATGATTGAAACACAACAACTCAAATGCTTCCTGGAGATATAGAGGAAGTAGGTTTACTGACTCAACTTAGAAAATAGGAGAAAGACCCTTCATAGAGGGAAATAGGGATTTCAAGTTCATAAAGAGCTTCCAAAATATTATGGTACTTACTTGCTTTGAGCCCTCATTGTCCCTATCATAAGCATCTTGAAGTGGTTAAGGTTAAAGTGAACAAGGATGGAGTATATGCTTGACGAAATATAAGTTGGCAATCTCAAGTCCCTTGAATACGAGGGACGCTCCTCATACTACTCAACTTTAGTCACCAGTAAGTTCTTGTCATTGTAAGTATATGTGTATCATAAAGAACCGCCAACGGGGTACCCCTTGCACATGATACAAGAGTTATCCCATAATCAAAATGACAAGGCAAGCAGATAGTGAGCATCTCAGCGATCTTTTTATTTGCTATTTGCATAGGTTTTTATTGAGGATGCTTCATGGATTGCTCACTATGGTGATGCTGCAAGTTTCCACCATGATTAGGCATTGCTTAGGCTAGCGGCCCATGCGTTTCTCTAACACATATACATAACTCCATGGACTTACAAGCTCCCCTTTTATTTCACACCGACGACATCCGCAAACAAAAGAGCAAGATATCAACTGGATATGTATCCATAAGTGCTGAAAGCGTTCCACGTGACAACACGGTTCTGTTAATCCCAACATATAGATGCAACCATATACAACTTCGATGACACAATGGTTCAAGTTTATTAGGGGTAAGAAAATAAGGTGTGCCATCAAGTTCGTGAGAGCTTTACTACTAGTTTTCACATAACAAAATACTTTTTAATTCGAAAGATAGATGAAGCTTGAGAATTTGCTTGGAATAACAATGATGCTTTGTAAAGGCTCCCAACCTTTAATAAGGTAGAGATCCCTGTGTTTAAAATGCTAGTCCCTGGATCAATAGCTAGCATCCACAGTTTAAGATGTAATATCAAGAAACAAGGTCATAATACAACTTTATAACTAGGAATAAAATAATACATTACATCTTACATAGCTCATTTGGCTATCACATTACATTGCAGCAGAATTTCTGTAAGCATGGGGTCCTTCATCTGCAAAGTTCCACAGGCAAACATGTTGGTTGTAGACTTGTAATCCTAATCAATAAACTTCACTAACACCAAACACACCTGCAACATTACAAGTTACAGCCACAAGGGTCAATACATTTGAATTGTATTGGCAAGTTTCACTACTAAGTGGAAATATGTGGAACCTATCATTACATGCATATTTGGCTAGGTAGGGTTTAGGCTTGTTTGCAGAAAGCAATAATGTTTTTCCTATCTTTTTCAAAATAGTTTTGATCTTTTGTCAAAAATTTTCTGAGCTCCTTGGTACACCCCAAGTGCTTCAAGTCTTTGTTAAAAATCTTTCTGAGCCCCTTGGTACACCCCAAGTGCTTCAAGTCTTTGTTAAAAAAAATCTTTCTGAGCCCCTTGGTACACCCCAAGTGCTTCAAATCTTTTGTTGTCACTTTCAAGTTTTACTTTTAGAAATTGGAATGTCGAGATTTCCCATAGCTTCAGGCTTTAGTTGCTTAGTATTGTCCATAACCGGGGACACGGCTAAGTACTTAGATTTTTATCTTCTGCAGAAGTTGTACACTTTACCCACATGACACAATCTCATCTTGTTGCCACCAGTGGCCGCTGGATAAGTACTCACCAAGATGGAGTACCGGCAGATTGAGAATGTGACGAAGTCTTTCCATAGGGTCCTCCCAATACACAATGCTAGCTTGTCTTCAGGCACCAATGTAGGGTTCCTAGTTCCCTCATTTCCAGTTAACCTGAAGACCAATGCATGGGTCTTCCACTATGTAGTTGACTAAGCCAGTGCCCATTTAGCATGTGGCTGTACACGGAAGCCACTGTACGAGAAACATGTTCAATCTCTAAGTCCACGGTGGTTTTCTTCGGTGCTCAACACAAAGATTGCCATATAAACATGGTTCCTTTTGTTGCCACCTTGTCCAAAACTTGAGTATCCTTGTCCACCCAGGTGGTTCATTGAGTACTTGTTTTATTATATAAAACACAAGTCTTTTCACTACTTTCATATAATCTCAACATGTATGTCTTCTCAAAAAAATTTAGCAGGGCTAAGCATAATACAACTACATTGTTTTCATTAAGGAATATATAAGGGTATCCTATTAGGATTTAGCATAGCATAAAGTATAGAAATCTTTTCATGCATGTTTCAAATCCACTAAGTGTAATGAAAATAGTAGGACTTTAGATGATAGTGTCACTTGCCTTTTTGGTAGAGAATGTTGGTTCACTTCTTGATCTTGCTAATATCACACTCTTCTAATCTTCACTACAAATCAATCAAGCAAACATAGATTCAACTAGCATTCCAACCAATATTCAAAACAACTTAATCACACATAAAATAATAGAAACAAAGTCATGCATGCAAGCATGCAAAAGATAGTTTTATTTGCAAAGGTGGTTTCTACCAGGCTCTAAACATTGCAAGGTTCAAAGTGGTCATTTTATAGAGTGGCAAAACCATTTGTAAAAGGGTTTCATCTATAAACCATTTTTAAATCAAACCATTAATTCATGTGGTGGGAAATGCTTTTAGCATGGCAACAATTTTATATTGTTCACCAAACAAGTTGTTAATTCACCAACTTGGTGTTTAGGGTCAGTAGGTTTGAATCAAATTATCCAAAAGGTTTTACTAAAAAAAATCATTTCTATAACAAAATCAATATTTTTATTTGACTAGAAATGAGCTAATTCAATTATTCAATCCTAATCTTCACCAAATACATTTTTAAATCCATAAGTTGGTTCCTAGGGTCAGTAGGTTCACAACAAACCAATTTGCAAAGATTTCATCCTCAAAATCATTTTGGAATAATTTTTATAACCTAAACAAGCATACACAAGTTTCTGCAAAAACAAACAATTTAACAGAAACTTTTTACTAAAAAAATTGCATGGTTGGCTAGGTCTTGTTTTTCTGAATCCATTGATATAAAGTTTGCAAATTTTGGACGTGTGGATCAAAAGTTATGAGGTTTACAAATTTGCATAAAAATCTGATTCTAAAATCTGTTTTAAATCGACTAGTGCCACGCGGCGCAATTCTATTGGACGGTACCGCTTCGTGCGGATCGACTGATGCGGTGCGTTAGATCTAAACTAATCCTGTGGCTCTGAATCAAACTTACCCCTTCGATCTAATCTAATCATAGCCAGACGTTCTCGATCTAACTCTGGCCAGGCTACCGAGAACTAGCGGCTGCTGGCAGGCGGCAACGGCGGCAGCTCGGCTTAGCGCCTGAGGAAGCAAAGAAGGAAACGGGGGTGCTCACCATGCTCGCGAGGTCGAGGTGATGCTCAAGGCGTGGTTGGCTTGGCGAGGGGCGCTCAGATGCGACGGGGATTCCTCGCCGGAGTGGGTGGCGGCGTCAGGTGGTTCTGGTTGTTTTCGGGGGCGACGCTGTGGTTCACTCCGAGGGAAAACAAGGACATGGTTAGACGCGTACAGTCCCGGGGTTCACGTGAGCATGATTGAGAGGGCTCAGGGCGGTCTGTCTTACCAGGGGGGGGGGTCACCGGAGAAAGTGCAGACGCGACGGCGCTCTGAGGAAGTCGAAGTCGAGGCTCTGGGGCGAGCACGAACGAACGTGTGGCACTGAAAGATGCGCCTGGAACTGGGGATCACTCTTGCGTACAGTGGGAGGTGAGAGGTGGTGAGGTGTGGCCGGAATTCGCTGGAGAGGCTCGCCGGAGCAGCGGCGGTGTAAATCCGATTCAGGGCAGCCTGGTGGCTCTCGTGTAGCGGTGTTTGAGGGGAAAGGAGGAGGAGACAGAGGCGGTTAAGAAGGCGTGGTCGAGTGGGGAATTGATGGAGGCAATAACGTGTATTTACACCGGCTTCAATAGCCAGAAACGACGAGGAGGCGTTGGAGGCGTGGTCACCGCGAGGTAGACGACGGCGATCTGGCTGCGTGGGTCCGCTTCATCAGCGAAGGAGGGAGAGGGGAAGCGGGGTCCAGTAGTCAGCGACTTAGCGGGTTGGATTTTCGGTGGAAACCGCTCGAGAGGTGGAACTGATCTTGAGTTGGGCTGCTAAACGATGGTTGGGTGAGCCTGATTCTATTTTTCTTTATTGCTTTTCCTTTTATTTGAATTTCCTGATTGATTTTCATTCAAACAATTCAAACATTCAAATCAAATCAAACTTCCACCACACTTTGTATTGAGTTTAGTTCTGTTTAATCAACACAAACCAAAGTCCAAAACAAAATAATAATTTTATTCTTTTTAGGATCCATTTATTAAATAAAATAGACCTTAGTTATTAATTCAAATAGGATTTGTTTTATTTAAAATCTCCATTTGAAATCTAAAATGGTACCAAATCATTCAGTAGGTTTTATTTGAAAATATAAAACACTTGGAAAAACTCATTTAAGATAAAATAACAAGTTTTAGTGTTTAATTAAAATGGAAAAAACCATTACTTTAATAAATTTGGTTTATTAATACACTCTCATTATTTTATTTAAATAAACCTTTATTCTTTTAATCAAACAAAATGTTTTATTTCAAAATCTTAGCCAAGGTTTAATTTGGCTCTATAAAATAATCCTTATTTATTTTTCTACCTTTGCCTTTGAAAACCAAACCTCTTTATTAAAAGATCCAAAATAGTGATTCCAAATATTTTAACTTTATTGTTTATTTATCTTTTTAAATCCCTTTAGGATTTTATTTTATCAAATAGGTTTGAAGGTTTCCAATTGGAATCAAAAAGTTTCTTCTCACCCTGAAAATCAACAAAGTTTTATTTTATTCATTTATTTTTCACATAACAAGATTTGGAAAATCTTGGGATGTGACATGCTTATAGGTAGATATGGTGGACACAAATGGCACAGGTTTTGGTTCAAAGGGATTGGATGCATGAGGAGTATGCCTTCTCAAAACAGGTTTTTGGCTAGCAAGGCTAGGTAGCAAGCAAAAGAGTTGAAGGAAACAAGCAAACATACAAGTGATAAAGCCAAACATGTAATCTTCCTTGAAGACACAAAAGTTCTTAAATAAAGAATACTAAGCTTATGAGCCAATCAAGAAAGAAAATAAATGATACAAAATACATGTAAGCTTTTTATCTTTTCCTTTCAAACCTCAAAAAGTGTTGCTACTGACCAGAACTCGGTTTGCCAAAACCAATTTAGATCTACTTGATGCTCCCAAAGTGATGCCAATACTGATCAACAAGATCAATCATATAATAGAGATTGCAAACTAAAATAAGAAGTGCAAAAAGTAAAAGATGAGACTTCTCATTAATATTCCATAAAGGCACTCACACCAAGGGATACATAGATAATCAACTAAAGGAGAGATACTTCCATAATGCAAACAACCTATAAGATAACTTCTCTAACAAAGATATGAATCTACTAAAAAGGTAAAGGATAAAAGATAATGATGTGATACCGCGGCACTCACCCAAGCTTGGAACAAGCGAAGGCATGCCAAACCTGATGAAAAATTACTCCTTTGGTGGCGGTGGTGTTCTCTTGATAAGTTCTTCAATAAGTTTCCTCAAATCCTCAAACTCGAAAGTCAGAGTATGAATCAACTCCGAATTTTTATCAATGCGGTTCATGATCATATCGGACCGAGAATCCCAGTCCTTGTTATTCTTTCCCCACTCTTCCTCCTTAGTGTGTTCCTTCCCTGCATGGTTAGAGCGAGGCAGATCCCAAACCGAGGGCAAGTTCCCTTGGGGCATCTGTTGGTATTGTTGTTCATGTATAAGAGTATGGAAGGGTCTCTTGGTACATGGAGTAAGTGACCGTGGAGAGAGGATATGACGCGGAGTTCTCCCTCCTGTAGACATTCGTGCTGTCCTCCTAAGCTTGGTAGGGTTTGCCACCACTCCAATGCTTGCGACGGTAGCGCGGGTGTCCGGATGCTCATCCTCCTCCATGTATTCTTCATCCCCTACCAAGATCTCCTCCTCCTTGGGGTTTTGAGGATCATATTCCTCGGGCTTCTTGCCTTTATCATTGGCGAAGACCATGGTGCTCTAAACTTGTGAAGATTTACTGACAAAAATAGATCGAAACAAAAACGCGACGAGAACACGATGCACGAACCTCGGGGAATCCCGGGGGTTATATATTATGAAGTTTAAAACCATAAGGAAGGTACTAGTATGAAAACGAGGCGGAGAAGCTAGGGGGGCTCACACCCCCTCCAGGCGCGGCCAGCTGGGGCCCGCGCCTAGGGTGGGTGTGGCCACCCCGGGCTCCGTTTCCTCCTATATTTCGTTTCGTAACCTTCCGTATGTAATAAAAATGTCAAAAATATAAAAAGATAGGGTTTTCACGAAACTTATGTTTTCACCACTTTTACCTAATCAAAGACGAACTCTGCAGACTCATTTTCTCCTTCTCCTGGAAATTCCTTTTCTCACAAGGCAATACACAAACTTCAATGGCAACATTAGTGTAAGCAAAAACAATAAACCTTTAGGTTCACACTTCAACTGAAATCCATCAAAACAAAATCTACTGTAGCAACTCCTTTCAAAAAACCCAAAAGAATCTGGAAGGGAATCAATATAAGAGGCAAATGCAAATGACGACATAAATCTGTCAAAACAGACCAACAGGTAAATATTGATTTTTTCGAAAACCTTCTGTTGCTCAAATAAAAAAATGCAAAACTAATTAAAGTTGTGTAACAACTTGGAGAACAAGCACAGAAAAATACAGCTCCATACGAAGTACTGAGCTCCCTCATGAATTTTTCCAATGCAGCACAAAAATCTGTCCCAGGACAACCACTTTTAACAACTCCTCTACTTCTCAAAAGTAGATGATCTTGACTCAAAAACCAAAACAAAGAGGATAAGGAGCGGTTATTACTGAGGTAATAACTTCCAAGACTCGACAAAACTATTGGGTTATCTTCCAAGAAGTACTTTTCTTTATTGCCTTTAAGTTAGGCCTTATAGTTTCAAAATGCTCCCATAGGAGATAAATATCTGAAGTGAAAGAGAGCATCAAGAAGCAAATAACCAACACATTTGAGTCTAACCCACTTCCTATGCATGGGGTATCATTAGAAAACAAATTGTTGAAACAAAAAGCCACTAGCATAGGAAGACAAAACAAATGCAACTTTAAAGCTTTCAACATAAAACGGGGAAACTTAATATTATTGAGATGCATAAAACCATGTTTCCCTCTCTCATAATAACTTTCAGTAGAACTTTGAATAAAGTTGACAATATAACTGTCACTGGCAACAACTTTATCATCAGAATGAGCATACTTACAATCATCAAAAAGAGGTCCAAGGTCATAAATTGGATCAATAGAAGCAAGTTGTTCCATCCTGAAATCTTTATTAGGCAAGCTATTTTCACAAGGAGCTTTAGCAAATTTGGAAAAGTTAAACTCATAAGAATATCCATCAAACGTAGTTAAAACTTTCTCCTTTTTAAATATATAATAGCTCCACAAGTATTCAAGAAAGGTCTATAAAAATGATAGGACATGTTTTGCTAGCTACTGAATTAAGCACTAGAAAATCAGCAGGATACTTAATCTTACCGCATAGAACCTCCACATCTCTTACAATACCAATAGGGCAAATGGTTTCCTTATTAGCAAGGTGAATAACCACATCAATGTCCTCAACCTCACAAGGACCAATTTCATGCATAATTTCCCTATAAAGCTCATACGGAATAGCACTAGAACTAACACCAATATCACATAAACCATAATAGCAATGATCACCAATTCTAACAGAAAGCATAGGGACACTAGCTTTTCTAGATTTAATAGGATGAGAAATAATATTAGAAGCGTCTTCACAGAAGACAATGTGCTCATCCTTTATATTTCTAGTGACAAGATCTTTCACAATAGCTACCATAGGTTCAGTATTCATTTTCTCATCAGGTTCCATAGTTTTCTTAATGCCTTTGTTATTCACACTAATCATCATAGAATAATCCTTTACCTTAGTTGGGAAAGGTATTTTCTCAACATAAGGTTCATGCAAAATATGATCAATAGTACAAACTTTAGTACTTCTAACAGGAACATGACTAACAACAGCTTTATAAGGTGCATGGTACTTATTCCACTTCTTTTTAGGAATTTATATGTAAGAGGCAAAGGCCTTAAAACAATCGTAAATACTTTGGGAATCAACACCATACTCATTACTAATATCACGGAAGTCATTGGTTCTCATAAAAGATTTAATGCATTCATAATTATAGTTTATACCTGACTTTCTTCCTTTGTCATTCTCCCAAGCTTTAGTGTTCTCTTGAATACGGTCTAGGAGATCCCATTTAGCTTCTTCCTTCATACGTGTGAATGATCCAGCACAAGAAGCATCTAGTAAATCTTTATCATGAAGAGAAAGCCTAGCATAAAAGTTATTGATAATAATATTTTTAGGGAGTTCCTGAATACGACATTTAAGCATTAGCAACTTCAGTCTCCCCCAAGCTTGAGTTGTACTCTATCCATCATGAGGCCAAAAGTTATATATCAGATTCCTATCCTTATGAATTTCACTAGGAGGATATAATTTAGAATAAAAGAGAGGTATTATTTCCTCCCATTCCATGGATTTCCCATTCTTCAGCAGCTTATACCATTCTTTAGCTCTCCCTTTCAAGGATATAGAGAGTAACTTCTTCTTCACCTGTTCAGTTGTGATACCGACACACTTAAAAAAACCATATAATTCATGGATAAAAAGCAAATGATCACCAGGATGGACAGTTCCATCCCCTAAATAATAATTATCCATAACACGATCAACAATACTTGTAGGTATCTTAAAAGGATCTATGTAAGGTTCCCAACCTTTAATAAGGTAGAGATCCCTGTGTTTACAATGCTAGTCCCTGGATCAATAGCTAGCATCCACAGTTAAGATGTAATATCAAGAAACAAAGGTCATAATACAACTTTATAACCAGGAATAAAATAATTCATTACATCTTACATAGCTCATTTGGCTATCTCAATACAATGCAGCAGAATAACTATATAGCATGGAGTCCTTCATCTTCAAAGTGCCACAGGCAATCATGTTGGTTGTAGACTTGTAATCCTATTCAACACACCTCACTAACATCAAACAAACCTGCAACATAAAAGAGAGGTATTATTTCCTCCCATTCCATGGATTGCCCATTCTTCAGCAGCTTATACCATTCTTTAGCTCTCCCTTTCAAGGATATAGAGAGTAACTTCTTCTTCACCTGTTCAGTTGTGATACCTGCACACTTAAAAAAACTACATAATTCATGGATAAAAAGCAAATGATCACCAGGATGGACAGTTCCATCCCCTAAATAATAATTATCCATAACACGATCAACAATACTTGTAGGTATCTTAAAAGGATCTATGTAAGGTTCCCAACCTTTAATAAGGTAGAGATCCCTGTGTTTACAATGCTAGTCCCTGGATCAATAGCTAGCATCCACAGTTAAGATGTAATATCAAGAAACAAAGGTCATAATACAACTTTATAACCAGGAATAAAATAATTCATTACATCTTACATAGCTCATTTGGCTATCTCAATACAATGCAGCAGAATAACTATATAGCATGGAGTCCTTCATCTTCAAAGTGACACAGGCAATCATGTTGGTTGTAGACTTGTAATCCTATTCAACACACCTCACTAACATCAAACAAACCTGCAACATAATAAGTTGCAGCCACAAGGGTCAATACATTTGAATTGTATTGGCAAGTTTCTCTACTATGTAGAAATAAGTGGATCCTATCAATACATGCATATTTGGCTAAGTAGGGTTTAGGCTCATTTGCATAAAGCAATATAGTTTTATCCTATCTTTTCAAAATAGTTTTGATCTTTTGACAAATCTTTCTGAACTCCTTGGAAAACTCCAAGTGCTTCTAATCCCTTGTTGACACCATCAAGTTTTACTTTGAGAAATTGGAATGTCGAGATCTTCCATAGCTTCAGGCCTTAGTTGCTCAGAGTTGTCCGTAACCGGGGACACGGCTAAGTACTTAGAATTTTGATCTTCTACAGAAGTTGTACACTTCACCCACATGACACAATCTCGTCTTGACGCCACCAGTGACCGCTGGATAAGTACACACCAAATGGAGTACCGGCAGATCGAGAATGTGACAAAGTCTTTCCATAGAAGTACTCCCAATACACAATGCTAGCTTGTCTACCAGGCACCAATGTAAGGATATATTTCCAATACACAATTCTAGTTAACCTGAAGATGACAATGCAAGGGTCTTCCACTATGTGGTTGACTAAGCCAGAGCCCATTTAGCATGTGGCTGTACACGGAAGCCACTGTACGAGAAACATGTTCAATCTCTAAGTCCCTGGGTGGTTTTCTTCTAGTGCACATACAAAAAGATAGCCATATAAACATGGTTCCCTTCGTTGCCACCTTGTCCAAAGTGATTATCCTCCTTCCACCCAGGTGGTTCATTGAGTACTTGTTTTATTTTATAAAACATATATTTTTCCAACACTTCATGAAATCCTGATATGGTATTCCACCCCAAGTATATAGCAGGGCTAAACATTCTACAACTATGATGTTTTCACTAAGGAAGATGGATTTCCTAATAGGACATAGCATAGCATAGAAATATAGTAGTCTTATCATGCATACTACAAAAATCCACTAAGTGTAATGTAAATAGTAGGACATGGATGATAGTGTCACTTGCCTTAGTAGTTGTTGGTGTTGGTACACTCTTCGAAAAAAACACACTTGACAATCAACACAATCTATCAAGCAAAACAACCAAGACAAAACAATCACAAGATCAATACTAATGAGAACACAAAAATCATGCAAAGTATGCAAACATGCAAGATGGCAATTTTTATTGTACAAATTGTTATAACAAGGTTCTGAACATTACAAAGTGATTTATGAATATTTTATATTTTCAAGATTACAAATGCAACAATTTGTGCAATTGTAGCAATTAGCAATATTTTCTAACACTTGGAAAGGCCATTCTCATTAAATAATTGCCACGGTATTATTTATACTAGACTAAAATTATATGTTGGTCTTACTGGACGGAGGGTTCAATTTACAACCATTTGCAAAAGGATTCACTTAAAAATAATTTACACAACAATTTTTATACTCAAAATACTCCACAAATGGTTCTGTATAAAACGTAATTTTAACCGACTCAAAAAATACCAAATTATGGCTCCACTGTGTTCTACTCGTTTTTGTGAATCCATAGACATATTATTTGCTAAATTTTTTAGATATAAAGAACTAAAGATATAATTTTTATGGTGAAAATGACCAATTAAACCATTTAATTTATAAATCATTTTTGTACAGAGAATAAGTAATATTATTGCAGAAATGGATTCTACAGAATCTTAGCTTTTTAGGGATACCAAATTTATAATTTTTGGACTTCTAAATCTTTTTCTATGAATTATACGAGTTCATACTAAAATCTGAAAAAGTCAAACTCGGGAATTGACTGAAATTGACTTTGACTAATCTGACTAAGTTGACTATTGACTACGCTGATGTCATGATGATGTCAAATTTGACTACAGAAAAAGTTGCTCGGATGGAAAAACTTTCTACACGAAAGTTGTAGATAACAACTAGATTATCTACTATTTAAAGGAAATTGAATTTGGAGCAACGAGGTGGGCTTAAAATGGATTATACCTTCTAAGATCTGAATCTTTGACCGTGTTTTTCTCTCTGCTTGATGAACGAAACAAGGTGAAACCAGCGGGAATGGAACTGTCTTGACGAGGGGAACAACTTCCGTCTTCAAGCCACCGCGATCCGAGGTCGTCTTGAAGGTCTATTTGAGTGGAGAAGATTGAGGAGAATTTTGGACGAAAATGGGGCTAAGATGAGTTGAAAACTTATGAACTTTCCTGGAGTGGGGTTTATATAGGAGGGGGTGGGGGCTGGATTAAAGGAGATTAAAGAGGGAGAGGAATTAGAGGACTTTTAGTATAATTTAGGAGGGCAATTGAGGTCATTTAGGAGCAATAGATAGGAAGACCAAGTGCTCCCTCGTACAGGTACACGTACCTACCCTCCTGGCCTCATGGTGAATCGGCCTAGTTGGGCCGGCCTTTTTTTCTATTTCTTAATTCTTTCATAACTTTTAATTCAGAGCTCCGAATTTATCGATTCAAATTTCCGCGGGTTCGTAAATTCATGGGTAATATTTTAGTACATAAATTTTATATATTTGGAAATATTTAATTTTCTCAATTATTAATTAGTCAATTATTGTACGATTACATGTGTGCGATATTGGTCTAGTTGCAGGGCAATATATTTGGAATGACTTGGATTCTTTCCTTATTTGAACTTGATTTGATTTAGTTCCACTTTACATGGATAACCATGAATTAAAGTTTGAAAATATGAGAGGATAATTTTATAAAATCTTAAAATAGCTCACATAAGCTATGGTGCTTATTTTAAAACGAGACTCTTTGCTTTTATTTTTGGTTCAAAATAAAACAACGGTTGTTTGAAAAATGTAAATGAAGTAGTTGAGATGTATAGATGGTTTTTGGTTGAGAACATTCCTCAAGATTAAAAAATAGATTTTCAAATACAGGAAGTTTGTGAATTTTTTTTTGAAGGGGAACTTTGCAAATTAAAATTTTGAAGTAGAGGAGATATATGGATAATCTTGATGCTTTGATCTTAGGGTTTTTGTTAAATGCTATTTTTATTTTAAGGAGTACCTTTATTTGGGGAAAAACTTGTGTAATAGTTCAAAAGGTTTTAATGTTTCCAATTAGAAGCAAAAAGTTTCCTTTTCCCCCTAAATTTCATTTTTTATTTATTTTGTTTGTATATTTTTTTACATTTTAAAATTTATAAAATTTTGGGATGTGACAATCTATCTCAATAGGTGGTGGTTCATCTACTACCCTAATAGTGGTAGTAGTTTTCCCAAACAGAAAACCAAGTGGGTTATCCATATTGGAAACAAATTAACAAATAGAAATAAAAAACAATACTCACAGTAGAAGTTTCCTTTACCAGTTCCACTCTTCAATAGCGCTTCACTCCCCGGAAACGGTGCCAGAAAATAGTCTTGATGACCCACAAGTAATAGGGGGTGTATCGCAGTACTTTCGATAAACAGGAGTGTCGATCCCAATGAGGAGAAAAAGGTGTTGACTAGTGGTATGGAGCAGGAAATCTCTGTAAATACTTAGCAAACCGATTTTTAGGGATTTTCTGAAAAAGCAAAGAAACAAAGTGCAAGTAATAAAGACAACAAACAAATGCAGCAAGTGGCCCAATCCTTTCTTATCAAAGGACAAGCCGATGGAAATACTAATGAGGACCAAAAGTTCTCGAGGACACATGGGAATTCTGTCAAGTGCTTTCGCTTCAAATAGCTGAGTACCCTTCTTTGGTGTTGTAAGTGTTATGTGGGTGAACCTGTGCTAATTTACCGACCTTACTTAGACTAATACATACTTGTGATTAAACCCCCTGCAAGCATCCGCAACTACAGGAAAGTAATTAAGATATAAACCTAACCACAACCTTAAACTCTGAGATCCTACACTCCCTTGTGCAAAGGGTACTAACGGGGGTTCAGGTTTCTGTCACTCTGGCAACCCCACAATTAGTAGCCAAATACACAATGCATTCCCCTATGCCCACAAATGGTGAAGTATCATGTAGTCGACGTTCACATGACACCACTAGAAGAATAGCACCACAACTTAAATACTAAATCATTGAATAATATCTCAACACAAATCCACTACTAACAACATGACTTCTCCCATGTCCTCAAGAACTAAACGAACTACTCACAAGGCATCATATGGATCAAGATCAAATATGATATGGTGATGGATAACAATCTGAACATAAACAATAATCCAATGGTTCCCCTCACAAGCATCAACTGCAATAGTAATCAACACCGGGAAAGTTTCCCCTAAGAACTATGCAAGTATTCAACACGATTGTTCCAGCGGGATGGAGTGGTGATGATGGTGCTGGTGGAGATGATGGTGTGAATGATGATGATCCCGATGAAGTCTAGCTTGATAATGGTGTTGATGGTGACGATCTCCCCTCTCCGAGAAGGAATTTCCCTGGCAGAAATCTGTCTGCCAGAGAGCTCTTTCTCTCTTGGTGTTTTCCACCCCACAGAGGCGACGGAACCTTTTTGTGGTCGCTCCACGTGTATTAGGGTTCCGAGGAGAAGATATAGGCAAGAGAGCAGAGTCAGAGGCCTGCCAGGTGGGCCACACCCCCTCTAGGCGCGGCCAGGGGTGGCCCACGCCCGGGGGTGTGGGCCCCCTGTGGCCCATCTCCGCCTCCTCTTGTGGCTTCCTTCGTATACCGGGAAAATATAATTTTCCATGATTTTTCTGGTATTTTTATGATCTTCGCGAAATTGTATCAAAACACCTCTTTTTCCATCAGAATCCTGACTCCGGCAGTTCATCCTCCAAGAATCATCCAACATGCAAAAACAAATGAAAAGACACAAGTAACACCTCATAATAAGAAATATATCAATGAATAGAGGCAAATTATGATATAGAATGGTGATGCAAATTGGATGTATCAAGGGACCAGACAACATGATGCTTTGTTCTACATAGACAAAACCTTATTTGTTAGAAGACCGGCGACCCCCGAGTGACACGGGGATATCAATGGGAAACTAGTTTGACTCGAGGATAACGAGGAACCACCGAGCTTATTGCATTAATCCGATCCAAGGAGCTTAATTGCTAAGAAACCTGAATGAGCTTAATCGTCTAGTGACTGACCATGGTTGTGGTAAACATGCTAGTAGGATTATTGAAGTTGGGATGAAATCTATCAAGAGGAGTTTCAACTAATTATAGGTTGCTTGCCTACACACATACTTGTAAGATTAGAATTGTTACACTCATCACCCATCCACCCGGCACATTCACTATCACCACGAAACTCCCCGCGCCTACTTCATCATCTGCAGAAAACAACAAACAAATCGTTCTTTACTTTTATGCTTTTTATTTCTAAAGTTTTACATTTTAGTTTTATTTAAATACAATCCTTTAATCCAAAATCTATTCATAAACAAGTTTAATCCTTTTACAGAGGTAATAGAACTTAGAAAGAATATAGGCAACTTTAGTCAGAATGTGAGAGAAAATTACCCACAAGCCTAGGAAAGATTCTTTGGAATGATCAATAGTATTCCTAATCATGGCTATCTGAGTCAATGATACGTCGAAAACATATCTATAATTTTTGATGTTCCATGCTTGTTTAGTATCTACTTTGATTTGCTTTGTCTTTACTTTGAGGTGTTTTATATGTTTTCTGGACTAACCTATTAACAAGATGCCACAGTACCAGTTGCCTGTTTTCTTCTGTTTTTGGTTCTAGAAAAGGCAGAAAATCAATATTCTCGGAATTGGATGGGACAAAAGCCAAATTCAATATTTTACCGTGGGGAACACAGAGCCAGAATACGAGACAAAGGGGATCCACCAGGGGGCCACACCCCCTGGCCGCGTGTCCAGGCCTAGCCTGCGCCTAGGGGGTGCGGCCACCCCGGGTGCCCCTGCCTCGCATCTTCGCCTATAAAGACCCTCGATACCAAAACCCTAAGTACCCGATCAATCTTCCACGAAACAGTGTCTGTAGCCTCCGCCACCATCGTCCCTAGATCAGGGGATCTAAATCTCTTCTCGGCACCCTACCGGAGGGGAGAGATCATCCTGGAGGCCTTCTTCATCACCATGCCAGCCTCTGGTATGAAGCGTGAGTAGTTCCACCTTGGACTACAGGTCCATGTAGTAGCTAGATGGTTGTTTCTCCTCCTTTGTGCTACCATGTTTAGATCTCGTGAGCTTCGTTCATGATCAAGATCATCTATTTGTAATCATGCATGTTATGTTTATGGGGATCCTATGGATATTGAGATTACTATGTCAGATTGATTAATGGTTTTGTATTATTGATTCTATCATCTCTGTGTTGTTTGAGATCTTGCATGCTCTCTGTTTCTAGTAGCTATCTTGGCCAAGTAGATGCTAGTGACTTCAGGAGGGAGTATTTACGCTCGATAGTGGGGTCATGCCTCTATTTAATATGGGGAGGTGACAGAAATATCTTAGGTTGTAGATGTGTTTATTGCTACTAGGGAGAAAACAATGATCTCTTATTCATGGAACAAGTGGATTGTTTACCTTACACACTTTGGTTAAAGCAGTTATCCGTTGCTTGCAACTTAATAATGGAGGGGGTTCGGATGATAACCTGAAGGTGGATTACTAGTCATAGATGCAGTTGGATGGCGGTCTATGTATCTTGTTGTATTGCCCAATTGAATCTCATAGGATCATGAATGTCTAGTATTGCATTGTTATGCCTTGCTCAGTCCTGTCAATTGCTCTGCTGTAATTTGTTTACCCAGCATGTTATGTTTTTATCTTAAGGAGAACACCTCTAGTGAACTATGGACCCCGGTCCAATCTTTATCATTGATACATCTTCCACTGTTAATGTTTACTTTCTGAAAAACCACCATTACCTTCCACACCATACAATTAATCCTTTGTTTTTAGCAAACCGATGAGATTGACAACCTCACTGTTCGTTGCGGCAAGTCTTGAGTTTATGTTGTGCAGGTTTCCAAGTTGCTAGCAACACCTTTGAGTCGTTTCCTTCCTCCTACTGGTTCGATAACCTTGGTTTCTTACTGAGGGAAATCTTGCTGCTGTGCTCATCATACCTTCCTCTTGGGGTCTCCCCACGAAGCTCTACAGTGATCTGAGCTACACATCATCAAGCTATTTCTGGCGCTGTAGCCAGGGAGGCTAAGGACGACTTCACAAGGGGAGTCCTTCATAACCTTTCTCTTTACTTTGTTTTTGTTTTGCTTAGTTTCTTCTTCCTTGTTTTGTTTGCCTCTTTATATCAAAAATTCCAAAAAAATAGTTTCCTTGGTTTTGCTTTCTCTTATAAAAAACACAAAAATTAGTTTCTTCTCTAGTTGCTACCATGCCTAGTGTTGCTCCAACCACGGTGACACTTATGAAAAAGATCTTTACTTTCGAGAAAGGAAGTGAAGAAAGTTTTAAAGAAGCTTGGTCTAGGATCTCTGATTTACATGAAAAAACTGATCCTAAAATGAGTCTAGGCTTAGCTATTAGTAGTTTCTATCATGGTCTTGCTCTTTGTTATAGAAATGCTTTAGATGCTATAGCAGAAAAATAAAATTTCCAATGTACTGAGGATGAAGCTTTAAATGCCATAAGGAAGTTGATTGTAATTTATAATTTGCCTAGCAAATCTGATTCTTCCTTCATAAACATCTATGCTAGGTTGAACACTCTTGAGGCCCGTAATGTTGCTTTGAAAGATTGCTATAACATTCTTACAGAGAACCATGATTATATTCCAATAAATTATGAGCCTTCAAAATGGTTTCCTACAATAAAAGTTGCTATAAACAGTGAAACTTTTGATGCTCGTTGTGATATAATGTCTGAATTTTGTCTTATGCCCAAAGATATCTATGAGTCTTTGAATCTTTGGGGACTTTTTTAAGGAGGATAAGAAATATCTCTTACCAATAATGCAACTATATTACCCATTGGAATAGCTGAAGGAGTGTTTACAAAGATCTTAGGGAAAGCGGTGTGTACTGATTATCTTGTTATTGAATGTGTAGGAAAATGACAAATTACACTTGGAAGATCCCTACTGAAACACCTTGGAGCAATAATTGATGTGGGAAAAGGCATTATGCATTTTGCTTCTCCAATAAGCAATCATATATTTCCTAATGATAATAAGAAAGGTAGGAGCAAGAAATTGGATGTTAATGCTTCTTCATTTGAAAATACTTGATTCTTGTTTCTTGTGCCTAACTTAAAGGCGTAAAAGAAAAGTACTTATTGGGAGATAACCCAAAAGTTGTATTGACTCTTGGAAGTTATTACTTCTGTAATGACCTATCCTTATCCTTTTTATTTGCTTTTTGTGCCAAGAATAACCTCTAATGAGAGGAAAGTAAGATTTGGGGAGTTGTTGTTGTCCCAAAACAGATTTTTGTGCTCCACTGTAAAAATTCGTGTAAAATCTCTGTAAGTCTGATTGAGCATTAATTTTCTGAATAAATCCCCCATGTTGTTAGCTAACGTTCGTTAGTTCAACACTTTTTTATTTGAGCAACAGAAGGTCTTCGAAAAAATCGGTTTTCACCTGCTCGTCTGTTTTCACAGATTTCTGCCATTATTTGCATTTGCTTCTTATTGATTTCTTTTTTAGTTCTTTTTGGTAAATTGAGGTTTTTGAGGAAATTTATACAATAGCTTATGTCTTTAGTGAAAGTTTTGCTATTTTGAAACTAAACCCAAAGGTCTATTATCTTTTGAATGCACTAATGTTGCTAATGAAGATTGTATGAAGTTTTGTATGAAGGAAAAATTTTAGGTGTAAGGAAAGAATGATGTAATGTGATGAAGGATGGAAGAAAGCTCAATCTTAGGGATGCCACCCCGTGTCACCCCAAGAAATATTCAAGAGGTACAAGCGTCAAAGTTTGGGTATGCCCAAGGCATCCCCTTCTTCATCAATAAAAATCTCAGGTCTTTCTAGACACTTCGTTTTTATTGTTTCATGCACAAGTTGTGTTGTTCTTGGAGCATATTAGTTTTAGTTTTTGGTTTTTGTTTTCTTAGTTTGCTTGAATAAAGTGGTTGGACCCCCGTTTTCGCTGTGTTGTTTCAAATAAGTTGATTGGTGTTGGAAAGGAGTAAGAAGTTCTTGCTTTAGTAGTTGTCACATCCCAAAATTCTCCTAATTTTGGAATGTGAAATAAATAAATAAGTTTGATTGATTGTTTCACTATGTTGAAAATTCTCAAAGAGAAGAAACTTTTTGAATAGAAAATCCTCTCAACCTTGAATTCAAAATCTTATATTCTTTTGTTATGACCTAAGTAGCCATATAGGCAAAAGGGCATGAATTGATTATGGATTGTAGAATTGGTGTGCAAGATTTAAAAATGAAAATCATGAAGCATACATAAGCATTTCATTACATCCATGCAAAGTTCTCACAAACTGAATCCAAATCCTGGTATCTAAATTCTATAGTTGATTCGCCCAAATGTTCCTAAAGGTAATTAAATTGACTTTATAAAACCCACTATTACTAAGATAGCGATTATTGCTAAATTATATCCTAAAAAGATCCAATTAATATTACAAAATTTTAGGAACAAAATTGAGCTCATTTGAAGCTATTATGAAAAAGTTATGGAACAAATACAAACACATAAAGATATAAATAAAATAGAATATACAAGGATTTATAAACCCACTACTTCCAAACTAGTAAAAATATTACAAATTTGATCCTATAATGATCTATTCAATTTTAGAAAAATTTAGAAACAAGAATCATATCATTTGGAGTTCGTATGCAAAAGATATGAGGAAAACAAGTAAATAGAAAAGAAAAAGAAAAAAAAAAGAAAAAAACCTAAACGGGCCGGCCCACCCGGACCGACCGGAGCACCATCCAGCCAGGACGTGACCGATCGATCCCATGGTTGCTTTAAAAACCGTGCGAATCAGTTTTTCTCTAACCTATCTCTATTCAAACTCTCATCACTTTTTATCAACAACTCCGAATCGACTTCCGTTTGTTTCTACTTGTTCCCTACTCTAAGACTTATCTCTAAACCATCCTAAATCTCCATATAAACTCGTGGAGCCACAGCTGTACGAGTTTCTCTTCTCGAAATCCCGAATCTACACATGCCCGAATCTTATTTCGCTTTTTAACCCATCTAGACTTTGTTGTTTGCCTTCGGCCAAAAAATGAAAGTTGTAGAACTCGTCGAAATCTTTTAATCCCGACAAACTTCACCTCCTTTCATTCACCACAGCCAGAGAATTTCGCATCACAATATTTCAGATCTGACGGTGTAAATCCAAGATGTACTCGCGCTCATTTCTTCAAATCCAAATTCCTTTGGTGAGAAGGTAGGAATAATGATTCCCCACAACTTTCATGTTGTAAGTTTTTCAATTTGACCTACGGATTTGTCTCTCTAATACAGATCTATTTCTTGTCTATTTTGAGCCAAAATCGGGTCGATCTCTTCTTCTAGCCACCGGATCCTATCCAGACAGTCGAGATCCAATCAAACCGGTGCATGCCATGTCGTCATTTCGGTCAGCTTCCTCATCAACGCCACGTCATCATCAGGTCAGCATCTAGTCCCAGTCAGCATGCAAAGTCAACCTGTCCAGTCAGCGGAATATTCTCTGGAATATTCCGTTCGAATTTAAAATTGCACATTATCGATATAACTTGTAAAATTCATTAGAAATTGATACCACGTCCAGAAAATGCGTATAATATATCAAATTGAAGATAATTTTATGTAGAATCATCTTATCAGAATAGATACAACTTTTAATGTACGTGGTTACTGCAGTAATTTAATTAATTTTAATGGTCTTTTAGGTTAATAAATTCATAGTAAATTATCTGTAACTCCGAAAAATATGAACAATATATCAAATTGAAGCTACTGTAATGTACGTTAATAATATCTGGTTGGATCTAGACTTTGCGTATTATTTGCCCCGTAGCAATTTAATTAATTTTAATGGCATTAGAAATCATTAAATTCGTAATAAATTAATTGCTTGTCACAAAAATATAAATAATATACCGATGGAAAGCTGGTTCCATGTAGATCATCAATATGCAATTAGTTCAGGCTATGACTCTAAGGTTTTTCCGTGAAGATTTAAATAGATTAATGGCTCTTTTGGAGTAATAAATTCATAAGAAAATAAATAATGATCAGAAAATTACAAATAATATGTCCATGGAATCACAATTCCGTGGAGATTACAGATATAATTTTATTTTGATGTTTAGGCAACATAAACTATATGAATCATTTAAAACCCATTAAACACTATTTAAATCATACAAAAAGATCTATAACTCCGATTAGGGTGAATGCAACGCCTACTGGTTCGTATTAACTCCCTCTATCCAGTAAACCTAAGAAACAAATTTAATTCGACAGTTAGAATAGGCTTTACAACAGAACTATTAAAAACCCTATATTGGCAAGTAATTATTAATAACAATTACTCCATTGCATTAATTGGCCTCTTGCATGCATCATATACTTCAATATTGTTTAGAGAACTAAAATAACAACCATTGTGACTTATTAAATTGTTATGCATGCATTTGTTGTATTTGTTTGATCTCTATGTGCTATTGTTTATGTTGTATGCAATTGTTTGATCGATAGATTGCGAGGAGTGCAATGTATGTGATTGCAAATACTATGATTGCAAGTATTGTGGTTATGACGAGAGCAACCATTATATCTATGAGAATTGTGAGGATTATCTAATCGACTACATCTACAACAAAGGCAAGTGTTCCTATCTTGGTCATAAATGTCCTACTATTTTCCTATGCATTGTAGATGTTTTTGTAGAATTGCATATGTAGGAATTGATGTGTATATGCTATGCTATGTCCCATATTATTCCCTAGCATTCCTTGTTTATGTGCCACCGTTGGTAGATGTGCTTAGCCATGCTATGATGAACGAGTGCTGGGTTACATCACTAATGTTGATTCTAAATGTGTTGGTTTGCGAAAACTAAAACAAATTAATCAATGAATCTCCTGGGTGTGATGGGATTGATAATTTTTGGTGGTATCATTGCGGAAAGGCACCCAGGACACTGAGAAAGGATTGGCTTCTTTGTTTGGTAGCTTTCATGTGCAACCATGTGCCAATAATGGAATGGGCGGTTGGTTGGACTCAGTAGGTTGTGGTAACTCGAACCCACGTATCCAGAGATGTAGATAGTGTAGGTTGGACCGGTGCGTGTTGGGTTTGGGGAGCTACTTCCCGAACGGTTCTTTCTTGGACTTCTGTTAGACCCCTCCTTTATAAAGGAAAGGATCCCTGTGATTGCAATGGTAGTCCCTGGATCAATGCTAGCATCCACAGTTTAAGACGAAGTACACAGATACAAAGGTCGTTTATTACATTCATTCCAGAGATAAAACAAAGTCTTTTACAACTCAGGCCAAAGGCCTAATACAAGAGTTTATGGAATAAGTAAATAAACATAAGTCTTCATCTTCATGTGCCACATGCAAACATGTTGAGTGTAGACTCATGACTCCTATTCATCATCGGAGTAACCTGCAACATCACAAGTTACAGCCACGGAGGGTCAATACTTTGGAATAGTATTGGCAAGTGATACCTTAGTATACTTTAAGTGGACTATATTACTATATGCATTTTGGCTAAGTGTAGCTTGGCTTGCTTTGCTTGAAAATAAGTTTTACCTATTAGTTGAAATCACTAAGTTTTTCTTTGTCAAAACATTCCCAAGAAACCACCAATAGACATTGGGGTCCTTCACCCTTGTTCACCCACCAAATTTTACTTAGAAGTTGGAGTGATGAGATTCTTGTAGCTTCCATGTCTTGATGCTCAAATTGTCCATTGCCTTGGACTAGGCTAAGTACTTAGATTTTCCATCTGCAGAGGTTGTGCACTTTCCCCACCAGACTTGGTTTCCCAAGACAGGACCTTTCAGAAGCCTTTCCTTAGTCAAATGGACGCGTTCCAACCTATCATCCCTACTACCACCAACTGTCCATATGACTAAGTTCTAGCAACCTATATGATCAAGGCAGAGCCCATATTGCCAAGTGGTTGCACTGTAAGCTTTCTCAACACTTGGCCTCCAAATCCCTTTGTGCCTAGGTGGCATACCACAAGTGAGATACACAACCCAAGTCCATGGCCTTGTGTAACCACTCAACATAACCCAATCCTTCCATTCCACCCAGGAGGTTCATTTGACTTAGTTGTTTTTATTAGGAAAGCATAAGTCTCATGACTTAGAAATATTTTCATCATAGTAAGTATAGATCTTCACCAACCCTTGTTTGCTAAATAGCTAGGCTAAGCATGGCATGATATCTTAACTTAGGAAAATTCCCTAGCAATTCTACAATTCTACACTACTTAGGATTTCCCAACTTAGCATTAGGCAAAATAGCATGCAAGACTTAGCAAAATATCTAATGCTAGTATAAAACATATGATAGAAATATTCATGAAAATATCACTTGCCTTGGTAGTGGGGAGAGTAGCACTCTTCACAATCACAATCACTAGCAAAATCTACACAAAAATTATAGCATACAATTACACACAATTATATACAACCAAAAATAATATGAATGCATGCATGCAAGAATTTACTAAGTGGTGATTTTGAAAACTCTACCAAGCATGCATATGTTTACAGAAACTCATCAAGTCACAAGTTTACCAACTAAACTTATTTGGCACTTAATACAATTTACAAACTAAATCCATATTTAAAATAGCCTTAAACATGTTTCTACAAATAAAGCCATTTTAACTGTTACTATTTGTTAAACACTTTGCATAAACAGAAAGGCCTTGATTCACTGAATCCAACGGTATAAAGTTTGCAAAATTCTAACGTGGCATTCAAAAGTTCTAGCAGTTTGAAGTTTGGATCTAAATCTGATTCGAATTTCTATTTTTGAATTCGCCCTAGACACGTGTCGCAACCTCACTGGCGCATACCGATTCGGTTGGATCGCGCTCTGCGGACCGCAGGATCTAAGTGGGATCTGGCGGCTCAGATGCGCGCTTACCCCTTCGTTTAAAATCCTATCCTAGCCCTACGATACAGATCCAACGGTCTAAATCACCAAGCCAAAATCTGGCGGCGCTTAGCGGTCAAGGGCGGCGATTTACCGAATGGCGGCGCCGGCGATACCGGTCACTAGGAGGATAGGGAAGGTACTCACCGAGACCGCAAGGACGTGGGGATGCTCAACTTGTGGACAGCTCGGCAAGGGGCGCTCAGGGTTGCGGTGGATTCCTCGCCGGAGTTGGATCTAGCAACGGTGGCTCTGCTCGAGGTCGAAGGCGACGTTGTAGATCACTAGGAGGCAAACGGAGGATGTGGTCAGATGCAGAAGACCACGACGAAGATGCGTGCGTGAAAGACAAGGTTCGGGGCGGTCTGGACTTACCGCTGGAGCTCGCCGGAGTTGAAGCTGGAGACGGTGGCGGTCAAACGTTTGCGTAGCCGACGTTCTGGGTCACCCGCGGGCAAACCAGGAGTGTTAGGAGATGCGTGAGATCAAGTGGAGTCTGTTTGTGTGAAGCAGAGGCAGAGGGGTGGTCGGAGGTGGCCGGAATTGCTGCGGCAGCTCGTCGGAGACGGTGGGGTTGCAGAGAGCAATTTGTGCAGCCTGGGGGCGCTCTGTGCTTGGGGTTCAGGGGAGAAGAGAGAGGGGGCAGAGGGGGTTTAAATAGCCTGGTCGTGAGTGATAATTACTCGAGCATTGATACGAATTGAAGCCGCAAATCAAACAGGAAACGGCCGCGCTGATTTGGGGATGAACTGGTCGTGCGGGTGGAGACGACGATGCTCGAGTGGGCCGCGGTTGTCAGCGAGAGAGGGGAGTGGAAGCGGGTCCCTTCTGTCAGTGAGCTGGTGGGTGCGAGAGTGGGTAAAGAAAACGATTCGCGGGGTGTGCACTACTGGGCTAGTCTGGGCCGTGTTGGGCTGGACCGGCCAGATTGGCTGGTTTGGCTATTTTTTCTTCTTTATTCCTTTTCTTTTTCTGATTGAATTTCTAGAAATGGTTTTTAAAACTCAAATTCAAATCTGTTTGAATCCAAAGCTTTACAAAACTTTTGTACAATAAATCTTGCTCTTAAATAAGTGTTTAACACATCTGAACACTTCTGAACACTTGGGTCTTTTGAAAAACAAATTAAAACTATGCCTCTATAATAATAGGCATATAATTTGTTTAAATTTCATATTTTGCTTTGATATTTTGCTTAAGTTTTTGACACCACTTAAGTTTGAATTCAAATCATCCTGAATGAATAACAACATCTTTCTCAATGGCATGTAGCACAAAGGCTAGGGTTTTCATACATAAAATAATGAGCCACAATTGCTCCTGTTTTCTGAAATGATTTTGAGAAAAGCCCTAAATGATGATGAGTGCAAGGGTGATATGAATGAGTTTTGGAATATGAATTTAGGGATGTTACAACTTCTCCCTATCATCACACAATATGAGAGTGGTGGTACAAGCTGGGCTGGCCAAGTCACATGGGTAAAGTGTACTAACCCCTGCAGGGTGTATAAACTAAGTGCTTAGCCGTGTCCCCGGTTATGGACAATTTGAGCGACCTGATACTGATGCTATGATATTTCTCACTCATCCTTATTTCTTAATTACTTAAAACTTGTTGGGTGAACATAATTGGGTAGGAGCACCTGGGAATGAATCAGAGTGTCCTATTTATCGTATTGGAAAACTACTTTGTTACAAATGTTAGGATAAAACTGTTTCTTTATGCAAATGAGCTGAACTCCACTTGGCCAAATAAGCATGTAGTTGATAGATCTGTTGTTAACCACTTTAGTCTACTTGCCATACATTCAATGTATTGACCATTCGTGGCTGCAACGTTTCATGTTGCAGGTTATATCGTATCTGAGTAATCGTTCATAGATCGCGAGACTCCACTCAACAATTGTTCGCCTGTGGCACATTTGAAGGATGGAGATCTACCTTGTATTCGTTTTCCACTGTGTACTTGAATAAATAATGTAAATTCTGGATCATATTCGTTGTATTTATGATGCACATTTATATTTGGTATCATTTTGTACTGTGTGTGCCAGTGAACTGATCCAGGGATTGGCACTATACACATGAACTCAGCCTTATCAGGCGAGGGTGTTACAGTAGTACAAGAGGAGCTTGCTTTGACTGTGGCTTAGACTTTAGCATGTCATGCTAGATGTTGTTTTGACCTTATACTTAGTGGTTATTGCTGTAGCATGACTTGCTCCAAATCAATGAGAGTGCTTAGTGTGCCTTAAAATAATCATGCGTCATACAAAAGTATAGTATTGTGGTATTCTCCTTTGATGCTTTGTTTGGGTTGACTTGGCGCATGCTCACACCATGTTATGACTATGAAAAGTCACCATTAGCCTCTGTGATCATTTAGTTTTTGACTTGTGGTACCACTTTATGCTTTGATTAGTAATATTTTGTCACTTTGCATGATTATGGCCATTATTGCTCTCTTAGTTGGTCGCTCCCAGTCTTTTGCTAGCCTTCACTTTTGCTGAGTAAGCTCTACTCATGCATCCAACTCCCAAGAACCAAGTTATTCCAATGTGTCCACTATAAATTCCTATGCATGGTGTGTTACACCATTCCAAGTATATTCTTGTTTTCATCTACCTTCCAATTAAAAAGTATTTTGTTATGAGAAAAACTAGTGATTAAAGCTCTCACAAACTTGATGGCACATTTTATTTTTCTTGCCCCTAATAAACTTGCACCATTGTGTAATCTATGTTGTATATCCATGCACTTATACGTTGGAATTAGCAGAACCATGCTATCACGGGGAACGCTTTCAACATTGCACATGTACATTGTAGACAGTTGATATCATGCTCTTTTGTTTATGGATGTCGTCGGTGTGAAATAAAAGGGGAGCTTGTAAGTCCATGGAGTTATGTATGTGTGTTAGAGAAACGCCTGAGCCGCTAGCCTAAGCCATGCCTAATCATGGTGGAAACTTGCAACATCACCATAGTGAGCAATCTATGAAGCTTTCTTCTTATAAAAAAAGAGATATGAGATTCAGAAAAAAGAAAAAAAAGAGAAAAAGAGGAAAGAGAGAAAAATCACCATTTTACCATGGTAAATAAGAAGATTGCTGAGATGCTCATTGTGTGCTTGCCTTGTCATTGTGATATGGGAAAGCTCCTGTGTCATGTTCAAGGGGTACCCCGTTGGCGGTTCTCTATTATACACATGTACTTACTATGACAAGAACTTGCAAGTAACTAAAGTTGAGTAGCATGAGGAGCGGACCTCGTACTCAAGGGACATGAGATTTCCAACTTATACTTTGTCAAGCATATACTCCATAGTTTGTTCACTTTAACCTTAATCACTTCAAGATGCTTATGATAGGGGCAATGAGAGCTGACATCTAACAAGTACCATAATTTTTGGAGATCTTTATGAGACTTGAAATCCCTGCTTCCCTTTATGAAGGGCCTTTCTTCCACCATTATATTGAGTCTCCACCTTCTATCCTTAGGCACCAATTAAGAGAGCATAGTTGCCATTCTTAGTTCTATGTGCATTGTCCCAAAACTTATTGATTGATTCATATTGTTGATATTGCTTGTTCTTGAACTATTTGTATCTAGTCAATCTTATGAACTTTGAAGGTGTCTTATGCATTTATTGCTACTCCATGAGGGACAAGCTGAATGCCGCTATGCTATGTTTTATATATGTGAAACAAACAAACATTTTTAAATGCATGTTATTCATGATCTTTTTTTGTATCCTTTCATGTTGCATGCATAGTTACATTGTCTTATTGTTAGAACTCCGTCTTTCATGCTCATGTTTAGAGTTCTTTTATCCCAGCTTTCAATGCTTGCAAATGGTTTGATCTTGATTTTGATGGTGCATGTCACCTAAAAAATTATTCTTTTTATCACGTACCTACTTGAGGATAAGCAGGAGTTAAGCTTGGAGATGCTTGATACGTCAAAAACGTATCTATAATTTTGATATTCCATGCTTGTTTAGTATCTACTTTGCTTTGCTTTGTATTTACTTTGAGGTGTTTTTATATGTTTTCTGGACTAACCTATTAACAATATGCCATAGTGCCAGTTGCCTGTTTTCTTCTGTTTTTGGTTCCAGAAAAGGCAGAAAATCAATATTCTCGGAATTGGACGGTACAAAATCCAAAGTCAATATTTTACCGTGGGGAACACGGAGCCAGAATACAAGACGGAGGGGAGCCACCAGGGGGACTCACCCCTTGGCCGCATGGCCAGGCCTGGCCTGCGCCTGGGGGGTGCGGCCACCCTAGATGCCCCTGCCTCGCCTCTTCACCTATATAGACCCCCCGATACCAAAACCCTAAGTACCCGATCAATCTTCCATGAAACAGTCCGTAGCCGCCGCCACCATCGTCCCTAAATCCGGGGGGATCTGAATCTCTTCCCGGCACCCTGCCGGAGGGGAGAGATCATCCCGGAGGCCTTCTTCATCACAATGCCAGCCTCTGGTATGAAGCGTGAGTAGTTCCACCTTGGACTACGGGTCCATGTAGTAGCTAGATGGTTGTTTCTCCTCCTTTGTGCTACCATGTTTAGATCTTGTGAGCTCCGTTCATTGTCTAGATCATCTATTTGTAACCATGCACATTGTGTTTATGGGGATCCGATGGATATTGAGATTACTATGTCAGATTGATTAATGGTTTTGTCTTATTGATTCTATTATGTCTGTGTTGTTTGAGATCTTGCATGCTCTCCGTTTCTAGTAGCTATCTTGGCCAAGTAGATGCTAGTGACTCCAAGAGTATTTTGCTCGATAGTGGGTTCATGCCTCTATTTAATCTGGGGAAGTGATAGAAATCTCTAAGGTTGTAGATGTGTTGTTGCTACTAGGGAGAAAACGATGATCTCTTGTTCATGGAACAAGTGGATTGTTTATCTTACACACTTTGCTTAAAGCAGTTATCTGTTGCTTGCAACTTAATACTGGAGGGGGTTCGGATGATAACCTGAAGGTGGATTACTAGTCATAGATGTAGTTGGATGGCGGTCTATGTATCTTGTTGTATTGCGTAATTGAATCTCATAGGATCATGAATGTCTAGTATTGCATTCTTATGCCTTGCTTAGTCCTGTCAATTGCCCTGTTGTAATTTGTTTACCCAGCATGTTATGTTGTTTATCTTAAGGAGAACACCACTAGTGAACTATGGACCCCAGTCCAATCTTTATCATTGATACATCTTCCACTATTACTGTTTACTTTCTACAAAACCACCATTACCTTCCACACCATACATTAATCCTTTGTTTTCAGCAAACTGGTGAGATTGACAACCTCACTGTTCGTTGGGGAAAAGTCTTGAGTTTGTGTTGTGTAGGTTTCCAAGTTGCTAGCAACACCTTTTAGTCGTTTCCTTCCTCCTACTGGTTCGATAACCTTTGTTTCTTATTGAGGGAAATCTTGCTGATGTGTTCATCATACCTTCCTCTTGGGGTCTCCCAACGAAGCTCTACAGTGATCTGAGCTACACATCATCAGTCAACTGTTTGCCACTTATTTTACCACTGTCTTGATACCCAATGCAGAGAATTGCTAGATTCATCAGCAGGAGGATCGATAAATACTTTAACTATTAAAGCATGTTTGGAATTAATGGCTACTAGGGCTAAGAATGATTATTTATATGGCACTAAGTAGGAAAAGGGAATACTTTGTATAAATCCTGATCTTATGCCCGAAGTACGCAAAACCATGAAAGAAAAAGGTATACCTTCTGAACTTGTCAAAGAAAACAAATTAGATTTGTTACAAGTTTTTGCTAAAGAGGATGAAACTAGAAAAGTTTTTCAAGAATGGAAACATCGACATGCAAAGTCTTTTAATAACTTGCATAAGCAATTTAAAAGACATAAAAATATTTTGGCCAAACTTATGGAACATTATGAGGAAATTGGCCAAGAAATAAAATTATTTAACAAGTACCTCAGTATGATTGAAACCCAATGTGAACAAATAGAGTTTTGTTATTAATTTTTTCTTTGTGATGATATAAATATTCCTGTTTCTACTAATCTTGTTACAAGAAGAGGTGCAGTTGTTAAAGGGCCATTAGGACCATCAGAAGATTAAGATGAAAAAGATCGAAAGGAAAAATCCTTGCTCAAAGCAAGCCAAGAAGATGATACATTGGTGGATCCTCAAGATGAGACTGCTCAAGACACGCAAGATCAAACCTTGGAGGAGAAGAATGATGCACAGGATGACATTTATAACTCTGATGCGGAGACTATTGATCTAAGAAAAGAAGAAAAATAAGCAACAACAAAAGAAAGAAACTAAAGAGCCTGATCCTCCACAAAAGGTAAAATATAAAGGTAAGAAACTTCCATATCCAGACCGTAAAAAGAAAGCACTAGATGAGGTAATCTATAACTATTTTACAAAATCATTAAGTGATCTTCGTCTAGAAATTCCATTTGCGGATGCAATAAAAGTACCTACCTATTCTAATTGCTCTGTGATATTCTTAATAGAAAGAAAGAGATAACTGAAACCGTCGCCATGGTAACTAGTTACCCTGCCAATGGAAGGCTATTGTGTAAGTCAGGAGATCCCGGGATACCAACTATTTCATGTTCAATAGGCAAAACTGATATTCATAATGCCTTATGTGATTTAGGTGCAAGGGTTAGTGTAATGGCATACTTCCTCTATAAAAGGTTAGGATTAGGGGAATATTCCCTCACTTCTATCACTTTACAAATGGCTGACAAATCCACTAAACAACCTGTTGGTATAATTGGGGATGTTCTACTTAGAATAGATGAGCATGTCATTCCCACTGACTTTATTATTCTTGAAATGCCGGAGGATGAAAAATTATCCATAATACTTGGAAGACCTTTTCTTAGCACTGCAGGAGCATTAGTTGACTGTGTTGAAGGGAAAATAATCTTCAATGTTTATGATGCTAAAATAATCCGGTATTTTCCAAAGATATTAGAAGCAGGAGAAAGGTATGTTCCACCGACAAAACGAGTTCATGTGGTATGTGCCTTTGATAAAGGGCAACCAAAGGTAAGAATTCAAGAACAAAAAAGGGGTTGAAATATTCAACCGTTCTTAATAAAATGCTTAATGGGAGTCAACCCATCATATCAATAAAATAAAGTTAGATAATAAGATGTTCATCGCATTCCTACAAATTTTTCACAAACATTTTTGCGGAAGCGTGCCCGTAAAGATGCCCTTGTCAAAAAGTAGTAGAAATACCGACTAAATAAGCATAGATTTAGAGTAGAAAATAAAGTTTGAGTTTTATATGTAGAAACTGGCTTAATAATATTTCAGATAAAAAATGCTTCTCTAAAAATTTGGGTGAAAAAGCATGTTCCAGTAGTTGTAACCACCAAATATACAGGGGAAATATTTATTCCAGCCGTATAGTTGCGGCCGTATAGTTATCGACAAAATTCTCAAAACTTGAGGTTCGGATATAAAAGTTTTGACGACCAACTATACGACGTAACCATTTGGTCCGACCGTCGTGGCCGTATAGTTGTGATCTGGCGTTGGGAAACCCTAACCCTCTCCGCCGCCACAACTATACGGCGGGAGCTACTTAACCCGACCGTATAGCTCCTGTCGTATAGTTTGGCCTGAACACTTAAACGGGTTGGGGCAGGCCAAGGTTCTTCCTCCTCTCATTATTTTTCTCAACCTCTCTCTCCAAAACTCTCAAAACCTCTCAAGAACTCTCAATTATTCGCGGATTTTGTTCGTTTGATCGGGGGAATAAACAGATCGGTATGTTTCTCTCCCTATCCATGCTTTATTTTCAGAATTCCATGGTTGAAATCTTCACATTGAATTAGTGGATGAACTCAAGCTTGATTGATTTTCTCTTTTTAATTTCTCATGTTAGGATTTAATTCCTCCATGTAGAATCGTTCATATATCATGTAGAAACTACATGCCTAAGGTTTTATGTTGAAATTTCTTAGTGCATCAAGATGAACAAGCTCGGTGGTCTTTTTTGCAATAGAAAGCACCAACATGGTGAAGGCTCGGGGCTCCAGGATGAGCTCGACAACAAGTACGACATGGTTTTGGCAAGGAGGGTGTTGTCCACGATGGGCCGATGACGGCTTTCTGAACTCAGCAGGTTTGAGGGCGAACTTCGACTACCTATGTGCAAATGCAGGGCTCTCCAACCTCGCCAATGCCAGCCACTACACCTACGAAGGGCTCACCCATGAGTTCCTCGCCTCCTTCTACGACGCCTACAAGGAGAAAGGTAATGCATGCATGATAAATTTCACCGTTAACCAATGGCCGTATCAAATTACCTATCAACAATTCTGTGATGCTTATGGATTCCCTCAAGAAGGGGAATCAACTGTTACAAACTTGTATAGCGTCTCAAGTGTAAATACTTGGGAGGTTGTTTCTGTTAATGGTGGTTGGGACTTCTATCAGAAGAAGATGTCCACCATTCAAAACCCAACCATCCGTTAGTTTGCTTTGTTTCTTGCTAACACTTTGTTAGGAAGAGGAGATACCGGATCGATGGCAATGCATACATGGCCATGATCACCAAGGCACTCTTCCCTGATGCGCCACAGAGACCACTCCTGCAGCTCTATTCCTCCAGCACCTCCGCCACCAGAGCAACAAAAAGAAAGGTGATATTCGCATCGGTGGATTGGTAACCCACCTAATCCGAGCCCTTGAAATTACAATTCCTATTACCCAACATCTTGATGGCTCCATACTTATGGATGTCAAGTATATAACTGGTTGTGGCTTCTTTGGTGTTTACTGAGCTAACGGGAGGCTCCGAGCCTATCAATTTTGTTATCTTGATGTTGTGCAGGATGATCAGGTGCCATTGCCTTGCCCGCAAGCCTTCGAGGTTTAGGGAAGGGACCACTGGATCCTCACCAAGGATCAAGTGACTAAGATCATGGCGGAGCTCTATCCTGACTCTAGGGAAGAGGAAGAAGGAGGGCAATAGGATGAGCAGGACCAGTAGTACAACCCTGCTTCACTAGTGGGAAAAGGCTTATTAGTGGAGCACCGAATAAGAGGTTAGTGGCGCACCAGCCATGCACCATGCATATTGCGCCATTGATAATATTTATCAGTGGCGCACACCCTGGTGTGCCACGCATATTCAGCAGAGCATCTCCTATTTGTGCGCCACCGATAGTATCAGTGGCGCACCATTTAGGCGTGCGCCATTGACTGTTCGAGTTCTTTTTTTATTACAGCCATAATCACACCACTAGACCATGATCATTACAACAATAATCACACCACTAGACAAGTATACATCAATCAAAATAATTATTTATATAGCAGTCAAAATAATCACAACCACTAGACAAGTATACAACAATCAAAATAATCATATTGGATCACATTACAAATATGATGACATTACAAATAGAGCTATCACCCTATATATGATCGAATATAGGATACCAGCGATGAGGTGAGCAACACCCAGACCATGATCGATCTTCAACGTACCACTTCTCCATCCCTGTAGACAAGGCATATATGTTATACAACATGTAGAATATAGACAAGGCAACAGTGATGGCACACATAGGCAAGGCATTAGTCCCTATATATTCCTATAACATGCAGAATATTCCTAAATAGTGATGGTGAAGTGATGGTAAAGTGATGTATGATTGATAGATGCCTCAAAATGGAATAAAGACACAATTGCCATTTTTGGTTGCATTTGCTAGTGAGCATCTTTGTACTGTCCATGTTCTTGTCCATAGGTGATCTTGTTTGTCAATAAAAGCCAGCACACACTCTGCATCGACATTTCATTCCCAGCTATGGAGACCAAGTTATACTGAAGGAGGAGAAGCAATGAAGAGAAGGAGGAGATGAAGAGGAGAAGCAATACAGAGAAGGAGGAGATGAAGGCTGCAAAGGCACTTGAGAAGATGGGTGACGTGCCACCAGATGATCCAAGAATAGTGGAGCATGAAGCCATTTGCCAAAGTGTGTTCAAAAGAGGAACTCGTATACCTGAAGTAGTTCCATCAAGGTTGCTTCCTGAGATCAAAGCAGCTGCTGCATTGTTATTATTAACAAAGGCGTTCAGTATTGCAAAGATCGGACCGTGATGCTGAAGAAGAAGGCGGAGTTTGGTGAAGGAAGCAGCAGATAGAAGAAGATCGAAGGACAGTTTGTTCTATGAATAAAATACAGCTACTAGAGCTATTGTAGTACTTGTATGTGTGCTTGCAGCAGGATGATGTGTTTGTGCTTGTAGCAGTATGTCTTTGGTTCTAAATAATCTCTGATTGTTTCAAAATATGTATGTGTACATTTTACTTTGACTTGGCATTTTATTCATGTCACCCATCTACGAGCTATACTATGATAATCTATTTATTTTTCTGTATATGGTGGCGTATATTAGAAGAACATTCTTCCAAGAGCAGATAGACTAAACATTTCTCTCAAAAAACTGTTGATTTAGGGAAGGCCATCCTATTTTTGTGTATGCAAGTCCATTTAGGGAAGGCACGGAACCCAACCTAGCTATTGTGGTGTACCATACCATGTGACAAGCTAATCTTGATATGTACTAAAATTACCAATTCTGCTCAAAAGATGCATAGTACTTTGTAAGATGATTTACTACTTCTATAAGCAAAAAAATAGTTCCATTCGTATGTGAAATAACACACATATTTTATGCAAATAGCATCAAATTTTATGGCTTTATTTTCTAGTGATAGTAGATTGCTTGTAGCTAGCTTCGTGTGAAGCACCTCAAAAAACAGTACAACAAAAAAATTGCAGAGGAGAGCATGCTGCATGCACACACCTATATGGTGTCGACCATGGTGTAGCCGTTGGAGAAGCGGCCGGTGGGTCCGCTGGCGAATTCGATGCCGTAGGGCAGGTAGTTGGCCTTGGCGATCGAGTTCCATGCTGCGAGAAGCTCCTGGATGTAGCTCCCCTCGCCGCCCTCGCCCCCTCGTCCCCTCACTCCGCTTGTAGCAGCCGTCGTCCCCCTCGCCCCACCGCCGAGGTGGAGCGCAGAGATGACAACCATCGACGCCGCGCGGCTGACGAACCCCATGGGGCGGCCCGCGCCCCTGCCCCGCTTCATGGTGGCCCCGACCGAGGCCGCGAGAGCGAGAGGAGGGAGGTCAGGAAGCGGCAGTCGACGTGCGCGTGCACAGGGACTTGGCGACGGCCAGGAGCATGTCGTAGACGGCCCTGAGGTGCGGCCACGACGGGAGGAGGGGAAGCGGAGGAGGAGGAAAGGGGAAAGAGAGAAGAGGGGTCGGGGGAACTGTGGATAAGCCTAGCTTTCACCACTAGCAGTCGGGGCTCACCAACATGCATGGTGCACAGGAGAAACATGCGCCACTGATAAGCCTTCTACGCGTGGCACACCTCCAACGCGTGCGCCATGGATATGCTGCCCAAGGATGGGGTCCGCCACCAGCTCTGGGGCCGACGTATTAGTGGCACACCGCATAGGGCATGCGCCGCAGATATAACATGTTCAGTGTCGCACGGTTGGGCCAGTGCGAAACGATAAGGACCCGTGGGTCTCCGTTTACAAGTGTGCCACTGATAAGGACCCTGTGGATAAGCATTTTCCTACTAGTGTTGGAAGGGACAACAACAACTGCACGAGGAGCAACCTTGGGACCAATGGCCCCATCAGAAGCAACTGTAGGGGTTCAACAACGTCCCCTATCAAGATTTTCTGCAGCTCAACCAACGCGTTGGGGAGATCGACCAGACTCTGCATGGAGTAAGTGAAGATGTGAGTGCCTTAACTCACAACTTTAGTAACTTCATGACCTACTTCCCCGACTACTACCAGCAGCACCAGCACCAGCCGCCAAACGACGACAACAACTAAGCATGGTAACAACCTAAGCTTGGGGAAGGTTTGAAAACCTCCAAAGTTGCATTCATATTTTTATTTTCTTCTTTTGATTTATTTTATTTTCCAAGAATTGCATGTTTACTTTAAGTTTGCATTCTTAAAACAAAAACACAAAAAAAATAGCTGTAACCTTTATTTGCAAATTTGTTTCTTTGTCTTTCTCGGAGATTGCTCAATTTTAGGTGACTTGGCAATAAGGAAATATAGAGAAGATTCGACTCAAGTACGAGAACGAAGCAAGCGAGAGGAGGTATCACATTCCTTTCATCACCTCTCCTACAACTTTAAATTGATTCTACAATTATTTACTCGCTTGCACTTGAGTCACTCCCCACCTAGCTTGTTATCTTATAAATTATATTCCCTTGCTAGTGTCCTCTTTTAGCTTTAAAATAATGAGCAATGAACTTGGTTAAAATATTTCTGACATTTTTACAACAGGAAAAAGCATCCAAGAGATGACTTGAGTCCATGTTTATCCCAAAGGATTTAATTTTAGAAACTACTCAACCCCATTTAGCTTAATGTAAATAGACTCGATAACACCCTTGAATGAAATTGTCTGATAAAATGGATGCTTCGAAGTAGTAGAGTGATGTCTAGGGATCATACTTTCACTAGTGGACACTCTCAACAATGATAACATAATTGAACACACAAATATCTTCTCTTCACTACGCTACCTAAACTACTCTCCGGTTGGATAACGAACACCAATTCACCGTGTAGGGCTATAAAAGCACACCTTAAAGTTCGCATTCCCCATCTAGGTAACCCCACACTGTCACCTTGAGCGCTAGATGGTTCCAGACAAACACCACAATTTCATAGAGACATCCAACTCAAATTATAACTCATGATAAGTATTTCTGTAATCTTTATCCTAAGAGCCACAAACGGTGCGCACACTGTCTCCTTCACACACGTGGGACAAGGTGTCTTCGGAGATCACATTAATAAAAGCAATTGAGTAGCATAATAGACAAAGAGTAGTATCTACTTATTCAACTAGATTACAAAGCTCATGATCACAATAAGATCACACCATGGAGAGAGATGAACACATAGCTACCGGTAGAGCCCTTAGCCTCGGGGGATAACTAATCCCTCCTCATCATGGGAGTCAGCAACAGCGATGGAGATGGCGGTGGAGTCGATGGAGATGGCTCCGCGGGCAATTCCCCATCCCGGAAGGGTGTCGGAATAGAGACTTATGTCCCCCAAATCTCGTCTTCAATGGCAGCGGCGCTGCAGAACTTTTCGTGGAATTCTGATCTCGTCTTTAGGGTTTTTGTCTCGGGAGGTTTATATAGGCGAAGGGGCAAGGTCGGTGGAGGCTCGAGGGGCCCACACCATGACCAGGCGCGACTAGGGGGACCCGCACCACCCTATGGTGTGTCCGCCTCGGTGCCCTCATCCGTCTCTGCTTTGGACTCCGTCTTCGTGTCAAAAAAAATAGGAGGTTTGGCTTTTGTTTCGTCCAATTCCGAGAATATTTCCTTTGGTAAAAACCTAGAATAGAAAAACAACAGAAAACAGAAACTTGCACTGTGACATCTTGTTAATAGGTTAGTTCCAGAAAATGCATAAAAATGCCACGAAGTTCAAGCAAAACATAAAGCAATTGGTGTAAAACAAGCATGGAGCATCAAAAATTATAGATACATTTGCAACATATCTGCATCCCCAAGCTTAACTCCTGCTCGTCCTCGAGTAGGTAAGGGATAAAAAGAATATTTTTTAAGGTGACATGCACCATCACAATCTTGATAAAAGTATTGCAAATCATTGATAGCCGAAATCAAAGTACTCTAAACATAAGCATGAAATATATATTTCTAACAATAAGACATAGCAACTATGTTGCAACATGAAAGGCAACACAAACAAAAGATCATGAATAATGCTTTGAAAGACATTTCTTTGTTTCACATATAGAAAACATAGCAAGAGTGGTATTCAGCTTGTCCTTCATGGAATAGCAAAACATAAATGCATAGGTGTAACATCCCAAAAATATTGATCAAGGATTATCAATTCCAATCACCAAAATTAGGGTTAACAAAAACTTTTGTTAATTAAAATCATTATGAATGCATGTGTGTATGTGATGATTGCATGAATGCTTGAATGGACTTGTGTGATTATTGTGAATAGCAAGGAATGGTTTAAAGATGAAAACAACATCATCTAAAGAAATTCTAAGAAGAATCAAATCAAGAGAAATTCAAAAACAAACAAAACAAGCAATGGTCATTTTTGCCAATCTTGCTGACTAGGTCACTTTGAGTGTTTCTAGTCCAAGATTTCAAACAGAAACAATTCGATTTATTTTCACCCCTTTCTATACCAAGTAAAAGTGAACCCAAGCCCACCTTTCAAAATCACAGATACATTTGGCAACTTGATTCAAATGACAATTAAAAATTGAAACTATATCATATGTGAAGATCATCATTTCTCAAAACCCAACCAAACCAGTTCACCTTGACCAAACCAACTAACCAGAGACTACCTAGTATGTGACTAGTACACCCACCAATTTTCATCCAAAAAATCAAATTCAAGTCTCTTTCGACCATTTCATCAAACACCTTGCCAACACAAATCAAACAAAACATCAAACACTAGTGAGCAGTGTTTGTGCCTAACTTTTCCCCCCTCTAGCTCACAACACACTCTTAGTAGATCATCTAGTTCATTTAACAAGCTCTAGCTCACTGTAAGCTTTCCATTGTCATCAATGGTGACCATTGCCGAGATCAACTTGCCATCCTAGTGTCGACAACAAGCTAGGAGCTTCCCTAGCCTCGCCAACCTTGTTTGGGACACGAAACACCGTCCACCGCCACCCCCTGTCCAACGCCAAAGCACTGCCAACCCCTGGACCACTCATCCCGAGCGTGCCCAACCTCTGTACAAGCATGCCGAGAGCGCGCCAGAGCACCACACTCGACAAATGAGCACAGACCGCGTGCCTCCCTCGGCGCTCGCGTGCGTGATCCCCACTGCCCCAGGAACCGCCAGGACATGCCTGTTCACCGCCACGCGACCAGGAGAGCCCGTGCGCCATTAAAACCCGTCAGACCCGCCTAGAGCATCGGAACGTTCCGACCATTGTGCACCGCCCCACGCCTCGCGGCCATGCCGTTGAGCTTCGCCAGGAGGCAGAGCATCGTCCCTTACCCTCAACCACGCCGTTAGCTCACTAAGCCGACGACCACGACGAGCTCCACCCACGCCCGTCGGTCCCCTCGTTGCACTATAAATAGAGGCCACCCCCATTCGATTTCTACACACCAACACACTCCCCTCTCTCTCAGAACCACCCCATGTCATCCCCGGAGCAAGGCGAGTACCAGGTGGCCAGAATTTCGCCGGAGTCTGCCGCAGAGGAGGAGAAGAGGAGCCAGTTATTGGAGCCGCCCCATGAGGAGCTGCCAGTACCAGGAGGTTCACCATCGTTGACTTCGTTGTTCGCCCCCATCGCCGACCATCGCCAGAGACCCCACAGACCCCCACTGGTCGTGCTAGGGTTCAGTCTCTCCGGCGTTGCTCGACGGAGACGACAAGCCCCAGCCGTTGGATTAGATGTTGATCGTATGGTCTAGATTGCCCCGTACCCCTTTGCACCCCTGTCTCTCTGACTGGTGAGGACAGCCACTTAAACCCACCCGCGCACGTTGTGCGCCGTGGGTCGGCCCAGTTAACTTCCCGCGTGACCCAGTAGTTTGAAATTAGGTTTTTCTGTTTAGTTTCAAACTTAGTTCTATCCCTGGATTCAATAATCAATCCAGAGATATTCACTAAACCAAATTGCATGAAACTAATTTTGTTAGAAAGTTACTGGAATTCTTAATCCAAGCCCGTTAGATTCAAACCATTTAGATTTGTAGATCACCTATAGTAAAAATAACAAGGCAGAAGCTTTTCTGCATTCAAATATTTTTCAAAATTCAACCATAAAAGCTTTTGAGTTGATTCCAACTCTCAAAAACCACATTTGACAAGACCTTTCTGAATATATAAAAATATCTAGGTTTACTTGCAGTAATAATGGACAAGTAATAAAAGAATGCCCCATAGGCATTTCTAGTCACTTTAATTAATTAAAATAAAAAGGTCAAACCTTATTAAATTGTGACACCACTTTAAATCACATTCCCATGTACTGAAATATGTGGTGATGACATGTGTCAACATGATCCCGTGTTTTAGTTGGAGAATATTAAATCTTAAGTAGTTTTTGAATGAGTAGAAATTACTTTTCTAAAATAAAATAAAAGAAATAAGACAAGTGCTTTAATCTTTGTGATAATAGAGATGATGCTAGATCATCTAGTGTGAACCTTTGTGTGCTAAATAGAGTATTTAAGAATTGTTTGGTGATTGTGTACCTCATATTTATTTATAGATGCTAGTACCGAACAAGGATACGAGGAGGAAGGAGAATACTACGAGGAAGAAGCCTAGGAGAACTTCAACCACTGCACTGCACAAGGCAAGCCTAACACTACAAGTTGACTATGCAAGCTATCCTAGCAAGCTTATACTTGCAATTATGCAAGCATCACTATACAAGTTAACTTAGCAAGCTACTATCTTAGCAAGCTAAGCTAAAACCATGCAAGTTTTACTTGCAAGCTTACACCACTTGATACCCAAACCCAGTTTTACTTACAAGCTTAGTTATTTTATTTCTTTATCAAAGCTCTTTAGTTTGGTTTCCTTAGTGACTTGTAGATTCTAGCAAGATGTTTAAAGGTAGCATAAAGAGCATAAAACTTGACCTAAGTTAGATAAATCTTGATGTCATCCTAAGGCATGAGATTGAACCTAGATCATTCACACTTGATTACAACACCTCATTAGTGTTTACACCAACTTGTAGATGCTAGTGCTAAGCATAAAACTTGATCACTTTAGATGGGAGTACTTGGTGAAAATGGTTATGAAAACCTTAGAATGATGAGTCATACTACCGAAATGTTTTGACATGTGTTCTTGAACACCAGATGATTTTTGATGATGAAAATGTGGAGGCATGAGCCTTATCCCTTTATAAAACTGATGGTTGTCTAGAAGCGATACCATTCCAATTTTACTGTACAACCAATACTCGAAATTTGGGTAGGGCTTGACTGGAAGTTTATATACCTTAGTATGGGTTTCCTTGCAGCCAAGGTTTGAGCTGATGCTACCTTGTGAAGATTGTCCACCGGTGTAGTTCCCAAGATGACAGTTGGTCATGGTTGGGAGGCCAAACTCACAGGAGAGGTGCCTTTACTAGGGCGTGTAATTGAAAGGTTAGGATTGATTATACGCATACTGAGTGGTGAATTCAGGATTGTTCCTGACGGATGTATCGAATATTGTGGTGAAAGTGTACCACCTCTACAGAGTGTCAAACTATTCGAATAGCCGCATCCGCGGTTATGGATAGTTGGAGTGGCCATACTGTTCCGTCGTCAGATGTTTTCAAAAAGACTTGTGAAATGAATCATGAGTTTGACTTGACCACAACAGGGTTGTGAATAGGACAACTCAAGTTACCCCTTAGGTGTTATAAAACTTTCCACTAGATTCTTTGCTTCTGAACTCAGTAGAGATAAATCTGGCCTTTTTTTTGCAAAACAACCTAGAGCTTAGTGTTTCCTACTCAAAAACCACTTCACTTGTTAGTATTAGTTTGCGAGTACTTCAAGAGTACTCATGGATTTGTCCCTGGCTATTCCCGTGGCCAGACTATGAAGAGGACTATCAGGAGGATGGACCGTAGGAAGGTTATATCAACTAGGATCATCTCCCAACGTCAGCATTTCCTGTGACTATGAAGATGGAGTCTTGCCCATGCTACAATTATAATTACGTTATTCCGCTTCTATGATTGTACTAATACTGGATCATGAGATCCTTTATTTGTTGTAAAACCTTATGTATGGTTTGTAATGGATGATGTACTGTGATATCCAGTCTGTTATGTCTCGCAAAAATGGTAATCCTGGGATTGCGATGAATGGCATAACAGGCATCTGGGATTAAAAACCCGGGTGTTGACAAGTTGGTATCGGAGCCATCCTGACCATAGGAGACCCTAGTTAGAATGGACGTTTGAATCAAAAAACTTAGTTTCAAAACCAAGGAAGTGAGTATTTACAAAAACTTATTCTCATTCTTACCACTTAGACTCTTTCATGAAAATTCACGTTACTCCAAACTTCTTGCAAACTTACATAAAATTTGACACACTTGATCACTCTACTAACTTACTCATCCTATATTTTTATAGATGGACGTGAAGTATATCAAGTTCTATCAGTTGGGAAATGGAGGAGATCTCATCTTTGAGCGTGAATTGGACAAGCTTTCAGAACTTCTAGAGCGACTGCACCCTGAGTTCTTCGGAGATCAGCTCAACGATCAGGAAGGAGAGGAATTGCAATGGCTAATTGTTGCAAGTCTCCGAGGAAAGATTGAATCCCCCACCTCAGAGGGAATCCAGTTCACATTAAGAGAGAACAACTGGCTAGATGGACTTGCCAGGGCCATGCAGGAAGCTCTTGCCTGTCTGTGTGGGCAGAGTATCAATCAGATCAAGGGTACCCGCTTTGAGTTTTATCTAAGGCTCGATGTCATGGGACAGCCACTGGAGGCACCATATCACCCTGAGTTGAAGCATCAAGTGGACCACCTCAGCTTCATGATGTATGACCGGCAAAAGGAGTTAGACAATGCTCGCGCCTATGCCAACCACAACCATTCCATCGCCGTCAATAAGGACCAGACCATCGCCATGCTTGTGAAGGATCGCCAGTCTCGTCGCCGTCAGCTTGACAAGAAGGAGCGCATTATTGTTTGTCTTCGCCACAGGATCACAGACTTGGAGGAGACCATCCACGAGAGAGACATGAAGCTTGAGGAGAGGGAGAATGTGAGAGAGGATATTCGTGGAGACCCCTACTCTTACCTTAGTGACAATGATGATTTTCTGGAGGATCAAGCCATGGACTTTTTCACCGATGAGGATGACTTCGCCTTCATTGATGATGATGATGAGGATGATGAAGCCACTGATTCCGAGGAGTAGTATCACTTGAGCACTAGCGTTAGGAAAATTGTATCAGGTCCCACTATATTGTAGTTTCACTGAATGGTTCTTAAAACCATCTGTTTTTCCTTTTTGTGGTGTGCGTTTGTATTGTGTGCTATGAATGAATGAAAAGCAAGTTGCTAGAAAAACCTGAGTCAAACTCAAAGTTTAAAAACCTTTCAAAAACAAATCCCTAAACCTTAGAAATTTCCCTCTTGTCTCATGATATATCTCAATCATCAACCAAGCCAATGAGAATCGCAAGCGTAGAATGATGGATCAACCAGGAACCCACCATACCCCAAAGTATCGCCCCAACCCATCTCCAGGATTTGCCCCAAGAACCAATAGACCCCCGATAAACCGTCCGACCTATCCCAACCGTGGAAACCCAAGGCCTGGAGGAAATCACAACAACCCCGGCAACCCCAGCTATTTCAATCGTGCACCACCCAAGTTCAACAACAACAATGTTGCCACCAACCCCAATACTGCCCCAAGAACTAGAAGCAATGCCGTGCCTGCTGCAGCAAAGGACAAGTCTCAGGTGACTTGTTATGAATGCGGAACCAAGGGTCACTATTCCAATGAGTGCCCCAAGAAGACTGCAGCAACCCCCAATGTGAATGCCCCAGCTTAGCAGCAGCGTTGTGTTCAACCTGGAAGGAGATTTTCCCTAGGGAATTCGCTCAACCGCAACGGCTATCTGTTTCTCATGAATGTCGAAGAAGCCCAAGAAGCGCCATATGTCGTGCTGGGTATGTTTTCTGTTAACTCAGTACTTGCAAGAGTGTTGTTTGATTCCGGAGCATCGCACTCGTTTGTTACCGAAGAATATGCATGCACTAGTAAGCTTCAACCAACAAAATTGAAGCATGTTATGATAGTTCAAATCCCTGGTTCAACCACCAAAGCTAGACAAATTTGCAAGGCCATACCTATCTGAATCCATGGCATAGATTTTTATGCTAATCTAATAGTACTTGGAACAAAAGGTTTGGAAGTAGTACTAGGAATGGATTGGATGTCGAAACATAAAGGATTAATCGACTGAGCCAAGCAAGCCATAACCATGACCGGTACAACCGGAATATCAGTAGAACATGTATTTGAAACCTTGCCCCGTCAATTCCGGTGCAACAAGAGTCTAGCCCAACCAACCATTGACCAAGTCAGAGTAGTCTGTGAATACCCCGATGTATTTCCAGATGTTTTGCCCGGTATGACCCAGATTGGGATATCGAGTTTATCATTGAACAAATCCTTGGAATCAGACCCATAGCCCAGAGACCATATGGTATGAACCCGTCCGAATTAGTTGAGATGAAGAAGCAATTGGATGCTATGCTAGAGATAGGATTGATCCAACCAAGTACGTTGCCATGGAGATCACCTGTCTTGTTTGTGGATAAGAAGGATGGAGGCAACCGTTTGTGTACGAATTATCGGAAGCTAAATGATGTCACCATTAAGAACATGTTGGGGAGGTGACCCCGGATAGGGTTAGGACGGGGAAAGACAAAAGGAAGTTCCCCGTCCAATTCCGAGTTAATGGCTAAATCGGCTGAATCCTGTAAAGGTCGACCGAGGTAAGCACGAGCAGGACATTTAAGAGAGGGGCAATACGTGACCAGGCCGATGTACTGTGTAAGTCGTCCGGGTCAGCCCGAATAATATAATTGCAGGTAACGGCCAAGCCGAGTTAAGCGAGATAGGGCCGAATAACATGAAGCTTGCAGGAGAAGGAGGAGCCTATAGTCAAACTCTAGTCACGGGCTAGGAAGAATCTGAGCAGAGCCAAACACAAAGGACAAGGCGCAGAGCGACAGAAGGGAAGAAGGAGGTCACGGAGGTGACAGTCCTGGAGCCCGAGGCATGCAGGTGGGGTTCTCTGGAACCTTGCCGTCATTAGAAGGGCGACACGGAAAGGAGTCCGCCAAATTACTATATTGGGACAAGCATATTCCTCGAATATGCTTGCCACGTCAGCCCTAGAGGAGCCAAGGCTCCCCTTTATAAGGAGAGGCTTGGACTCTGAGAAGGGGATCGACTCATTTTGGTACTGTTAGGCTGGTATATTTCTTCTTCTCCACTCATATACAGCTCAAGGAGCACTTGTAGCCCGAGGAAGGAGAAGTAAAGATCTTTACGTTAGTCTTCTGTGTGTAGATTCAACTACATCTTCCCTCCCTAGATCCCTCTAGCATCTATTGGCCCCATACTTTAGCCTACCCATGGCATCTGCCGTGCCACCACCACGACAATTGGCGCCCACCGTGGGGCCAGCAGCGGTGCTAGCTGGAGTCAAGATCCGGACGGGAAACTTCATCCACACTGGCGAGCGCGTGGTCTCTGGCTTAGTTCGGAGATTTGATCTCTGTGACTATGTCAGCGACAACGCACGCAGCTTCAGGGAAAAAAATCCCCCGCGCAACGGCATCTTCGTCAACCTGGGCATGCACCAGATCTACGTCGGCGTCGACACCTCCTGCGTCTACCCTCACCGAGTCATTTTTGCAGGAGAGCCTCCCCTCAATGCTGTGAACGGTCCGCGTGGGGAGCACTCCACCAGCAGCGTCAAGGTAATGGTCGCAGCAGGAGTACAGGTAGCAGCAGGAGGCGCCGGATCAAGCAAGGACCCGGTGACAGGAGCACAGGTGACCGCAAGACAGGTAGCTCCACAGCCCACCGATTAGATCCTTCGGCATCAAGGCCAGCCGAGGTGCAGGAGACAACCCCAAGGGCACCAAGGGTAAGATGGCCACCTCTGGAAAGACCAGAGAATATTCTCCAGGCAACTATAGATAACTTGACTACGCCACCGATACTTGATCCGACTAATGCTCAGGCAGAGTTGGAGGAAACAAGGCAGAAAGTACTTGTAGAAGCAAAAAAAGTGTCGGCATTGCGGGAGTCCCTAAACAGGACCCTGCGAGAATATTCTAAGGCAAATAAGCTAGATGTGGACCCTGAGAGGGTTGACGAGTTAAGAATAAGAGGAAAGAACCTCATGAATGATATCAACAAAGATCATGAAGATCATAAAGCAGATTCAGCTGATTTAGGGTTGCTGAGGTATAGTACCCCGGCGAAAAACCTAAGGGCGGCGAATGCCGCTGCACTAGAATTGGAAGGGATGACCGGTGAAGCCCGGCAGACACAACAAGAAAGAGTGAATGAGCTAGTGCGCATTGCGAACCAGCAGAATGAGGACATGCTTAAGGCAGACCCGGCAAGACCTGGTGCTTCACGAATGGTTCATTCGGCTAGAGCAGCACCTGCCCTTTCACTGACAGCTGCATCTTCACCCGGAAACAATGCACGGAGAGATAGGGCGGTAACTTCAGGAAAAAGAAACAAGCAGATTGTACCATATGACCCGGTAGTAGCTGAAAAGATTAATGAGAACAGAGGCAATGGAACTGAGATAACAATGGCGAAAGAGACCCCCACCGAGCCGACAGAGGCAACGGAAGCCGAGGTAATGGAGACCTCGGAAGAGGAAATCATGAAAACAATATCCCAGCAGAAGGGAGGAGAGATCCGCTGCCAAATCCTCAGCCGAGGTATGAACCTCGGCAGGAAAGATAAGTAAGACCAACTCGCCATAATCAGGAAAATGAGAGATACAATGATGGTTACTCAAATATGGAATATGCGGGTCATGGTGGGAATAACCACTATGGAATGCAGGAAAGAATTGTGTACAGAGATTTGCCATCAAGTGATGCAAGACTGAAACTGGAACGGCTATACCGGTCCGAGTTGTTAGAAGAACAGGGTCCACCGGGTCCAGCATGCTTCGGACCACGGATCATGGGGGAGCCGCCAGTGCCGAACTTTCAGCTGGCAAGAGGCAAAAAAACATATAATGGGAGCACCAAACCACAGGATTGGTTGATTGATTATGCCACTGCTGTAAAAATAGCTGGCGGAAACTTGCGATGGGCAGTACGATATGTCCCGCAAATGTTGGAAGGACCAGCTAGAGTATGGCTGAATAACCTCCCACCCGGCAGTATCAACTGTTGGCTAGATTTTGAAGAGATGTTCGTCAGCAACTTCACCAGTACTTACAAAAGGCCGAACATGCCACAGCAGCTAGCAATGTGCAAGCAAAGGCCGAATGAGATAGACAGAGAGTTTTTAACTCAGTGGTGTAACCTCAGGAACTCATGCGAGGGAGTTATAGAATCGCAAGCAATAGCCTTGTTCGCTCAAGGTTGCCGTTACGGAAGTGTCTTGTGGCAGCGACTACAGAGATATATGCCAACCACTTTGGCCGAGACCATCAGGATAGCAGATTCTTATGTGCTGGGGGATCCGACGCAACCAGAGCTGATGTTGGCAGACCATCGAGCACATCAGGATCAATATGCAAGAGATGTGGCCGGATCATCGAGGCGCAACGAATTCAGAAGTAGAAGAAGAGAGGAAAGACCAGACTACAGATATGCCTCTAATCATGTGGTAGCAGTGGTACAAGATCAGCCGAGTCACGGAAACAGTCAGCGGCAGAAGAATGGTCCTCAGCAATGGACAACGAGGAATGAAGGAAAAAGACAGTGGACGCCAGACCAGAAGAAGCAATGGCAGGAAAGGCCGAAGTACACGTTTGAATCCATGTTGGATCAACCGTGTAAGTTTCACACTCCAAACCCAGCCAAGCCGGCTAATCATACAAACCGAAAATGCGCTTGGATGAAGAGTGCAATGGGAAACCCGACAGGGATGCAGGCACCTTCCCATCAGGCGCATCAGCAGCAGCAGCCACAATTGATCGGGGCAAATGCACAGCAGTTACTATTACCCCCTCCTCCTCCGAGGTATGATAACTCGGATCGGAGGGACGCAGTGCATCAAGTGATAAATCAAGGTCAGAATGGGAGAATTAACCTTGGAAATAATGCAGTGATTACAGGGAGCATCATCAATCATATTGCGTGTTCACAACAGAGCAGCAGGACAGGCAAAGTGTACAGCGCCGGCATATGGAGGTAAATGCAGTTATGCCGGCCGTACCAAGATACGTGCCTTGGTCAGATCAAGAAGTAACTTGGAGTATAAAGGATTACCCGAAAATAATGCCGAGTCCGGGGTCGTATGCGCTGGTACTAGATCCGACATTTTTCGGGCCCAGAATTAATGTAAAATTCTCAAAAGTACTCATTGACAATGGGAGCAGTATCAATATCATGTACAAAGATATAATGCATAAACTCGGAATATCGCAGAATATGCTGCAATCCACAAGAACCACATTCCATGGGATAGTGCCGGGACTTTCATGCGAACCCATCGGGAAAGTTCGAGTAGATGTGTTATTCGGCACAAGGGAAAACTGGAGTTTGAAGTGGTGGATCTGGAAAGCTGCTATCATGCTTTACTCGGGCGGCCAGCATTGGCCAAATTCATGAGTAGCTGCCACATCACATACTTGAAAATGAAACTACCCGGACCACAAGGGGTGATAACAGTAGCAGGAGATTATAAGAAGTCAATGGAATGTGCTTCAGCCGGATCAAATCTGGCCGAGTCATTGGTAATCGCAAGAGAAAAAGGAAGGATTCAGGAGGTAGCGGCCCTTGCTCAGTCGGCACAATTGAATATGCTGGTACTGACCAACCCGTATGGAAGTGTCTCTTTCCATCCGACTAAGGAAACAAAAAAGGTCCAGATAGATGAGAAGTTCCCAGAGCGCACCGTCACCATTGGTGCTGGCCTTGATGATAAATAGGAAAGCGAGCTCACCAACTTCCTCCGTGAGAATCGGGATATCTTTGCATGGTCAACTCAAGATCTGCAAGGTGTGCCGAGGGAGTTGGCTGAGCACTCTCTGAATGTAAGGCCAGGAGCAAGGCCGGTGAAGCAACCCCTCCGCCGCTTCGCCGAAGACAGGAGAAAAATAATAGGTGATGAGATAGCTCGGCTCCTTGCGGCCAAGTTCATCATGGAAGTGCTCTATCCGGATTGGCTATCAAATACGGTGCTAGTAGAAAAGAAGAAGGATGATCCAAATGTAGCCATCGTATGGCGAATGTGTATTGATTACACGAACCTGAACAAGGCGTGTCCCAAAGATCCTTTTCCTTTACCTAGGATAGACCAAGTCATTGATTCGACCGCTGGTTGCGAGCTGTTATCGTTTGTAGACGCGTATTCTGGTTTCCACCAGATACCGTTAAATCCGACTGATCAAATAAAGACTGCATTTATTACCCCGTACGGGGCTTATTGCTATCGCACCATGCCATTCGGCCTGCGCAACGCAGGAGCAACCTACCAGAGATGTATGCATAAGTGTCTACATGACCAGATAGGGAAAAATGTACAAGTATATATAGACGATGTGGTTATTAAAACCAAAGAAAGCAAAACGCTGCTGAATGATATTCGGTAGACGTTGGCGAACTTGAGAAGGTTCCGAATGAAGCTTAACCCAGAGAAATGCATCTTCGGTGTGCCTGCTGGAAAACTACTTGGTTTCCTTGTATCTAACCGAGGCATAGAAGCCAATCCAACTAAGATAAGAGTGGTAGAAATAATGGAATTGCCGAGATGTCTAAATGACGTACAGGTTCACAGGTTGTCTGGCCTAACTTAGTCGATTTGTATGTCGGCTGGGAGAGAAGGCATTACCACTATATCAACTGATGAAAAAATCAGATAAGTTCATTTGGACACCACAAGCAGATAGCGCGCTCCATGAGCTAAAGAAAATGTTGGTCACAACACCAATCCTGGCTTCTCCGTTGTCAAAAGAACCTATGTTACTTTACATAGCCGCCACAAATAGGGTGGTGAGTGCAGTAATCGTTGTAGAGAGAAACGAAAACTATAGGTCGATACAGAGGCCGGTATATTACCTAAGTGAGGTACTATCAGCTTCAAAACAAAATTACCCACATTATCAGAAGATGGCATATGGGATGTATATGTCGGCAAAGAAGCTCAAACATTACTTTGAAGAGCACCCGATCAAAGTTATCTGTGAAGCACCCATAGCCGACATATTGAGAAACAAAGATGCAAGTGGACGAATAGCAAAATGGGCAATTGAACTATCACCTTATGCTCCGCAATTCGATAGGCGAGATGCGATCAAATATCAAGCAGTGGCCGACTTCTTGGTAGATTGGGCCGAAGTGCAATATGATCCGCCCTTACCAGATCCGAACTATTGGACAATGCACTTTGATGGCTCCAAGCTAAGGAATGGCTTGGGGGAAGGAATAGTATTAACCTCGCCAAAAAGAGATCAGCTGAATTATGTGCTGCAAATACATTTTGCCGCGTCAAACAATGTCGCCAAGTACGAAGCACTCGTCCATGGATTAAAAGTGGCAAAAGAAATTGGCATACGTCGGATCCTATGCTACGGAGATTCAGATCTAGTAGTACAGCAAGTATCAGGTAGTTGGGACGCGCTGGACGCAAATATGGCTTTATACAGATTTCACGTGCAAAAACTCAGCGGATACTTCAAAGGATGTGAATTTCATCACGTACCTCGGGCAGAAAATGACACTGCAGATATGCTGTCAAAACTCGGATCAACCAGGCAATCAATTCCCCCAGGTATCGCCCTAGAGCACTTGAGAAAACCGTCAATAACACCATCACTAGAATCCGAATCCATCTTTATTCCGGCAAAATCAAGAGAAGATAGTATGCCGATGGAAATTGATAAGGAATGTAACCCGGAATTTCCAAAAATGAACCCGGCCGATGCACAGATGGATATGGAAAAATCCGAGGTAGTTATGTCGGCTGAAAATATGGAAATAGATAGTGAGATTACCCCAGAAAAAATCATACCAACATGGGTGCAACCCATATTTTCTTTCCTTAAAGATGCGATTTTGCCGAATAACGAGGTATTGGCTAGACAGACAGTGAGAAGAGCTAAAGCTTATACAATCATAAACAAGGAGCTGTATAAAAGGAGCGTCACAAGCGTGTTGCAAAGATGTGTGAGTTCGGCGGAAGGCCAGGAGATCCTCCTAGATATACATCAAGGAGAATGCGGGCATCACGCATCGTCTAGAGCTTTAGTGGCCAAAGCATTCAGGCATGGATTTTATTGGCCAACAGCGCTGAAAGAGGCCAAAGAACTAGTGGAAAAGTGTAATGGTTGCCAGAGATATGCCAGCAAGATACATATGCCTTCGTCCGAGTTAAAAACAATACTAATTACTTGGCCATTTTCTGTATGGTGCTTAGATATGGTGGGACCATTCAAGCCGGCCCGGGGCGGGATGACCCACATCCTAGTCATGGTCGACAAATTCACAAAATGGATTGAAGTAAAACCAATAAAGAAGTGTGATGGGCCCACAGCAGTAAAATTCCTCAAAGATATTATCTTGAGATATGGTTACCCACACAGTGTTATTACAGACAATGGTACAAACTTTGCTGAAGGAGCCTTCACTAGATTCTGTCAAGAAAAATACATAAGACTAGATGTCGCCTCGGTGGCTCACCCAGCATCTAATGGGCAAGTAGAAAGATCTAATGGACTAGTATTGTCCGGAATAAAACCACGACTCGTCGAACCACTGCAAAGGTCGGCAGGGTGTTGGATTGAGGAACTACCAGCACTACTATGGAGCCTCAGAACTACCCCAAACAGGTCAACATGGTATACACCATTTTTCTGGTATATGGGGCGGAAGTCGTGCTTCCAGCCGACATAATACATGACTCGCCAAGGGTTGCCCAGTATACAACCGCTGAGGTAAATGAGATAGCTCGGCAAGATGATGTCGATCTGCTAGAAGAAGCCAGGGAGTTGGCACTATCAAGATCAGCTATTTATCAGCAGGACTTGCGACGATATCACAGCAAGAAAGTAAATCCAAGAGTGTTCAAAGAAGGAGATTTGGTTCTTCGCTTAGTGCAACGCACGACCGGCATGCACAAACTGTCACCCCCATGGGAAGGACCGTTCATCGTGAGCAAAGCATTGCACAATGATGTGTATTACCTAATTAATGCTCAGTCACCAGGAAAGAACAAGGCAGAAAAAGACGGCAAAGAATCGAAAAGACCATGGAACGTAGCTTTACTTCGTCCATTTTACTCGTAGGAGTCATCTACGACACGTTGTAAAGTGATGCTTCAGGAGGAAGCATCAACTATGTATTAAACCTCGGCGCCCAGAGCAGTGGCTCGGGGACTGCCATATTTTGTTTTTGAGTTTGTGTTATGTATTAAACCTCGGCACCTTGAGCAGTGACTCGGGGACTGTACTATATTGTTTCTAAGTTTGGGTTATGTATTAAACCTCGGCACCTTGAGCAGTGACTCGGGGACTATCTTATATTGTTCCTAAGTTTGGGTTATGTATTAAACCTCGGCACCTTGAGCAATGACTCGGGGACTGCCATATTTTGTTTTTTAGTTTGGGTTATGTATTAAACCTCGACACCTCTAGCAATGACTCGAGGACTGCACAATGTTCTTTCGCATTTTTAGTGATGTGTTAAGTCTAGATTTCTAGAGCAGTGCTTAGGGACTTGCCCCACAATTGTCCCTTGTGGCAGAAATGGGTATCAAACTTCGGCACCCAGAGTGATATTATTTCGCTCTCCCCAAATATGGCCTTCGAGATTTACAACTTGGTTAGAATTCAAGAACACAATGGTTGAGTTGTCAAGTTTATCAAGGTCAGGCAATATTAGACGCCGAACTACGGTAGGACAAAGGCAGACACACGATCCGAACTTAAGAAATTGAAGGCCACCAAAGCAAAGATTTAAACAAACAAGATCAGTTTAAACAGAGTAACAACCATGTGTGCCTCAGTGGCAAAAGGCAAAAGAGGTTCATACCACACAGAAAATCGGACAATTGTTTCACACACATCATACGCCCGGCATACCGGGGATAAGAAACGACTTAGAGTTTTTTAAACCTAAGGGGCAGCGACTTGGTCAGGTACTGGGCGCTCCGAGGTAGACGGCACCTCGGCTGAAGTTGCTTCGCCCTCCATAGAACCAGGAGCGATTTCGGGGGAAGCCCGGGGCTGTTGAGAAACATCAGCTTGAGCTTGAGAATGCCCAGTCCCTTTGGAGGAGGATCGCGCGTCGCCATTGCCATCCGAGCTTGCGCTGGAATCACCAGAAGTATCCGAGTCGCCCTCATCCTCGCCCTGGTCGGCTGAATTATCATTAGAGGCATTTTCAACTTCGACCTCGTCCGCCGGGTTAGAAAGGAAACTCGGCCCTTCAATCCAGTTATGCACGTCCGCATACTCAACAAGATGGAAGGCATGAGCTTGTCGGCGAGCAACGAATTCTGGATCCTCAACCCAATGGGAGCTAGTGCGCAAATTTATCAAGGTATCGAGGGAAATATCCTCATACCATGACATAACGACTGTGAGCGCCATATCAGCACCAGCTCGTCCAGCGGATTCCCTCCAGAGATTTAAATGGTTCTCAGATGCCATCAATCTTTCCACCAGTATTTTGATCTCATCAATATCAGGAGTCCCAGAAGTATTCGGCCAGAGAACATGATAGGCCCGGATGGCTACCTGCACCAAGTCCCTGCCCATAATCTTCATCGGACCAACGGCAACCAAGTAGTCTTCCATCGAGTATTCTGGGCTCGAATCAGCGGAAACACCTCGGCGCACACGAGCATTAACCACCGCTCTAGAGCTCACGGGCTTAGCCTCCGAAAAGTGGTCTGCGCAAAATAAGAATACATCGGTTAACAGTGAGAAAGAGAAAAAGATAACTTGGCCACGGTCAGAGGCTTACGATGAATATAGCTTAGCATTCTCTGGAGATCTTGAGCCCAATCACCCTTGGTTTTCTCAAAGCGAGTGATGTCCTCGCTCATCGCCCGTGTTTTGAGTTCGGCAGCCTTGAGGAGTTCTTTATTTTTCTGCAATTGTAGCGCTAGCCGATTCTTTTCCTCGGAGAACTCCTGGTCGACTTTCTCTAACTCAGACCTCTGAGAGAGCTTGAGGGACTCCATCTCGGCGCGCAAGCGAATTATCTCGTCATCTTTATCTTTCAGCTGCGCCGAGTGAGTAGTGGCTTGTTCTAAAAAATGCAGCATCATACCAGGCATGGGTATGCAGTCTTGATGTGATGCTGCAAAAGTTTGTAACTCGGCTTTACCAAAGCCAAAAGGGTTAAAAGAAACCCGGTGCACATTTCAAGTGAAAATATGTAAAGAAAAATAGTAACTAACCTTCCAGGGCCTTGACTTTCTTCTCAAGCCGGATATTAAGATTGTTGATGTTACCTATTTACCAGCAAAATGAGCTAACACCTCACATCCAAAACAATAAGAACTTTACGGACAATGCAAAAAGTTGGTTAACTTACCAGCTTTCTTCACCACGGGGATGACCTTCTCATATTTATCTTGCAATTTTTTATGTGCGAAAAGAAGCCTTTGGAATTCGGAGGTCCGCCGGTCATGCGCAACCTAAGCAACAAAATAAATAGAAATAAGATATTCGAACCTAAGACAGATCCGAGTCAAGCAAAACTTAACTCGGATCTAGGTGGCTGGATATTCGAAGCTAAGACAGATCCGAGTCAAGCAAAACTTAACTCGGATCTAGGTGGCTGGATATTCGAAGCTAAGACAGATCCGAGTCAAGCAAAGCTTAACTCGGACCTAGGTGGCTGGATATTCGAAGCTCAGACAGATCCGAATCAAGCAAAGCTTAACTCGGACCTAGGTGGCTGGATATTCGAAGCTCAGACAGATTTGAATCAAGCAAAGCTTAACTCGGATCTAGCTGACTGGATATTCGAAACTCAGACAGATCCAAATCAAGCAAAGCTTAATTCGGATCTAGGTGGATAGATATTCGAACACTAAGACAAAATTGAACCAGGCAAAAACTAATAAAACTTCCAAACGAATAACAAATTATTCGGTTGCAAGCTTAGGGGACTATAGTATATATAATATCATTCGAATGACGAATGAAACGTCGATAAAGACAATTACCTCATTCATCTTATCGCTGTCAAGGACGATCTTGGCAGCCAGATGTAAGCGACTGCTGATGTTGGAGAGTTGAAATGGCTGACTGCTTGGATTGCCCTCGAGCTGATCAGCAGCGTTCCAATTGTTAGCATACTCAACCAACGAGCCGAGGCTGTTCCCACTCTCCGTACGAGTCAGGACTTTACCTCGGACGTGTTGTGTAGCCACCGCTGCCGCGGGACTCTTGTGAAGAGCGAGCTGTGTATCGGCAGCCGAGGTAACAATAGTCTTGGCAGAAGAAACCCCTTTGCGCAGCGCATCAGCGATTGTAGGATGAGAAGAGCTGGCAAGCCCTTTCCGAGATGAGGGAGGCTTGGTGACGACGACCTTTCTTGCCTTAGAAGAGGCGTCGGCAGGAGCCGGTACCTCAGCATTTGGAGTGGCATCTTTGGGGGCCGGAGGGATTACGGTTCCAGAGGGCGCCGAGATATTGGTATCCTCGGCTGGAGTCAGAGTCGCGGTAAAGGCTGTGGGGGTCGAAGGGATCTCGGCAGAAACTTCGGGATTCACGGAGGAGGCAGCAGGCTCAGTAGAAATATCTACTGGCCGAGTTGTATCGGCATCCACAGGAGAGACCTCAGGCGCATCCTGGCGAGGTGACGTCTGATTCGGAGCAGGAGGAGAGTCAACGCGAGCAGGACTAGGAACTCTAGTATCTTCAGGAGGCGGAGGAGAAGGCGGCCGAGTCGTGCGACTCTTCATGCTAGGACCACTAGGCTTAACAGAAAGAGGAGTCCTGCAAAGGAAAAAAAGATCAGGTCAAAAGGCAGAAAGAGAGAAACAAGAAGTACAAATAAAAAGCAACTCACCCAGTAACCCCGGGCATAGTTTTACGCTTTGGAGGGTGCAGAGCTGACTTCTTCATTCGTATCTTAGGAGCGGCTTCCGAGGCACCAGCTGGAGCGCTACGTTTCCCCGAGGTAACAGGAGGTCGGGAGGCGAGAGGCTCGGCGTTGTGAACCTGACCGGCCGGATTAGCTGAGAAAGTAGACGCCGGAAATGCATAAGAAATTGGCATTGCGGCAACTACCTCAAGAACTTAGACCTCGTCCGAATCACCTTCCTCCTCGTGGGCCGGGGTCTTGCCACGTGCACGAGCCGGAGCAAGGTCCGACTTGGGAACGAACTCCTCCGAGTTCGGCTCCCCGCTGTCCGGAGTGTTCCGATCCGCGGGCCACGGGAGAGACAAAACCTCGGCATCCTCAATCTGCTGGTCCTCAAACCTCTGCAGGAAAAAAAGAGATAAATTAACAAGAGAAATCACATATGCGATTAAAAGGCAAAACACAACTGCGAGGACTTACTCTGGGAGGGGGATGCTCGCGGGTGAACAACTTCAGTCCCCAGGCCCAGTCCTCCGGCATCTCTGTCTTAAAGATAGCCCGGACGCGCTTGAAGATAAGGTAATTATCCAGCTCCACCGTTGAGACTCGGTTGGGATCAAGGGGACCGCTCATATAGCAGAGCTTATGCGTGCGTTTCTGGAATGGGCAGATCCGGCTGCTGACGAAGGTGGTCATCAGATCCTCGCCGTGTATCCCGGAGCGGATCAGTTCCTTCAGCCGAATCTCAAAGGCCTCGGCCAGAGCATGACTTTTCCTCGGATTATAACTCCAGTTCTTCTTGGAAGGGGGCCAATGGAAAAAGCAGGGAGCCGAATCCTGTCCTCCTTCCCAGAATTCTTGACATAAAAGAACAATTTATGCCATTTCTTGCACGACTCTAGACCAGCAACGCGAGGAAACTCGGATTTCCTCTGAGGTGTGATTGACGCAGCTCCGCACTGGGTGAGAAGTTTCTCGGAAGGTTAAAGGGATTTGTCTGGGACAACATTGGAACGGATCTGAAAGAACTTCGACCAAACGTGCACAGACAGCCATAGGCCGAAGTATCCTTCCGAAGCAGAGATAAAGGCGGAAAGAGAAGCGATGGCATTAGCCGAAAGATGATGCGGCTGCAGGCCGAAGTAATCAAGGAACTCCCTAGCGAAATCGCTAAGGGGGAGACCAAACCCGCGAGCGAAGTGTGACATAAAGACGACGTACTCGCCCTCGTGGAGAACGGGAGAAGATTCATCGCCGTAAGCGATGTGCTACCTCGGCAGGAACCGGCAGTTCGGATTAACCACTCAACCTCTCGGGTGACGGAAGAGCTCGCAAGGAGCCCTGCCGGCCCGCATAACGCATCGTCATCCTCAATAAGCGCGCCGCTAACGAAGCTCGACATAGGGTCGCCAGAAGAATCTATGGAAGATGAACTAGCGGCGGAGCGAAGCCTAGAACTGCAAGGCCCCGTCGTGATCCTACGCAAAAACGGCGGCGGAGCAGAGAAGGAACCTCCGCGGGAAATCTAAAGAGAAGCAGATGCGTCTAGAGGATAAACTAGGCAATGAGACCGGATAAACTCACCGGCAACAGCGCTGGAGAAAGTATACGGGGACGAGGTCGACGGAGCAGAGCGATTGGAGCCTCGCCGTCGAAGATTCCGATGGGCGCACGGCGGCGGGAGCACGAACAGGCGCAGAAGAGAGAGGAGGAAGAAGGGCAACAGGAAGCGGAGGAGGAAAGTAAATCCCCCAGCCCCGTGCCCCTCTTTATAACCACGCGGCCTGAGTGGTAGTGGGATCGCATGCGTCGGCGTTAATCGTAGGTCGTGTAGTGCATAACGACGCCTTGCCCAGTGGAACCGCACCGATGGCCACACGATGCAAGAGAGGATCACGATCCCTGACGGAAACGGTGCGCGAGGCGTTGCAGCGCCGAGGCGACAGGTGTAGTAATTACTGTAGCCTATCAGTGGGCACTGTAGAGGAACAAAAAACTAGAGAAACAATGATGAGTGTAACACTTAGGCTGAGGCATACGCGAGAAGATGCGCAGATACCTCGGACGAGGGAAAAGTAACTCAGAAACTAGGAGAAACGAATATTGGGAAACTGATATGGCCCGGCCGAGGTTATAGGCAGGACCATACCAGCTTCGGGGACTAATGTTGGGGAGGTGACCCCGGATAGGGTCAGGACGGGGAAAGACAAAAAGGAAGTTCCCCGTCCAATTCCGAGTTAATGGCTAAATCGGCTGAATCCTGTAAAGGTCGGACGAGGTAAGCACGAGCAAGACATTTAAGAGAGGGTCAATACATGACCCGACCGATGTACTGTGTAAGTCGGCCGGGTCAGCCCGAATAATATAATTGCAGGTAACGGCCAAGCCGAGTTAAGCAAGATAGGGCCGAATAACATGAAGCTTGCAGGAGAAGGAGGAGCCTATAGTCAAACTCTAGTCACAGGCTAGGAAGAATCTGAGCAGAGCCAAACACAAAGGACAAGGCAGAGGCTGTATAAGGAAGGAGGTCACGGAGGTGACAGTCCTGGAGCCCGAGGCGTGCAGGTGGGGTTCTCTGGAGCCTTGCCGTCATTAGAAGGGAGACACGGAAAGGAGGCCGCCGAATTACTATATTGGGACAAGCATATTCCTCGAATATGCTTGCCACGTCAGCCCTAGAGGAGCCAAGGCTCCCCTTTATAAGGAGAGGCTTGCACTCTGAGAAGGGGATCGACTCATTTTGGTACTGTTAGGCTGGTAAAGTTCTTCTTCTCCACTCATATACAGCTCAAGGAGCACTTGTAGCCCGAGGAAGGAGAAATAAAGATCTTTACGTTAGTCTTCTGTGTGTAGATTCAACTACATCTTCCCTCCCCAGATCCCTTTAGCATCCATTGGCCCCATACTTTAGCCTACCCATGGCATCTGCCATGCCACCACCACGACAGAACAAGTATCCACTGCCAAAGATAGAAGACCTGTTTGATCAGTTGACCGGTGCCAAAGTGTTTTCTAAGGTTGATCTTAGAACTAGTTATCATCAACTCAAGATTCGCAGAGAGGATATTCCCAAGACTTCCTTTACCACCAGATATGGACCGTATGAGTATACTGTTATGTCTTTTGGATTAACCAATGCCCTCGCTTATTTCATGAACCTCATGAATAAGATTTTTATGGACTTGCTGGATAAGTTTGTCGTTGTTTTCATCGATGACATTCTGATCTATTCCAAATCAGAAGAAGAACATGAGCTACACCTAAGGACCATCATTGGAACCCTTAGGGAGCATCAGTTGTATGCAAAGTTTAGCAAATGTGAATCCTGGTTATAGGAAGTAGGATTCCTTGGACATATTGTATCAGCCAGAGGAATTGCCGTTGACCCTACCAAAGTGAAGGATGTTGAAGATTGGCAAGCCCCAACCACTCAAACCTAAGTTCGTGCATTTCTTGGATTAGCGGGATATTACCACAAGTTCGTCGAAGGATTCTCGAGTATCGCCAGACCCATGACCCAATTGTTGAAGAAGGATAAAAAGTTTGAATGGACGGACAAATGTGAAGTGAGTTTTCAAGAACTCAAGAAGAGATTGATCACAACCCCAATCTTGATCATGCCGGATATTACGAAACCCTTTGATATGTATTGTGACGCATCCAAGATCGGTCTCGGATGTGTGCTAATGCAAGAAGGCAAAGTTATATCTTATCTATCCCGACAATTGAAGCAACATGAGCAGAATTATCCTACCCATGACCTTGAACTAGCAGCCGTAGTTCTAGCCCTAAAGACATGGCAACATTACCTTATGGGAAACCGTTGTGATATTTATTCAAATCACAAGAGCCTGAAGTATATCTTCACTCAGAAGGAGCTGAATATGAGGCATAGACGATGGATAGAGTTAATCAAGACTATGATCCGGACATCCACTATCACCCCAGTAAAGCCAATGTGGTAGCAGATGCCCTTAGCAGATTGCCTTGTCGCTTAAATTCCATGATTATGAAGGAGCAACCAAGTTTGCACAAAGAGATGGAAGATTTTAGAATGGAATTAGTAAGTGAAGGATATTTGGCTAGCATAGAACTTTAACCCACTTTGATTAGTCAGATCAAGGAGGCACATAAAGGAAATGCTAGTGTTGATGGAATCAAATGTCGTATCGGTACAGGGAAAGTACCTGGATTCACCGAAGATGAAGGAGTTTTATGATACAAAGGACATATCTGTGTGCCAGCAGACTCGGAATTGAAGCAAACTATTTTGAAAGAAGCTCATGATACCCTTTATTATATCCACCCGGGAGGAACAAAGATGTATCAGGATTTAAAGGAGCAATTTTGGTGGCATAAGATGAAGAGAGAAATCGACAGCTACATAGCCAAGTGTGATATTTGTCAGAGAGTCAAGGCGGGACATCAGAGACCCGCAAGACTGTTGCAACCATTGCAGATTCCGGAATGGAAATGGGATTCTATAGGAATGGATTTTATCACTGGTTTTCCTACTTCTAGTAGGGGAAATTACTCTATCTGGGTCATCGTAGATAGACTGTCCAAAGTCGCCCATTTCTTACCAATCAAGACCACTTATCAAAGCTCAAAGCTAGCAGAGTTGTACATTGCTAGAATCGTCAGTTTGCACAGAGTGCCCAAGAACATCGTGTCAGATCGAGGAACTCGGTTTACCTCGAGATTTTGGAAGAAGGCCCAAGAAGGATTAGGAACCCGACTAGATTTCAGCACAATTTATCACCCTCAGACTGATGGACAAACGGAGCGAGTAAATCAAATACTCGAAGATATGTTGAGAGCCTGTGTGCTAGAGTATGGATCAAAATGGGAAGATTGTCTGCCTTTCGCAGAATTTTCATACAACAATAGTTATCAAGCCAGTTTGCAAATGGACCCATTTGAATTCATGTATGGAAGGAGTGTCGTACCCCTTTGAATTGGTCGGAAGTAGGAGAGAGTCAGATCTTCAGACCCGACATCCTACGAGAAGCAGAAGACAGAGTTCACAAGATCCGTGAGCACCTCAAGACCGCCCAATCCAGATAGAAGAGTTACGCCGACAAGAGACGTCGAGACCTCGCCTTCAATGTCGGAGATTTTGTGTATCTCAAAGTGTCGTCTTTGAAGGGAATGCAACGTTTCCAGCTCAAAGTAAAGTTAGCCCCCAGATATATATCAGACCTTTCCAGATTCTGAATCATCGAGGAGAATTATCATATCAACTGGAACTGCCAGAAGAAATGTCTGCAGTGCATAATGTGTTCCATATATCATTACTTCGCAAATGCTAGAAGTCCTGGAGAAGACTGAAGTATTCAAGAACATTGATCACTAAACCATAGAGATCAACGATGACCTGGCGTATCCTGAAGTACCCATCCGTATTTTGGAGGAAGCTTTCAGAACCACCAGGACCCAAAGCATCAAGTTTCTCAAAATACAGTGGAGCAACCACACCGAAGAAGAAGCTACCTAGGAGCGAGAAGATTATGTTGGGCCACGCAGAGATAAAACAAAACTTTTTCCTCTAACGTGGTGATCCCAATATCTATCTGAGGTAGAAGGCCACGAGGTTTACCACTAGACGCGCAGTTGCGGATTAATGATGAAGCGCGTCAGTTGATGCAGTGTAGTCCTTTGCGATCCGATCATCCTGGTGCTGATCGTACATCAAATCTGCTGGTATCCACACGTACAAGGAGGAGCATCAGCGGCGAACTGCTAGATTCGTTACGCCGACATGACTGTTGTGGAGCTAGGGTTTCTAGCACATGAAATAACCTAACCGATCAACAATTAACCTTTCTGGGTTACGGTGCTCCACTATATATAGGGAATAAACGTGGGCTCTGCTCGCGCGGCCCATTCACTAAAGCCCATATAATATTAGTCCCTGTGAGTACGACTCACTGACTCAGTCCAAATCAGGCTCGGGTCCAACCCAACCATATTTCCGATTTGGTTCCAATCCGAACTTTCTCCCGCTCTTAAGTGTGTGACCCCGCAGGCTCATGGCTACTTGGACACGATTAGAGTTCAAATCTCAATCGGTAGCGGCTTCTAGCAGAACGTGCCAACTCCCAAGTACCAAAGAGTCATGATGACTTGCCTTTCCAATGCGACTTACGTCCGAGTCCCTTTTGCCTCATGATATACCTTGTCAGACTATAGGCGAATATATGTCATCCCTTAAATAGTCCGACTCTCTTCTCGATCCTAGATAAGTGATTCACCCGACTAACTCTTAGTCGATCGCCTCAGTTAACACTTAACCGAGTCGTGCATGGCCATGCTTTCCGAATCATATCATCCGAGAGGGCCCAGAGAATATCTCTCTAAGTAGAGGGGCAAAATCCCATCTTGGTTATTCACATCACGCAGCTTGATTCTTAGTCGACCCGAACTCTGCCTTTATAACTGCCCAGTTACAGATCAGTGTTTGACAAAACCTAATTCGGTGATCCTCAACTCGGATTATGCAGTAACCTCAGGTCTAAGGATTACATTGATTGAGATATACAAATGACAACTTGTTCATTGTACCTCAATATGGGTCAATCCGACTCGCTAAACTCTTTAGACGAATCTTTGTAACTCTTTAGAGGCAATAATAAATGTAGTTATTATTATATCTTTGTGTTTATGATGAATGTTTACATTCATGCTATAATAGTATTAACAAGGAAACATTAATACTTGTGTGATTTGTAAACTTAAATTGAAGTCCCTAGTATAAGCCTCTATACATCACTAGCTTGTTGGTTGATAAACGATTGTGGTTTCCCTATCATGGACATTGAGATGTTATCGACATCAAGATCATATCGTTAGGAGAATGATATGGTGGACATACTCCTATAGATAAGCGTAGCATAAAGATCAAGTCATTTTAATAGTTCAATTGCTATATGCTTTCTGATACATAGTAATCTAATTCCTTCGACCATGAGATCATGCATATCGCCTTTACCGGATGGATGCTTTGATGACATCAAACACCACACCGTAACTGGGTGGCTATAAAGGTGGCATTGAGTATTCGGAAAGTATTGGTTGAAACACATGGATCAAGAGTGGGATTTGTCCATCCATATGACGGATAGATATACTCTGGGCCCTCTCGGTGAAATGTCATCCAATTAGCTTGCAAGCATGTGGTAGCTCACAAGGGATCACATATCACGGAGCGAGAAAAGAGTACTTATCGGTAACGAGGTTGAACTAGGTATGCAGAGATACCGACGATCATAACCTCGGATAAGTAAACTATCGTGAGACAAAGGGAAATTGATATCGTATGTAAGTGGTTCATTCGATCGCAAAGTAATCATAGAAATATGTGGGAGCCATATGAATTTCCAGATTCCTCTATTGGTTATTGTTCGGAGAAGTGTCTCGATCAGGTCCGCATAATTCACGAACCGTAGGGAGACACACTTAAGGATTCGACGTTGTTTGAGTAGTTATGGAATGAAGAGAAAGAGACCAAATGTTGTTCGGAGTATCGAATGGGATTCGGGATATCACGAGGAGATCCAGAATGGTCCGGAGAATAAGATTCATATAAGGAAAGTCCTATTTCGGAGATGGAGAATGGTTCCGGTGTTTTCATCGGGAATGTTCTAGAAGATTCCGAAATGTCCGGCACTCCGGGGGGGAAGGGTACATGAATGTGTTATATCAAGTTGATATGATTGCATACTCGGTGTCATCGTTGTTCAAAATAGAGGGTTTATTCAAATCCTAGTTTGAAAAGTCAAACGGCTAGTTTGAAAGTCAAACGGCAAGTTTTGGAAAGAGGAGGAGGAGTGGGAAACCGAGTTGGGGAGGGTTTCCCTCCTCCAACCGGCGGCGCACCACCCAAGCCAAGTTGGGGAGGGAATCCCCTCCCTCCCCTTGGCCGGCCGGCCCCTCCACCTATATAAGGAGGGGCAGGGCTCCCTCCTAGAGACACACAAGTCCCTTGCCCCGAAAACCCTAACCCTAGCCGCCGCCGCCCTCCAAGCCGCCGCCGCCTAGGGATCTCCTTGCCACCGACTTGGGCACCACCAAGCCCTAGTCGCCGGCTCTAGCACCTCTTCCTCGGCGTGTCTAAACCCTAGATCGTCGAGGGATTTATCATAGCCCACCATACTCGCTCCGGCTTAAGCGAGCCTGAGATCTCCCTCTACTTCGGTACCACGCCGTTGTGCTTAGAATTGCAGGAGAGTGCTACAACCTCCGCTGCCCTCTTTGGAACAAGGGAGAGGAAGGTCTTCGTCGAAAATCGAATGTGTGACCTACTGGGGCGCCGCCGAACGTTGCAGGAAGGATCGTCTACGCGATCTTGAGATCGGGAACAGTACGACTACATCACCCACGAGAATCCGCTCTCGTTAAACACTTTGGAATCTTCGAGGGTGAGTTATTCCATCGACTTGTTGCTACAATCTAGTAGATAGATCTTGGCTTGTTTGTTTGTATGCGGTAGAAAATTTTTGTTTTCCATGCTACGAAACCCTACACTCCATGCCCATGACAAGTGGAACCGAGTCATCAAGCCAACTTTCACATTGGTCTAAGTTGTGTGTCCAGCACAACCTCAATGACCAAGGATATTTAGTACAAACAACATGAATGTATAGTTCCACAACCGAATCACATATTCAATGATACACATCAGATGTTTATACAAGGACTACTTAATATCTTTATGAATACAATGGGAAATCTCATCATACATGATTGCCTCTAGGGCATATTCCCAACAGTCTCCCACTTGCACTAGAGTCAATCTTTCGACATCACATGTCTAGGCATCTAATGCACATGGCTCTCAAGTGCGCCTCATGCTTTGGCTGTGGTAATGGATTTGTTAGCGGATCCGCAATATTTTCATCCGTGTGTACCTTGCATAACTTGATATCACCCTGATCCACAAACTGGCGAATCGGCTTGTTCTTCTGGTGTTGTCTAGGTTCCTTGGCTTGTGCAATAGCACCATTGTTGTCACAATACACGTCTAACGAATTGGACGAGCCCTGAACCACACCAAGATCCATGAGGAAATTCCTCATCCAAACAGCTTCCTTTGCTGCCTCCGAGGCTGCAATATATTCAGCCTCTGTTGTAGATGCAGACACATTCTCTTGCTTGGAACTCTTCCAGCTCACAACACCTCCATTTATAATAAACACGTATCCGTATTGCTAACGAGAATCATCAGAATCGGTAAGATAACTCGCATCCGTATAACCCTTTACACTCATCTTCACCACCATAAACCAAGAACATATCATTAGTCCTTCTCAAGTACTTTAGGATATTTTTAGCCGTTGTCCAGTGGATTTCTCCAGGATCAGCCTGGTATCTGCTCACAACACTTAGAGCATAGGAAACATCTGGCCTAGTACAAATCATGGCATACATGATGGATCCGATTGTAGAAGCATACGAAATCGCACTCATCCGACTTCGCTCATCAGTTGTCGAAGGACACAGAGTCTTGCTAAGTTTTACACCATGGGACTGTTGGAGATATGCCCTAGAGGCAATAATAAAAGTGGTTATTATTATATCTTTGTGTTTATGATAAATGTTTACATTCATGCTATAATAGTATTAACCAGAAACATTAATACTTGTGTGATTTGTAAACTAAATTAGAGTCCCTAGTAAAGCCTCTTTATAATACTAGCTTGTTGGTTAATAGATGATCGTGGTTTCTCGATCATGAACATTGAGATGTTATTAATAACAAGATCATATCATTAGGAGAATGGTATGATGGACATACTCCTATAGATAAGCGTAGCGTAAAGATCAAGTCATTTCAATAGTTTGTTTGCTACAAGCTTTCTGATACATAGTAACCTAATTCCTTTGACCATGAGATCATGCTAATCACCATCAACGGAAGGATGCTTTGATGACATCAAACACCACACCATAACTGGGTGGCTATATAGGTGGCATTGAGTGTTCGGAAAGTATGGGTTGAGGCACATGGATCAAAAGTGGGATTTGTCCATCCATATGACGGATAGATACACTCTTGGCCCTCTCGGTGGAATGTCAGCCAATTAGCTTGCAAGCATGCGACTAGATCATTAGGGATCACATATCACGGGAACGAGAAAAGAGTACTTATCGGTAACGAGGTTGAACTAGGTATGCAGAGATACCGACGATCAAAACCTCGGATAAGTAAACTATCGTGAGACAAAGGGAAATTGGTATCGTATGTAAGTGGTTCATTCAATTGCAAAGTAATCTTAGAAATATGTGGGAGCCATATGAATTTCCATATTCCTCTATTGGTTATTGATTGGAGAAGTGTCTCGGTCATGTCCGCATAATTCACGAACCGTAGGGATACACACTTAAGGATTCAATGTTGTTTAGTGGATATGGAATGTTAGTAGGGATATCGAATGTTGTTCGGAGTCTCGGATAGGATACGGGATATCACGAGGAGATTCGGAATGGTCCGGAGAATAAGATTCATATAAGGAAAGTCCGATTCCGGAGTTCGGGAAAGATTCCGATGTTTTCGTCGGAGAGGTTCTAGAAGGTTCTAGAAGGTTCAACGATCCGGAAGGAGAATGGTCCATGAATGTGTCATGGGTAAGTGGAATGATTGGATCATATCTTAGGTCACTTGGTGTGGGCATTTGCAAGAGAGAATTAAAGCTCTAAATTGAAAGTCAAACGGGAAGTTTGAAAAGTCAAACTAGAACAATGGTTTCCTAGTGGGAGAAGAAACAAGTCCTTCTCTCAATCCAACTTGGGTTTGGGTTTGGATTCAAACCCACCCTCCCAAGGCTACCCCCTCTCATAAATAGAGGGGGAGGACTGCCCCAACACCACAAGCCCTAGCCCTCTCCACCGACCACACCACACCCACGCTGCCATTGCGCCACTGCTTTGTCGCCCTAGACGCCGTCGACACCTCCTCCTCCTCCTCCTGGTCTTCTAAACCCAAGATCACCGGGAAACCCTAATTCCACCATAACTTGCACCGGCTTAGGCGAAGCCCTGCGGGATCTTCCCTCTACTTCTGACACCACGCCGTCGTGCTGCCGTAATCGCGAGAGAAGAACTACAACCTCCGTTGTCTACTAGAACAAGGGAGAGGAAGGTCTTCATCGAGTACCGAACATGTGACCGACTGCGGAAGAGCTGCCGGAACGCAGTGCCGGAAGGATCGTCTATGCGATCTTGAGATCGGCAAGTGTACGACTACAACACCCACGAGAATCTGCTCTCGTTAACCGCTTTGGAATCTTCGAGGGTGAGTGCTTCTATCGATTCATTGCTACAATCTAGTAGATAGATCTTGGCTTGTTTGTGCGCATGCGGTAGAATTTTTTTGTTTTCCATGCTACGAACCCCTACAGTGGTATCAGAGCCGTGTCTATATGTAGATCTGTTGCACGAGTAGAACACAATGGTCATTGTGGGCGGTGGTGCTTTTATTATCAATTGCTTTTTTGTGTACTTTGCATCTTGTGGTATGATGGGATGAAGCGGCCCTGGTGACGAGGTTTAATCTCATCAATGCCCATTGTTATGGACTTGGGTTTTGGAGACGATGGGGATACTAGAGATCGTGGCACGGTTAACAGACAAGCAACCAGGGGACACGAGATTTACCCAGGTTCAGGCCCCCGGAGGGAAAACCCTACTCCTGCTTGTCTGCTCTTGATTACGGCGGAACCGAAGGTTCTGAGGTCAGATTCGATCTGGCGTGGAGGTGCGTGCGAAAGTATGAGTCGAGGACTCTAGGACGTACCCTCCTGGCCTTTATATAGACTTAGGCAGGTCCCGGGCATAGTCCTAGTCGGTTACAAGTTCTAGGGTTTTACCCCTTTGAATTTCCTATCTATGCTAGTCTTGCTCTCCAAGGATCCAAAGACGTCATGGGCCTTGGCTACCCGAAAATCGCCGTGGGCCAGCGTATATCTGCTGTGGGCCTTCCTTGGGCTGGACCAGGTATGCTGAAGTCACGTACCCGTAGGGTATAACCATGTCAGTAGCCCCCGAGTGATCAGTCGAATCGTAGATTCGGCTGAGGACTCTTCCATCTTTCGGGTGCAACTATGTATTAATAATATAAGTGTGTAGGGATTGTTGATGCGTGTGCCTGACTCACCCGACGGATCAGGGTCAGTTAACTGTCTTAGGACGAAACAACATGATCTTCTTCAAGTTCGAGTCCCTCAACTCGAACCTGGAACATATGCTGGGGTAATTCGACTCAGGCCGCGGAGGACTTACAGGAGTGGAATTCCAGTAATTTTAATTAACGTACCCAACGCGTCCGTCGGGATTTTTCATCACGCCTGTTGACATCGATTTGTACTAGCAGAGCGTAGTCATGTACGTTGCCAGGCCATTAGATGATATCTGCAGGTCTTATCTTTGTGTCGCAGACACAGCATCCGAATGTTCGTCACCGCAGAGGTGTTTCGGGTGGCCAAGGAGATCGTTGCTCACTCAGCGTTTTGTTTGGGCAGAGATGCCAAAAAGTTTTTGCGTGCTGATCCGAAAGATCACAGTCGAAGAATTCATAGGGTGCGCGACCAGCGCTCCCTATGGGAGTAGCCCCCGAGTGTCTGTTCGAGTCGTAGACTCGAGCAGAGACTTTAGTTCAAGCATTTGTTCGGTTGTTAGGTCCGTGGGACTCAAAAAAATTTGGATGATTAAATCCATCCTCCCTATGGGAGTAGCCCCCGAGTCCGTAGTGGAGTCGCAGACTCGACGTAGGACTCGAAGAAATACTTTGTCGTTATTCATCTTCCGGGTGCGCGGTCAGCGCTCCTGATAGGAGTAGCCCCCGAGTATTTAGTCGAATCGAAGATTCGAGTGAGTACTCTTAGCTCTTAGCTGTGGAGCCGAAGAATCGTAATTGGTGCTAGTATAGGTTTTGATGACATCAGTGCTGACGATCGATGACCTCAAGCATCTGCTACGCCAGAGATGACTTGACTGGACGAACATGGGTCCCACTTGCTGACTTTGAATTGACCGGTCACGCGGGGCGTGGAGATAATTACGGTGTCTCCTCGATTTCCGCGCGTAGTGGACGGCGTGGTAACGACGGTTCGTTGTGATGTTGACACGTGTACGGCCAGATCTGCCGTTGGCGTTAGGTCTTCTGGATGAACGGCTGCCATGCATCGTCTTCGCTGTTATAATCATTGAGGGGAACCGTGGTTTGTTTTCACCGCACCAGTTCTTGTGTTTCACTGCCTCCTTGCGCTCGAGCGATTCTTGCTTCGCGCTGGGATTTCCTTCCACATTTCCGTCGTCCTTTGTACGTTTTCACCGCCGGCGCCGTCGTAGCGTGATGGGGAAACCAAAGAAGTCTTCATCTGCGGTTGGGACCAGCGCTGCCGCTACTCGCGTCACCGACGGTGGCTGGCGGCGATTAGAGACGCGGGAGAGCGATCTTCGCAAGCTTCGCGAGCGGGGCTTGATCCCGGAGGACAGGGAGGCCGTTAAACTCCCTGGCAATGAGGTAATCCCCCGTCCCCCATCTGGGTATTGGGTTATGTTTCTCGCCTTCGTTTTGCGTGGGTTTTCGTTTCCAGTCCACGACTTCCTCCGTGGACTGCTCTTCTTCTATGGGATTCAGCTTCATCATCTGTCTCCTAATTCTCTTCTCCACATTGCGTGTTTTATCACTTTTTGTGAGTGCCGGCTTGGCATTGAGCCGCACTTTGGCCTCTTTCGGAAGCTCTGTTCCATGAAGAGGCAATCTGGTTCGGATGGTGTATATCCTATTGGGGGTTGCATCATCTCCCTTAGTCCCAATCTTCTCTTCTTTTCCTTTTCCATGTCCGAATCTGTCCAGTACTGGCGGAGGCGATGGTTTTATATCCGCGACTCCGTAGTGCCCGGGCAAGATTTTGGTCTTGTTCCCTTTGACCCCTCCCAAATGATTGAGAAGAAAAGGTCTTGGAAAAACCAAAACTTAGATGGTGAGGTGGCGGAGATAGAGGCCATGTACCGTCGGGTGGAGGATCTCCAACTGATTCCTGAGAAGGAGGTGAACGGTGTGGACATCATCCGGACGTTTCTTGAGCGTCGGGTGCAGCCTCTCAGGCGCACCCGATGTTTCTTTATTCTGGGCGCCGTGATCCGACGAGGGTTTCGAGTGAGAAAATCTCCGAGGGGGATCTTGACAGGGCTCTTCGCGCGCTGTTGAAGTTCAAGGCCGGAGAAGAAATCCCGGGGAAGTCGCTGACTCCTCCCTTTTCTTCGACGTTGGTCGTACCGAAGGTGTAGATTTGTGCACGTAGTGCTCCCCCTTTTTTTGCCGGCTGTGTATTTGTTTCCTTTGTTTGCTAACAAAGTTCCTTCTCATCTTCCAGAGCTTCAAAGTGCCGGGCATGGTACCACCGTTGCCCAAAAGGTATCCGAATGCCCCGGATAATGAAGTGGTTGATTCCGTGTCCGAGCTACCGTCAGCGCGATCTCCAAGGGAGGATGCCAACGAGTCGAGTGAGGACCATACGCGAAAGCGGTCGCGGAGCTCCAGCGAGTCTTCGGATGCCTCGACTCCTCTGACTCCCAGAAACTCTCTGGGCCTTGAGCGTCATGATGATGGTCATGGAGGCTCTTCCTCTCCTATTCCTGCCATTCCTGTGCATGCTGTAGCGCCGCACCCGCCAGCAAAGCGGAAGAAGGAAGAAAAGAAGGAGGAGAAGAAGGAAGAGAAGAAAGAGGAGAAGAGGGCCCGAAGGGATTCTCCTATCTTTGACCTGAGCGCATTGGGCTCGTAAGTTTTCTTGTTATACTATTGTCCTTGTTCCTTCGTGATTTTTGCACTTGTGCTGATTGGTTTGTATGCAGGCAATCATCCCATGATTCCTCCAGTGATGGTGAACGGGAGATGATGGGGGAGTCGAAAATTGCGTCTCCTCCACCTCAAACGGTGGCGACTTAGGGTGGCGCGGCTCCGGATCCTCCGTTGAAGGAGGTGCAGGTGGTTGCACCTCAGAATTTCGCAGGCGGTCCTTCGGGGTCGTCATTAGAGCATGTAAGTTTTTCTGCCTCATGGGAGGAGCCCCCGAGTGTCTTCGTGTGCAACTCTCGTTTTTACTCCTTTGTGTTGGGCATAGCCCCCAAGCCCTTTTCTTACTGACATTTCTTTTTCTGCAGCCTTTTGTGCAAGAGGCCAAGCGGCTTGTGCAAGAGCGCCTGGTGCTGGAGGCGAACCTTCGGCAGCTTCAAGGTATCTATCTGACTTTTCTCTTATGTATCCTGGTTTAGTTCTTTGACATTTGTTTGTTTTGAATGCAGAGGAGCATAACAAGTCTCTCCGTGAGGTTGACGCTCTCAAGAAGAGCCTTGGCCAATCGGAGCAGAAGGCCAGAGCCGCCGTTGGTGTGAAAGAACGCCTTGAGCTAGAGCTGACTAAGGCAGCCAAAGCGAAAGAGCGTCTGCAGCAGGAAGCCGTAGATCGTGAGGAGCAGCTGGCCACGGTTGTGGCTGCTCGCGAAAAAGAGGTGGCGGCGAAGCTCATGGCTGCTGCCAAGGCTATTTCGGGTGAGTACTAGTTTTGTACTTTTTTCTTTTCCTTCGGGTCTTCTTTTATGCGGCTTTTCTTCATGTCTTTCTTCTTTTTACCTCAGATGCCGCAGGCATCGAGTTCGACCGCGGTGCTCTGGAGCACGGGAGTGCTCTAGATGATGCCACTGCGGCGGTCGAAGACCGCTGCAGCACCGTCGTCAACTCCCTTGCCAAGGCGAAAGAGGTCCTTGGTCGCTCCTACAAGGAGCTTGTCCCGAAGGGCGCAACCCTTGACGATGTGGATGCTCTGGCGGAGGCTCTGTCAGCCGAAGCGCCTGCGGCGTATAAACGCAAGCAGAAAGGCATCGGCGCATCCGTCGGGCTGGCGATGGCCATGGCGGCTAGAGCGGAGCTGGATCTACCCCAGATCACTTCTCGGATGCCGACGGCTGCGGATGGATCCGAGGTAGCCTTTGCTGCCTATTCTGCTCGCTGCAGGCGATATGGGCCCAAGCTCATTGATTTGTTGTCTGAGTATGCACTGCGTGGCCAAAGCTAGCGGTGGGGCCAAAGCGACTCAGGCTCCTGCATCTTAGGCGTAGTAAATGTAGGCTAGTTTGTAGTTTGTTTTTGTTGTAAATATCTTGAAGAACACCATCCTTGTGCCACGTAGTGGATTTATATATTCAATGAATTTCTCTGAGTTGTGCTCCATCCTTGGCTGAATGTTTGTGTTCCTTTCTTTTGCTGCCGCTCTAGGTTCCTTCGGGTGATGAACCTGTTGACGCCCCATCCGCAATGCCGTTGAGCCCATCCTTGGATGATTCCTCGCAGCTTACTTTCCTTCGGGATCGTGTGCGCAGTCTGGAGAGGGAGTTGCTCGGGCTACGCGGTCATGCCGACGTTTGGAAGTCCAAGGCGGATCGTGGCGCAGCCAGAGAGGAGTACTTGATGGCGGAGTTGGTCCGTCTGTCCGAGCAGCTGCAATGTAAGTTGTTCTTTGGTCGAGCTGTAGCTCTGTTCTTCGGATGAGCCTGCTGGCCTTACTCTTATGTTGTCCGATTGTTGCAGGTGCAAATCTTGCTCCAAGGGAAGAAAAAGAGCGTGTCGCTGTTCGGGTCAATTGCTTGACTCAACAGGACATGGAGGCCGGCGGCTTCTTCTGGATGGATCATGATCGCGCCATAGCCCTGGCGACGGTGCAGGATCGTGGTCATCAAGTTTCGCGGGTACTCCATGAAATCTGATTCCTCGGTCTTGCGTCATGTTCCCTTTGGATGCCGCGCCAATAAACCTTGCGGGTCTTCTGTCGAAATTTCGGAACGTAAGCAATGTCAAGGAGTTGGTGCGGCAGCAGCTTGTCGCAGGAGTGAAGGTTGCGTTGTCTCTTGTCAGGCTGCACCGGCCTGATGTGGATTTGGCTGTCGTGGCTGCTGGGCCACCTCTTCGCCCTGATGGTAGCGAGTGGGACATGCGTCCGCATTACGCGGCTGTGAGGCAGTATGCCGAACAGATTGTAGATTTGTTTGAGCAGCGTGCCCAGGTTATTATTCAACATAGGTAGTACCTGTAAAAAGAGAGAGATGTAAAATTTGTATATTTTCGGCTGGGCGTGTTGTGCCCTTTGTTGTGAAGGTTTGTTTGATTGTGAGCACATAGTGCTTTAATTGGGTATGTGTCCTTTTCGTTTGCCTGACGTTGCCAGCTACTCAGGTGTACACGTGTGGTCCTCAGTCGATGAAATCGTGAGGTGGGGGGAGCCCCCGAGTGCGTTTGTAGCATGTAGCATAGTTGCAGAAAATAGTGAATCGAAGTTTTTGGGGCGAGACACTTAGCTTTATTTATATCGTAATGGAGGAGGTACATTGTTCGGCTGAGTAGCCTTGGCTGGAAGCCTTATTGAAAGTAAAAAGAAGGGGGTAGGTTGCTACGGATAGAACCGTCGCAGGTGCGAGATATTCCATGGGTTGGAGTATGCGACTCCAGACTCCACGTGCTTGAGGCGATAGGTGCCACCTGGGATGACTTCGGTGATGACGTAGGGTCCTTCCCATGGCGACTCGAATTTATTCGGTCGCTTTTGCTTGAGTCGCAAGACGAGGTCTCCTTCGACGAAGGACCTTGGGCGCAGCCGGCGGCTGTGGTAGTTGCGGAGACTCTGCTGGTACACCGCTGATCGAGCTGCTGCTATATCCCGTGCTTCGTCGAGTGTATCGACAGCGTCTTCGAGTGCGGCCGTGGATTCAGCTTCACTGTAGGTGACGACCCGAGGGGCCTGGTGGCGTGCATTTCGCTCCGTGTACCATGAAGAACGGTGTAGCGGTGGAGCTGTTTGGCGTAGTTCGTAAGCTCCACAGGACGGAGGGTAGCTCCTTCGTCCAATTTCCAGCTTTGTGTTCGAGTGAGCTCATGAGGCGCTTCTTGATGCCGGCTCCGATTAGGCCGTTGGCCTTTTCCACTTGTCCGTTCGTTTGCGGGCGTGCCACTGAGGCATATGTGATGTTGATCCCAAGGCCTTCGCAGAAGTCCTGGAATTCTTCGGAGATGAAGTTCGACCGTTGTCGGTGATGATGCTGTGTGGTACGCCGAACCTGTAGACAATGGACTCGAAGAACTTGACGGCAGTTTTGCCTTTTTGGTTGGTGACCGGCATGGCCTCGATCCACTTGGTGAATTTGTCGACTGCAACCAGGAGGAAGACGTGTCCTCCTTTCGAGGATTTTGGCAATTTGTCGATCATGTTGAGGCCCCATTGAGCGAAAGGCCAAGCTATAGGTATGGGCCTGAGCTCGGACTCGGGTGCGTGCGGTTTATCGGCGAACCGTTGGCATCCGTTGCATCTTCGGACGATGTCCTTTGCGTCGCTCATGGACGTTGGCCAGTAGAATCCTGTTCGTAGAGCTTTGGCGACAAGGGAGCGGTTGCCTGCATGGTGGCCGCAGATGCCTTCGTGGATGTCTTGGAGTATGGCCTTGCCGTTGTCGATGGTGACGCATCGTTGAAGTACGCCCGTGATGCTCCGCTTGTATAGCTCGCCGTTGATGATGGTGAAGGCTTTTGACCGGCGAGATATGCGCCGGGCGTCTGTTGGGCTGTCGGGCAATTCTCTGGTTATCAAGAACTGGAGGTACGGTCGTGTCCAGGATTCTTTGACTGCCATGACCTGCATTAGGTTGACCACGGCTACCTCTGTCTCCAGTTTCTCGGGTCCTTCGTGTCCTTCGGGTAGCGTAGCTCCCGAGTGCTCTGATTCTTCGGGTGATCCCTTGGGGAATTTACGCTCGATGGATGGCACGCAGATTTGTTCGAGGAACACACCTGGTGGCACCTTTGCGCAGGTGGAGCCGATGTTGGCGAGTCTATCGGCTTCCTCGTTGCTCTCTCATCCAACGTGCCGAAGTTCGCAGCCGTCGAATTCTCCTTCGAGTGCGTTGTAGAGCGCGCGGTACGCGATCATGTTTTCGGCGTGTGCGTCACACTCATTCATCGTCTGCTGGACGACGAGGTTGGAGTCACCGTAGATGACCAGGCGCGTTGCGCCGCATATCTTTTCCATCCTCATGCCATGGATGAGGGCTTCGTATTAGGCTTCGTTGTTGGAGGCTCTGAATTTCATCCGAAGAACGTACTTCATCTTGTCACCTTGCAGGGAGGTCAGTATGACCCCTTCCCCTGCTACTGCTTCGCGCTTGGAGCCGTCGAAATGCATTGTCCAGGACTGCGACATGTCTAGGGTGTCTGGCAGCTGCAGCTCCATCCAGTGCACCAGGAAGTCCAGAAGGACTTGAGAATTGATTGCGTGTCGCTTCTCGTAGACGATGTCCAAGGGTGATAGTTCGATGCCCCGTCCTGTGGCCTCTGGATTATTCAGGATGCTGTTCAGGGGTGCTTCGTTGACGACCATCACCTGATGCTCCTGGAAGTAATGGCTCAACCGTCGAGCCGTCATGAACACGCCGTAGGCTAGCTTCTGGTAGTGAGGGTACCTCTGCTTTGTTGGTGTCAGTACCTCGCTGAGGTAGTAAATTGGGCGCTGGACCCCGTGGGTCTTGCCTTCTTCGGGTCGTTCGACCACGAGTGCAGTCTTGACCACCGGTGTGTGGCTGCTATGTACGATGTGAGGGCTCGCGCTCCTTTGGTGTGACCAAAACGGGCGAGGTGGAGAGGAGCCGCTTGAGGCTTTCGAATGCGTCGTTGGCTTCTGGTGTCCACTCGAACTTGTCTGCTTTACGCAGCAGCTGGTAGAATGGTAGGGCCTTCTCGCCCATACGGCTGATGAACCTGCTTAGCGCCGCTACTCGTCCTGCGAGCCGGACGTTTGAGGTTTTTCGGCTTCTCCATCGTCATGATGTCTTTGATTTTCTTCGGGTTCGCCTCGATCCCTCGTTGAGAGATGAAGTACCCGAGAAGCTGACCTGATGGGATGCCGAAGGCGCACTTTTCGGGATTGAGCTTGATCCTGTAGCGATCGAGGTTGTCGAACGTCTCGCGGAGATCGTCGATAAGTGTCCTTGCCTCTCTGGTTTTTATTACTATGTCGTCGACATAAACTTGGACGTTGCGACCAATCTGGTCCTTGAGGCAGGCCTGCATGCATCGCTGGTACGTGGCACCCGCGTTCTTTAGCCCGAAGGGCATTGTGTTGTAACAGAATACTCCGAACGGTGTGATAAACCGTCGAGGAAGGAGAGTTTCTCGCAACCTGCAGTCGAATCGATGATCTGGACGATCCGTGGAAGAGGGAAGTGGTCCTTTGGGCAATGCTTATTTAGTGACGTGAAGTCCACACACATCCGCAGGATGTCCGTGTCCTTCTTCGGGACCATCACCGTGTTTGCAAGCCACTCGCTTTCTTTGATTTCCCTGATGAAGTCTGCAGCGAGCAGTCTATTGATTTCCTTGCCGATAGCTTCGGCTCGTGGCTCCGACAGTCTTCGGATGGACTGCTTGACTGGCTTAGTGTCTGGAAAGACATTGAGTGCGTGCTCGGCGAATTCCCTGGGAACTCCTGGCATGTCCGCAGGACACCAGGCGAAGATTTCCCAGCGCTCATGGAGGAATTCGACGAGCGCGCCTTCCTATGCGGTGCTGAGGTCATTGGCGATCAAGGCCGTCTTGGAGGCATCCGTCGGATGGACCTGAACTTTCTTGGTGTTGACGGTGGAGTCAAAGGACATGTCAGGTGCGTTCTGCCTTGTGACTGGGGGTAGCCCATTGTCCGTCACCTCGCGGAGCCTTACAAGCTCGTCTTGCATGCCGAAAGACTGGGAGATTTTGTTGAAATCCCTGTCGCATTGGTCCGATTGGGTGAAGCTCCCATGGACTGTGATGACGCCCCTTGGTCCTGACATCTTGAGTAGTAGGTAAGCGTAGTGTGGGACGGCCAGGAACCTTGCGAATGCTACACGTCCCAGGATGGCGTGGTATTGTGACGGCCAGTCCACCACTTCGAATTCGAGTCGCTCCTGCCGAAAGTTGTCTGGCTTCCCGGAGATGACGTCGAGCCCTATTTTGCCCAGGGGGAATATGCCCTTTCCTGGTACAATGTCGTGGAACGTTGTGTCTGATTGTTCCAGGCTGCATTGCGGGATTCACATAGCTGCTAGGGTGCTTGCGCACATTAGGTTGATGCCGCTGCCACCGTCCATGAAGACGCGACTCATCTCGAAGCCTCCGATCTGCGCCTCCAGCACCAGGGCAGCATGACCTGGGCGAGGGATCTGGCAAGGGTGATCCGCGCGAGTGAACGTGATGCAGGACTCCGATCCGCTGAGGTACTCAGGGATTGCAGGTGGAGTTGCCACGGCCAAGTTGATTTGTCGGGTGATTTTCTTCTGCACCCTGTTTGTGGGGCGTCCCTTCTGGATCATATTTAGTGCTCCCTTTGGTGGGGGTATACGACCCCGGCGTTGTTTTGTGCTGGTGCGACTGGTTGGTTTGGGCCTCCAATAGGTGGCGGAGGAGGAGCTCCGTGTGCTATTTCTCCTGGCGCGGGTGCGTTTCCGAACGCAGGGATTGGGGCTTGTTGCCTCATCTGCGCCATGCTTTCGCTAAGTTTCTGAAACTCGCGGCAGTCCTTGAGCATGTGACTGGCTTTCTTTTTTCCATCTTGCTTGTCGATGTAGAAGTGGATGGTGCATGGACCCGAAAGTTTTTCGAATGCTGAGGGTCCGTTGTCGCGATCGCGGCGTTGCCACGATTGTGATGATCGTTCGCTGTCTCGGAGATTTCCTCTGCGGTAACCTCCGCTGTTGCGGCTGTTGTCGTTGCGGCGGTCGGCGTAGCCAGCCGCGACCATGTCGGGTCCATCGCGGTCTTCGTAGACACGCGATCTCCTCTTGTTGCGGTGTTCTCACCTTCGGCCGTAGTCGTCCTCTTCGTCTGATTGCGCTCGCTGGATGCAATATTCACCGTCTGCACAACTGTTGGCAATTTCCATGAGGTGGTCGAGTGTCTCGGGCTTGACACGCCCAAGTTCTTCCTTGAAATCTTGGCGTTTGACGCCGTCTCTGAAGGCGTCGATGGCCCTCTCCTCGGAGATATGTGCTGTGGAGTTCTTGGTGGTAGACCAGCGTAATATGTATGAGCGAATAGATTGCCCCGTTCTCTGAGTGCAGGCTCGCAACTCCTCGATTGAGGCGGGCCTCTTGCTGGTGCCCTTGAAATTTCGGATGAAGCTATAGGCTAGCTCCTCCCAACTTCGGATGGATCCTGATGATAGGCTGCTGAGCCAGACCCGCGCCGCGCCTGTCAGCTGCAGCTGGAGGCATTGCATGGCGGTTTCTTTGTTACCGCCGTGCAGCTTGACGGATGACAGATGATCGCTGAGCCAAGATTTTGGATCTTGCGTGCCATTGAACTTCGGAGTATCCGAAGGAAGCTTGAAATTGCGTGGCATCTTTGTTCGCCGAACAGATCTGCTGAAGCATCGAGCTCCACAGAGTTCTCCTTCATCTTCATCCATCTCGGACTCGGACGAGCATGCGCGTTTGGCTCGCGCTTTGTCGATTTTGCGCTGTGTAAGCGCGTCTCTGGCGTCGTAGTCGCGTTTATGGCGATGCGAGCTCTTCTTCCTTCGAGGAAGGTCGTGCTCCTCTTCCTCTTCGGATGAAGGGGTGGGGCTACGGTCGCGCCTGACCGGAGCTTTCTTCTTCGGCTCCGCAGGAGCGTCTTCGTGGAGCGCAGCTCCGACGAGTCCGAGTCCGGTGAGTGCGGACTTATGCATGGCTCTTTTCGGGTCCCCCTCTGGAGGTTGGTGGGCCGCGAGATACGCGGTGGCTGCCAGGATCGCAGCTTGTGGTGTCTTCGGGATGATGTTGCCGTCGGCATCCATATCCATGAACGACGTGTGGAGAGTTCGGGTCACATCACGACGTTCCTTGGGATCCATGTTATCCACCCGCGAGCGATGCTTGTTTCCCTGATTTCCATTCGTGCTAGAGCCGGGTGCCATGGCGGAGAGCGCAGCTCGTCGCGCGCTGGACTCGGAGGCTGCTTGCTTGCGTTTGTCGAGCGTCTCCTGCATCTTAACTTGCTTCTTGTGCTCCTCGATGAGGAGGTAGTGGTACGCCATCAGTAAGTCGCGTGGTGAATCCAAAGGCAGGACTATGTCGCCTGTGACGGCACGACGTGCCTGTACCCATCCTTCTTTGCTAAGTTGGATGACGTGGCCATTGTTCTCCCCTTCGGGTGGGGGGATTGGCTTCTTCTGTTCCCGCTGTTTCCGTCCTGCGGGTTGGGGTTCGTGTTGGGCGGCGGGTTGGGCGTTTGTTGATCCTGGATGACCGCGGCGCATAGGTAGCACTCGTAGATCTGTTTGCTGCTGTCGCCGCTTTCAGATCCGGAACCGTAGGTCCCTTCATCCGAAGGTGGATCGCACAGATCGGAGTTGTAGCTGCTTCTGCTGTAGAACTCATCTGTCGATGGTGACGTGCATAGCACGGGGTGTGGAGCCCACGAGGCGGGCCTGATTGATGGCACGGGCACCCGCTCAGGAAGGCGGAGGGTGCCAGTTTGTCCCACCTGGAAGCAGAAGCTCCCGAACAAAATCTCGAGTCCATCGCCTACGGGCTCGAAATCTTTCATGGTGGCCGGCGAGTGGGCGGTGAAATCGAAGGTCCCGAAGAGGAGGTGATTCTCCGTCGCCGCGGAGTTGTAGATCGATCGGGTTGGGACCGTCACGATCGCACAATCAGCAGCCCCGATTCCCACAGACAGCGCCAATTGACGAGGTTTAATCTCATCAATGCCCATTGTTATGGACTTGGGTTTTGGAAAAGATGGGGATGCTGGAGATCGTGGCATGGTTAACAGACAAGCAACCAGGGGACACGAGATTTACCTGGGCCAGTTCCCGGAGGGAAAACCCTACTCCTGCTTGTCTGCTCTTGATTACGGCGGAACCGAAGGTTACAGGGTGCGCAGATTCGATCTGGCGTGGAGGTGCGTGCGAAAGTATGAGTCGAGGACTCTAGGACGTACCCTCCTGGCCTTTATATAGACTTAGGCAGGTCCCGGGCATAGTCCTAGTCGGTTACAAGTTCTAGGGTTTTACCCCTTTGAATTTCCTATCTATGCTAGTCTTGCTCTCCAAGGATCCGAAGACGTCATGGGCCTTGGCTACCCGAAAATCGTCGTGGGCCAGCGTATATCTGCTGTGGGCCTTCCTTGGGCTGGACCAGGTATGCTGAAGTCACGTACCCGTAGGGTATAACCATGTCACCTGGCTAACCTTACATGACATCATTCATGAGACTTGCTCCACGCTTAACTTGCAACTTGTATTGCATAAGTGGCTTTGCGGGTGTCTGTCTCTCCCATCATAGTATAGATTCAATTTACAACGGGCACTTGATAGTTCAAACATCAACGTTGTGGTTCTTGTTCGTAAGTTAGAACGACGCTTATTGAAATCCCCAAACCACGTAAAATATGCAAATAAAATTAGAGGCGTCTAACTTTGTTTTGCAGGGATGTGCTGTGATGTGATATGGCCATGATTGTAATTATATATGATGTATGCAATGATCCTTATTGTAAGTTGGCAACCGGCAGGAGCCATATGGTTGTATTTTAAATTTCGTTAAGACCTGCGTGTCTATTTCAAAGTAGTTGTAACAGTTGATGCTGGTGGACGACAACCATGAAGCGGCACCATTGACCTTGACGCCATACCGGTGATGATGGATATCATGTTTGTGCTTGAAGATGGAGATCGGAAGCACAAGAAGAAAGGCCATATCATATCACATATTATGAATTGCATGTGATGTTAATCCTTTTATGCATCTTGTATTGCTTAGTTCACGACGGTAGCATTATAAGATGATCCCTCAAGCACTGTCACATCCCAAAATTTTCCAAATTTTGAAATGTGAAAAATAAATAAACAAAATAAACAATTGTTGATTTTTAGGGTGAGAAGAAACTTTTTGAATCCAATTGGAAAGCTTCAAACCTATTTTGATCAAATAAATCCTAAAGGGATTTAAAAAGATAAACAATTAATAAAGAAAGTTTTAATAATTGGAATCACTATTTTTGGATCTTTAACTAAAAAGATATGGTTTTTATAAAGCAAAGGTAGATTTATAAATAAGGATTATTTTATAAATCCAAATTAAAACTTGGCCAAGCTTTTGAAATAAAATATTTCTATTTTATAAAAAGAGTAAAGGTCTATTTAAATAAAATAATGAGGATTTATTAATATCCAATTTTATTAAAGTAAAGGCTTTTCTATTTTAATTAAACACTAAAACTTGTTAAATTATTTTAAACAAGTTTTCCAAGTGTTTTACATTTTCAAATAAAACCTACTGATATGATTTTGGTATTATTTAGATTTCAAATGGAGATTTTAAGTAAATCAAATCCTATTTGAATTAATAACTAAGGACTATTTTATTTAATTATTAAATAGATCCTAAAAGAATAAAAGTATTATTTTGTTTTGGACTTTGATTTGTGTTGTTAAACAGAATTAAAATCTATACAAAGTTTGGCAAAGGTTTGAATTCATTTGAGTGTTTGAATTGTTTGAATAAAATCAAAACAGAATTCAAATAGAAAAAGTAAAAAGCTTCTGTATAAAAAAAATGAAAGAACAGACCCAACCCATCTGGCCCACTAAGCCCAACTCGCAGCCCAACTCTTTTTCCCCACCCAGTGAAACGTTTTTCCCTTATTCTCACACCCGCAGAGTCACAGACAGGTGGCCCATCCCCCACTCTCTCTTCCCCCGCTGACAGACAGGCCCCACAGCGCCAGCACATCGTCTTCAACCCGCGCCAGCCGTTTTCCCCTCTCCTCAACGGCGTTCTGCCGATTAACTCCGGCGTTGAGTTCGCGTTAATGGCGGCCTTAATTTCTCCAGTGACCATGCCCATTTAACCGCCCGTTCCTCCTCTCTCTTTTCCCCCAAACCACGCCACCCCTCTGCCACTAGGCTGCCGGAATTTTAGCTCAAGCCTCCTCTGTCTCCAACGACTTCCCCGGTCAATTCCGCGTGGCCACACCCGCCTCTCCTCCATCTGCACGCGAGCTGGTTCTCCACCTCGGCCTTTTGGCGGTAAGCCTCGACCGCCCCGAGCCTTCCTATTGATGCTCCTAAGATCCCCAGGACAGTACGCATCTAACCACGTCCTTGTTTTGCCTCGGCGCGACCTGCAGCCTCACCTCCAACAGCAAACAGAGCCGCCCGTCATCAGTAGCTACTCCGGCGAGCAATCGTCGCCGTTCCTGAGCGCCCCTCGCCAAACCATCAACGCCTTGAGCTTCACTAGGACCCTGCGATCACGGTGAGCACCTCCGCTTCTCCCCTTGCTTCCTGTAACCGCCACGACGCCACCGTCTGACCGCACGCTGCCGTCTGCCACCGCCAGCGCCGCCAGATCTTGGTCGAGCTGCTGTGAGCCGTGCGATGCAAATCGTCTGGCTAAGATTAGATGCAAGCGAAAGGGTATCGCGTGCCTCTGCGCCGCATGATCTCACTTAGATCCAACGATCCAGAGAGCCCGATCCACCCGAAGAGGTACCGGCCAATTAGATTGCGCCATGTGGACGAAGTTTGGTTTAAAAACAGAAATAGAATCTGATTGAATTGCAAATTTGTAAATTGCATAACTTTTGATCCACATGTCCAAAATTTGCAAATTTTATATCAATAGAATCAGTAGAACAAGTACTTTGCAACCATGCAATTTGTTTAATGATTTGCTTCTGTAAAATTGGTTGAATTTGCAGAAACATGTGTAGGAATATTTTGAATATAAAAATTGTTCTAGATATAATTTTAATGCGAAATCTTTGCAAAATGGAATGTTGTGAACCTACTGACCATAGGAACCAACTTATGGATTTAAAAATGTATTTTGTGAAGTAAGGGAACAAATATTTGAATTAGCACATTTCTAGTCAAATAAAAATATTGTTTTTGTTTTAGAAATGATTTTTGAGTGAAACCTTTGGGAAATGATTTGATTCAAACCTTCTGACCCTACACCAAGTTTTGTGAATTAACAACTTATTTGATGAACAATATAAAATTATTGCTTTGCTAAAAGCATTTTCAACCACATAAAATAATGAATTGATTTAAAAATGGTTTTTAGATAAAACCTTTTGCAAATGGTTTTAACAATTTAGTAAATGACCACTTTGAACATTATAATGTTTAGATCCTAGTAGAAACCACTTTTTCAAATAAAACTATATTTTGCATGCTTGCATGCATGACGTTGTTTCTATTATTTTATGTGTGATAAATTGGTTGGAATGCTAGTTGAATTTGTGTTTGCTTGATTGAATTGTAGTGGAATTAGAAGAGTTTGATATTTGCAAGATCAAGAAGTGAACCATCATTCTCTACTAAAAAGGCAAGTGACACTATCATCCAAGTCCTACTATTTTCATTGCACTTAGTGGATTGTTGTAACATGCATGAAAAGGATTCTATATTTTATGCTATGCTAAATCCTAATAGGATACCCATATATCTCCCTTAGTGGAAACATTGTAGTTGTAGTATGCTTAGCCCTGCTATATATTGGGATGGGATACATGATATGATTATATGAAGAGTTGAAAAGACATATGTTTTATATAATAAAACAAGTACTCAATGAACCACCTGGGTGGACAAGGAGACTCAAGATTGGACAAGGTGGCAATAAAAGGAACCATGTTTATATGGCTATCTCTTTTTGTATGTGCACTAGAAGAAAACCACCCAGGGACTTAGAGATTGAACATGTTTCTCGTACAGTGGCTTCCGTGTACAGCCACATGCTAAATGGGCTCTGGCTTAGTCAACTACATAGTGGAAGACCCATGCATTAGCATATTCAGGTTAACTAGATTTGTGTAAGGGAACTTGAAACCCTACATTGGTGCCTGGATGACAAGCTAGCATTGTGTATTGGGAGGACTCCTATGGAAAGACTTTATCACATTCTCAATCTGCCAGTACTCCATCTTGGTGAGTACTTATCCAGCAGCCACTGGTGGCATCAAGATGAGATTGTGTCATGTGGGTAAAGTGTACAACTTCTGCAGAAGATCAAATTCTAAGTACTTAGCCGTGTCCCCGGTTATGGACAATACTGGGCAACTAAGGCCTGAAGCTATGGAAGATCTCGACATTCCAATTTCTCAAAGTTAAAACTTGAGGGTGACAACAAGGGATTTGAAGCACTTGGATTTTTCCAAGAAGTTCAGAAAGATTTTGACAAAAGATTAAAACTATTTTGAAAAGATAGGACAAAACTATATTGCTTTCTGCAAATGAGCCTAAACCCTACCTAGCCAAATATGCATGTAATTATAGGATCCACTTATTTCTACATAGTAGTGAAACTTGCCAATACAATTCAAATGTATTGACCCTTGTGGCTGCAACTTATTATGTTGCAGGTTTGTTTGATGTTAGTGAAGTTTGTTGAATAGGATTACAAGTCTACAACCAACATGTTTGCCTGTGGCACTTTGAAGATGAAGGACGCCATGCCTATAGATATTCTGCTGCATTGTAATGAGATAGCCAAATGAGCTATGTAAGATGTAATGAATTATTTTATTCCTGGTTATAAATTTGTATTATGACCTTTGCTTCTTCATATTACATCTTAACTGTGGATGCTATCTATTGATCCAGGGACTAGCATTGTAAACACAGGGATCTCTACCTTATTAAAGGTTGGGAACCTTACAGATGGTATCAGAGCATTGTGTTGCCTGTAGGATTGTAACCCTAGGATTGGACAAAAGACTTAGAAAAATAGGAGTTGTATTTGTTCCAAAACTTAATTACAAACAATCTTGTAAACTCTTTCCTCAACCATTTTGGTTTTAACTCTATGAAGGGAATATGCCCTGAGAGGCAATAATAAAGTGTTTATTATGTGTATTACAAGTATATGATAGATGTTTATTTTGCATGCTATAATTGTATTAATACGGAAACGTTAATACATGTGTGTTTAATAAACAAACAGAAAGTTCCTAGTTATGCCTCTCTCATAAACTAGCTCGTTGATTAACAAGATGATCAAGGTTTCCTGATCATGGACATTGGATGTTGTTAATAACGGGATCACAACATTAGTGTAATGGTGTGATGAACATTCATCCGAAGTATAGCATTACGATCAAAGTCATTGAGTTTATATTGCTATAACAACTTACGAAGTGATCCTAATCCTTAGACCATGAGATCATGTCAATCACTAACACCGGAAGAGTTTCTTGATAACATCAAACGTCACACCGTAACAGGGTGATTATAAAGATGGATTCAGAACTAATAAAGTGTTATGTTGAGGCTCATGGATCGAGAGTGGAATTTGTTCATCCCGATGACGGATAGATATACTCTGGGCCCTCTCGGTGATATCACATTGATTAGCTTGCAAGCAAGTGATTTGATCACTAGAATGTTATATCATAGGAACGAGAAAAGAATGCATGTCGGTAACGAGATCAAACTAGGTATGGAGATACCGATGATCGAATCTCGGACATGTAATATATCGTGAAACAAAGGGATTAAGATACTAGCGTAAAAGGTTCCGATGATCACAAGAAAGTCATCGTTGAATGTGTGAGTCGATGGGTCTCCGGACCCGCTTCTAATTATTGATCCGAGAGGGGTCTCGATCATGTCCGCATTATTCACGAACCGTAGGGTGACACACTTAAGAGACACCGACATCCAATTGGAGCAAATGTTTCATGCCGAAAGAATGAACAAGCACAAGAATTTATTTCACTAGATACCGAAACAGGTTTTCGGGTGAAATTGCATAAAGTGGTTATGCATGTGAAATAGAATTCTAGCAAGGGTTATTGTGAATGTTTGTCATTAAAGTAATTGACAAAATTCTGAATAAAATAAAAGAGTTTTATTTAATGAGAGTTTGCATTAAATTTGGTGGAAATTTAATGGGAATTTGAGTGGACTTTTGAGTGGAGGGAATTTAAAGGAGATTTGTGAGTGGAGTGTCCACCCACATGAAGAGGGGAGGGCAAGGGGCGCCCCATGCGGACACCCCTTGGGGTTCCCCCTCCTCCTATAAAAGGAGCCCCCTCCTCACTTGTCTCTCACACCTCCTCGTGAAGGATCTCTCCCCCTCTAGAATTTATCCCCATGGTCTCGGACTAGCGAGATACATGTTCCCGTGGCTATTCGGCAAGAAATAGTTGTGCTTCCGCTGCATCCTTTGGAGGCGAGGCGGAGGTTGCTCGGTGCCTCGAACGTGTGTGCGAGCACGGATGCGCTGCTGATTTGCGGCGCTAGGACTTCCTCTCGATCTTGAGATCGGCAAGAGATCGTCTACATCAACCACGAGTTGAACTCATTAAGCTTTGTCGGTCTTCAAGGGTATGTTCTCTACGGATATACATCCGCCCGTTGTTTATATCTAGTAGATAGATCTTGGTATATAGTTCACATCGTAGGAAAATTTTTGTTTTCTATGCTGCGAACCCTACAGTGGTATCAGAGCCGGATCTATGCGTAGATACTTTACACGGGTAGTACACATATGAGTATGTTGGCGATGATGATCATGTTGTTGATCCTTTGTTGTAATTTTGGATATTGGTGGCATAGTAGGATGAAGCGGCCCGGACAAACTTTACATGTCCTCGCACATGAGACCTGTTCCACGCTTGACATGCAACTAGTTTGCATAAGTGGCTAGCGGGTGTCTGTCTCTCCTACTATAGTCAATATCTATTTTGCAAGCGAGTTGTCAAAAATTTGATTATCCTTGTTGTGGTTCATGTTCGTAGGTAAGAACAGTTCTATCTCGAAAGCCCTAAGCCACGTAAAACTTGCAATGGATAAATTAGAGGCGTCTAGTTTAGATTGTTGCTGGGCTAGTGTTATGATATGGTAGTGTTGTAAGTAGAAGTATGAGATGATACTCTTACAACACACATAGCGTGTAAAATCCATAGACCTTGGATTTACACATATAGGTATGATAGTGATCATACCACGATGCACATGATAGAGATTATCTGCGGGAACCATATAATTTCACTAATAAACATATGATGTTTGATAGCATCTTATATTGCTTGTTTAGCGCTTTGTTAGCATAATAAGATGATCCCTCATTTAAATATCAAGATAAGAATGTGTTCTTCCTTTAGTATGCACCGATTATGTTTGTCGCTCCAAGACATCACGTGATGATCGGGTGTTCTTGGATCCACGACCATATTTCGGGTGTAAAACAGTTACACACGCGAATACTAAGGTTCTAACTTGGCGAGCCTAGCATGTACAGACATGGCCTCGGAACACGGACCGAAAGGTTAAGCATGAGTCATATAGTTGATATGATGCCCATTTGATGCTCGCCTTTGAAGCTATACCGACTCACGTGATGATCGGACTTGGTGTAGTGGATTTGGTTCATGTAATCACCAAAAAGGCACGAGGGATGTCGTTTTTGAGTGGGAGTTCATTCGTAATATAGATTAGTTGAACTCAATCTATCATACACTTAGTCTAAACTTTACAAATTCTGTTGTAGATGGCACCACCTGCTTTTAATTTCAATGTGTTCATGAAGAAAGAGAAACTAGCAACGAACGGTAGCAACTTTACGAATGGGCCATGAATTTGAGGATTCTCCTCTCTGCTTCACAAAAGCAATATGTGCTAGAAGCGCCGTTAGGCCCCCCACCTTTTGATGATGCCCCTGACGAGGAGAAGAATGTCTATCAGACTCGTCAGGAGGACCACAACTTAGTTCATTGCGGCATATTGTATGGGCTAGAGCCGGAACTTCGAAAGCGTTTCGAAAACGGCAATGCATTTGATATAATGGGTGAGTTGAAAATGATTTTCGACACACATGCTGCTGTAGAGAGCTACAACGCTTCAGAAAAGTTCTTTAGCTGCATGATGGAAGAGCACAGCTCCGTTAGTGAGCATGTACTCAAGATGTCGGGTTACGCCGATAAGCTTGTGTCCTTGGGAATATCGATTCCCATTGACTTAGGCATCCATCGTGTTCTGCAGTCTCTGCCACCTAGCTATAAGAGCTTCATGATGAACTATAATATGCAAGGCATGAAGAAGTCTCTCCCCGATCTTCTGTCAATGCTTAAAACTGCAGAAGTGGAGATCAAAAAGGAACATCAAGTGTTGATGATCAATAGGAACACTGGTTTCAAGAAAGACAAGAAGGGAAGCGGAAGGGAAGTAAGGCGGCAAAGCTGTTGCGCGCTGAAAAGAAACCCCGAGTTGGACCTAAGTCTGATTCGAGTGCTACTATTGTAAGGGATCGCCATCGAAGCGCGCCCAAGTATCTGGCAGACAAGAAGGCCGTCAAGGAAAACAAAGGTATATATGATATACATGTTATTGATGTGTACTTGACTAGTGCTCGCAGTAGCACCTGGGTATTTGATACCGGTTCAGTTGCTAATTTTTGTAACTCGAATCAGGGGCTGCGGAACAAGCGACCGCTAGCAAGGTGAGGTCAAGATGCGTGTAACCAATGGATCAAGCGTTGATGTGATCGCCGTCGAACGCCTCTCCACTTACCATCGGTATTAGTTATAAACTTGAATAAATGTTATCTGGTGCACCGAGCATGAACATTGTATACGGATCGTGTTTGATGCGAAGTGGTTATTCATTTAAATCCGAGAACAATGGTTGTTCCATTTATATGAATGAAATCTTTTATGGTCATGCACCGATGATGAATGGTTTATTTCTATTAGATCTCGATGATAATGTTACACATATTCATAATGTTGATGCTAAAAGGATTAAACTTAATGATGATATATCCGCATATATGTGGCACTGCCGTCTAGGTCATATTGGCGTTAAACGCATGAAGAAGCTCCATTGAATGGACTTTTGGAATCACTTGATTATGAATCATTTGATACATGTGAGCCATGCCTTATGGGCAAGATGACTAGAAACGCCGTTTTCGGTTCAATGGAGCAGGCGACAGTTATTGGAAATCATACATTCGATGTATGTGGTCCAATGAGTGTGTCGGTTGAGGTGGATATCGTTATTTTGTTACTTTCACGGATGATTTGAGTAGATACGGTTATATCTACTTGATGAAACACAAGTCTGAAACCTTTGAAAAGTTCAAGGAATTTCAGAATGAAGTGGAAAATCATCGTAATAGAAAGATCAAATTTCTACGGTCCGACCGTGGAGGTGAGTATCTAAGTTACGAGTTTAGCACTCACATGAAAGAGTGTGGAATTGTTTCACAACTCACACTGCGGAACACCACAGCGAAATGGTGTGTCGGAACGTCGTAATCGTACTTTATTAGATATGGTTCGATCTATGATGTCTCTGACGGACTTGCCGTTGTCATTTTGGGGTTATGCACTAGAAACTGCTGCATTCACTTTAAATCGGGCACCATCTAAATCCGTTGAAAAGACACCGTATGAATTGTGGTTTGGAAACAAACCTAAGCTGTCATTTCTTAAATTTTGGGGATGCGATGTTTATGTGAAGAAATTTCAACCGGATAAACTCGAACCCAAAGCGGAAAAATGCGTCTTCATAGGATACCCTAAAGAAACTATTGGGTATTCCTTCTATCATAGATCCGAGGGCAACGTTTTTGTTGCCAAGAATGGATCCTTTCTAGAGAAAGAGTTTCTCGCGAAAGGTGTGAGTAGTCAGAAGGTAGAACTCGAAGAGGTTGTGGAACCTTCTCTTCAAAGTATGGCGAGTGGAAGTTGTTCCGGAGTTGGCTCCACCTGTTGAAGGGGGAACTAATGATAATGAACATGAAACTCCGAAAGAGAGTACTACCGAACCTCGCAGGTCAAATAGGACGCGTGCAGCTCCCGAGCTGTACGGAAATCCTGTCATGAATTACATGGTTGATGAAAATGATGACCCTGCGATGTATGAAGAAGCAATGATGAGCCCGGATTCCAACAAATGGTTAGAAGCCATGAAATCCGAGATGGAATCCATGTATGAAAATCAAGTTTGGAACTTTGTGGAATTACCTCACGACCGAAAGGCCGTGGAGAACAAATGGATTTTCAAAAGGAAAATTGATGCTGATGGTAATGTGACCGTCTATAAAGCTCGACTTATCGCAAAGGGGTTTTGACAAATTCAAGGAGTTGACTACGATGAGACTTTCTCTCCCGTAGCGATGCTAAAGTCAGTTAGGATTATGTCAGCAATTGCTGCATATTTCGATTATGAGATATGGCAGATGGATGTCAAAACCGCGTTTCTCAATGGTAATATTGAAGAAGAGTTGTATATGATACAACCAAAGGGTTTTGTCGATCCTAAGGATGCTAACAAGGTGTGCAAGCTTCAGCGATCCATCTATGGATTGAAGCAAGCATCACGAAGTTGGAATCTCCGCTTTGATGAGGTGATCAAAGAGTTTGGATTTGTCCAAACTTATGGAGAAGCTTGTATTTACAAGAAAGTGAGTGGGAGCAATGTGGCATTTCTGATATTATATGTGGATGACATATTATTGATCGGAAATGATATAGATCTTTTAAACAGTGTTAAAAGTTATCTAAACAGCAAATTTTCAATGAAGGACCTAGGTGAAGCGTCATACATATTAGGCATAAAGATCTATAGAGATAGATCTAGGCGCCTAATAGGGCTATCGCAAAGTACATACCTTGATAAGATTTTAAAGAAGTTTAAAATGGACGGAAGTAAGAAGGGTTCTTACCTATGTTGCAAGGCAAGACATTGAGTAAGACTCAAAGTCCGGCAGCGGAAGAAAGAGAGATAATGGACAAAGTCCCCTATGCTTGACCATAGGCTCTATAATGTCGCCATGCTATGTACAAGACCGGATGTGGCACATGCTATTAGTTTGACTAGTAGGTACCAATCGGATCCAGGTTGAACCTTGGATAGCGGTCAAGAATATCCTTAAGTACTTACGAAGAACTAAGGATATGTTTCTTGTATCTGGAGGTGAAGAAGAGCTCGTCGCTAAGTGTTATGTCGACGCTAGCTTTGACACCGATCCGGATGACTCTAAGTCTCAATCCGGATCGTATTTCTCATGAATGGCGGGCGGTTAGTTGGAGGAGCTCCAAACAACCTGTGGTAGCGGGATCAACAACGGAGGCGAATATGTTCTTTGCTTGAAGCGGCTCAAGCGATTTGGATGAAGGAGTTCATATCCGAACTAGGAGTGGTGGAAAACGTTGGACCCAATGGTGATCTATTGTGACAACAATGGTGCCATTGCCAATGCCAAAGAGCCAAGGTCTCACAAGCATTCCAAGCATATTAAGCGCGGTTTCACTCCATCCATGAGCATGTCAAGGATGGAGATATAAAGATTTGTAAAGTACATACGGATCTCAATGTAGCAGATCCGTTGACTAAAACTCTCCCTAGAGCAAAACATGATCAACACCAGAACTCAATGGGTGTTAGATTTATCACTATGTAACTAGATTATTGTCTCTAGTGCAAGTGGGAGACTGAAGGGAATATGCCCTAAGAGGCAATAATAAAGTGTTTATTATGTGTATTCCAAGTATATGATAGATGTTTATTTTGCATGCTATAAATGTATTAATACGGAAACGTTAATACATGTGTGTTTAATAAACAAACAGAAAGTTCCTAGTTATGCCTCTCTCATAAACTAGCTCGTTGATTAATAAGATGATCAAGGTTTCCTGATCATGGACATTGGATGTTGTTAATAACGGGATCACAACATTAGTGTAATGGTGTGATGAACATTCATCCGAAGTATAGCATTACGATCAAAGTCATTGAGTTTATATTGCTATAACAACTTACGAAGTGATCCTAATCCTTAGACCATGAGATCATGTCAATCACTAACACCAGAAGAGTTTCTTGATAACATCAAACGTCACACCGTAACAGGGTGATTATAAAGATGGCTTCAGAACTACTAAAGTGTTATGTTGAGGCTCATGGATCGAGAGTGGAATTTGTTAATCCCGATGACGGATAGATATACTCTGGGCCCTCTAGGTGATATCACATTGATTAGCTTGCAAGCAAGTGATTTGATCACTAGAATGTTATATCACAGGAACGAGAAAAGAGTGCATGTCGGTAACGAGATCAAACTAGGTATGGAGATACCGATGATCGAATCTCGGACATGTAATATATCGTGAAATAAAGGGATTAAGATACTAGCGTAAAAGGTTCCGACGATCACAAGAAAGTCATCGTTGAATGTGTGGAGTCAAGATGGGTCTCGGATCCCGCTTCTGATTATTGATCCGAGAGGGGTCTTGATCATGTCCGCATTATTCACGAACCGTAGGGTGACATACTTAAGAGACACCTACATCCAATTGGAGCAAATGTTTCATGCCGAAAGAATGAACAAGCGCAGGAATTTATTTCACTAGATACCGAAACAGGTTTTCGGGTGAAATTGCATAAAGTGGTTATGCATGTGAAATAGAATTCTAGCAAGGGGTTATTTGTGAATGTTTGTCATTAAAGTAATTGAGAAAATTCTGAATAAAATAAAAGATTTTTATTTAATGATAGTTTGCATTAAATTTGGTGGAAATTTAGTGGGAATTTGAGTGGACTTTTGAGTGGAGGGAATTTAAAGGAGATTTGTGAGTGGAGTGTCCACCCACATGAAGAGGGGAGGGCAAGGGGTCAGCCCCATGCGCCGGCCACCCCCTTGGGGTCCCCCCCTCCTCCTATAAAAGGAGCCCCCTCCTCACTTGTCTCTCACACCTCCTCGTGAAGGATCTCTCTCCCCCTCTAGAATTTATCCCCCATGGTCTCGGACTAGCGAGATACATGTTCCCGGTGGCTATTCGGCAAGAAAGAGTTGTGCTTCCGCTGCATCGCTGGAGCGAGGAGGCGGAGGTTGCTCGGTGCCTCGAACGTGTGTGCGAGCACGGATGCGCTGCTGATTTGCGGCGCTAGGACTTCCTCTCGATCTTGAGATCGACAAGAGATCGTCTACATCAACCACGAGTTGAACTCGTTAAGCTTTGTCGGTCTTCAAGGGTATGTTCTCTACGGATATACATCCGCCCGTTGTTTGTATCTAGTAGATAGATCTTGGTATATAGTTCACATCGTAGGAAATTTTTTGTTTTCTATGCTGCGAACCCTACACTCTACATCTCTTCTATTTCAACCTTGATGGACAAAGCCTACCCCATGGCCAAAGATTTCACCATGTGCAAAAGATTTCATCAACTCTAATGATTTCAACATCTTCAAATGATTTCAACTTTAGTTTCACCAAAGACTTCAACTTAGACATCACTAAGGACTACAAGTGAAAAACCAAAAGACACTAGAATTCCTACCAAAGACATTGATATCAAGTTAGAGTATGGATCATATTGACCTATGAGGTATGATTATACTAAGTTATTATTTTCAAGAAAAACTTGTTGTTTCCTTCAACTCATGAGTTAAGCTCATAAGTTGTTAAGTGGATAGTTGCTTGTTGATTGCATGATTGTTTGATTGAACTTGGTTGGTTTTGAGTTGTGTGATAGAACTTATTAAAAACCTATCCATCATTACTCATCCCTATCAAACCAACAGATGCCTCCCCGTCGTGCCAACCCCAACCAAAACAACAACAACATCACTCCTGAGATGCAACAGTTGATGACAGGCCAAACTCAACTGATGCAGATGATGACCACACTCATACAGAATCAGAACAACAACAACAACAACAACAACAACAACAACAATCAGAATAATCCACCAGCACTTGATATGCTCACCAAGTTTCTGAAACTTAGGCCTGCAAGGTTCTCTGGAACAACTGATCCAATGGAAGCCAATGATTGGTTACGTTCAGTGAACAAAGACTTAGTGACTGTTGGCTGCACCGATGAAGAAAAAGTTAGGTTTGCAGCATTTCTGCTTGAAGGACCAGCAGAAACATGGTGAGACAACTTTCAAATCACCACTCCCCTTGAAGATGTGACTTGGGCTATTTTTGAGGATGGATTCAGAACAACTCACATCTCACCTGGAGTGATGTACTTGAAGAAAAAGGAGTTTCACAATCTGAAATAGCATCACCTCAGTGTGGCTGAGTATATTGAAGAATTCAACAATCTGGCACGCTATGCACCAGATGAAGTTGATACAGATGCTAAGAGAAAAGAAAAATTTCTTGAAGGACTTAATGATGAGTTGAACCTACAGCTAGCTGTTGCCTATGTCCCAACTTATCAATCACTCTGTGACAAAGCCACTATTTTGGAAAACAAGATGAATCAAGTTGAGAACAGAAAGAGGAAGCATAAACTCAAGAATCACTCAGTATCATCAAAAAAGAAGCATTCATTCAAAAAAGAGCAAGGAAGATTCTGAACCACATCAGTATTCCCACAACAACAATGGAAGTGATAATAATGGAAATGATAATGACAATGGAGATTTCCTTGATCAGAACCAACATAACACTTTCAAGAAAGATATTAGCCAGTTGCAATGCCATAACTGTAAAGAACATGGACACTATGCATCAGACTGTCCTGAGAAGGAAAAGAAAAAGGATGCTAGAAGAGCCAATGGAAATGACTCCAATGTGACATGTGAACCACATTGACATGGATGGAAACTTTGAAGAGATAGAAGAAGTGGATGTCAGAAACTAGTTAACTCAGAAGAGTCAAATAAGGATTCCTTGTCTAGATATTAAGTGTTGAACTGTCACATCCCAAGATTTTCCAAATCTTGTAATGTGAAAAATAAATGAATAAAATAAAACTTGTTGATTTTCAGGGTGAGAAGAAACTTTTTGAATTCAATTGGAACTTCAAACCTATTTGAATTAAATAAATCCTAAAGGGATTTAAAAAGATAAACATTCAATAAAAGGATAATAAAATATTTTGGAATTGCTATTTTGGATCTTTAATTAAAAGGATTTGGTTTTCACAAGAAATAGAAGTTTTATAAATAAGGATTGTTTTATAGAGCCAAATTAAATCTTGGCCAAGCTTTTGAAATAAAACATTTTGATTTAAATAGTAAAGGTTTATTTAAAATAAATTAATAAGGATTTAATATCCAAGTTTTAATTAATAAAGGTCTTACTATAACAAAACTAGTTTATTTATTTAAAAATAAGTTTTCCAATTATTTTATATTCCCAAATAAAACCTACTGATTTGGTTTTGAAAATAAATAGATTTCAAAATGGAGTTTTAAAATAAACATCAAATTATATTTTGATTTAATAACAATGGTCTATTTATTTAATTAATAATGAACCTAAAATAAAAATTATTATTTTGGTTTGGAATTCTGGGTTATGTCACAATACAGAACCAAATCCAAAGTTGCAAAGTCTGGTGTTTGTTTGATTTGATTTGGACATTGTTTGGTTGTTTGAAAATTCAAAGCAGATTTGGAAATTAGAAAAAGAAAAAGTTTAGGAAGAAAAAAAATTGAAGCCAGACTCAACCCAACCCAGAAGCCCAACTAGGCCCAGCAAGCCAGCCCAGTTTTCCTTCCCGAAGAAAACGATTCACACTCAGTATCTGACCCGCAGAGAGGCTGACCAGTGGACCTCCCCCTCATTTCTTTTCCCACTGACCAGCGGACCCCACTCCCCCTGTTCATCGTCCACACCCGCACGACTTGTTCTTTCCCCCCACGTCGTCGTTGCTGCCTCTAAATTACTCGCATCAATTCGAGTAAATGACTGAATGAATTCTCCCAGTAACCTCACACATTTAATCGCCCACGCTCCCTCCTCCTTTCCCCTCTGTCTCCTTCCCCAAATGCGCCCCCAGGCTTCCTGAATCGAGCTTGCACACCCTCGGCTCCGACCACCGTCTCCGGTCAATTCCGGCTAACCTCTACCGCCCCTTGCCTCATCGACCACGCACACACACTCCCCAGACCTAGACGCATCTCCCTGTACCTCCCATTCAACCGCGGGCGCCCCAGAACGCCGTCTTCGACAAGCTCTGAGCGCCTCCGTGTTTGTCTTCTTCTCCGGCGAGCTCCCCAGGTAGAATCCGACCGCCCCTCTGCTTCTCGATCATGCGAGCATCTTCGCCTTGGTCTTGCGCACCTAATCATGCCCTCCGTTTGGCTTCTCGTGATCGACAGTGTCGCCTCCGACCGCAACTAGGACCACCCGACGCAGTTCTCTACTCCGGCGAGCAATCGCTGCTATACCAGAGCGCCCCTTGCTACGTTGACCACACGTTGAGCATCTCCGTATCCCTGCGATCACGGTGAGCATCCTCCCCTCTCTTCTAGCTTCCTGTTACACCAGCTCCGGCACTGCCTGGCCGTGCGCCGCCGCTAGTCGCCGTCGGCGCCGCTCACTTTTGGTCCGGCGAATCAGTACAGTAGGATCTAGTTTGAACGAGCGAGATTAGATCACTTAAACTCGAAAAGGTACGCAGCCAGCACCGTGCGATGCCACTTGATCTAACGGCCTGCATCTCGGGATCCACCCGAACCGGTATCGCCCAGTTAGAAAGCGACGCGTGGCCAGTCTGTTTGAAAACAGAAGTTTGAAATCTGATTTAGTTGTGAAATTCAAACCCTTGTAACTTTGGATCCACACGTCCAAAAATTACAAATTTTATGTCGTTGGATTCAGGAGAGCAAGCCCTAGCCAACCATACCCTTGGTGTAGTAAATAGTAACTGTTAGGTTGGTTGAATATGCAGAAGCATTTGAGTTCTTGTTTAGATTAGAAAAATTGTTTAAAAATGATTTTTGGATTAAAACTTTTTCAAAATGGTTTGTTGTGACCATACTAACCCTAGGAACCAACCCTTGGTGTTGAAAATGATTTTGGTAAAGTTTAGGTTGGATTAATTGACTTAGCCATTTTCTAGCCAAATAAAATTATTGATTTTTATTATGAAAATGTTTTTGTAAAGAAAACTTTGGGAAAATGTTTTGGACCAAACCTAATGACCCAAAACACCAAGTTTTGCAATAGCAACTCATTTGGTGAAAAACATAAAGTTTTGCTTTGATAAAAACATTTTTCACCACATAAAATGATGAATGGATTTTAAAATGGTTTATGGTCTAAAACCCTTTTGCAAATGACTTTGCCACTTTGGAAAATGACCAATTTGTAACTTACAAAGTTTGGAAGCCTAGTGGAGACCATCTTTACAAATAGGACCATCTTTTGCATGCTTGCATGCATGATTAAATTCCATAGTTTTATGTGTGTGTGAAATGTTGTTTGATTGATTATTGGAATGCTAGTTGATTTGGTGTTTGCTTGATTGATTGTAGTGAAATTAGCAAAGTGTGAGACTAGCAAGATCAAGGAGTGAACCACCATTCCCTTCCAAAAAGGCAAGTTACACTATCATATAAAAGTCCTACTATTTTCATTATATTTAGTGGATTTTGAAAACATGCATGAAAATAATTTTATACTTATGCTATGCTAAATCCTAATAGGATTAACTATACATTCCTTAGTGAAAACAATGTAGTTGTTACATGCTTAGCCATGCTATATTTTGAAAAGAGATACATGTTGAGATTTTTGTGAAATTGAGAAAAGGACTTGTGATTTTATATAATAAAACAAGGACTCAATGAACCACCTGGGTGGCCAAGGATACTTTGAGTATTGGAGAAGGTGGCAACAAAAGGAACCATGGCTATGGCAATCTCTTTGTGTTGTGCTCCAAAGGAAAACCACCCAGGAAACTTAGAGATTGAACATGTTTCTCGTACAGTGGCTTCCGTGTACAGCCACATGCTAAATGGGCTCTGGCTTAGTCAATTACATAGTGGAAGTCCCATGCATTGGCATCTTCAGGTTAACTAGATTTGTGTAAGGGAGTAACCCTACATTTGTGCCTGGTAGACAAGCTAGCATTTTGTATTGGGAGGACTCCTATGGAAAGACTTTGTCACATTCTCGATCTGCCGGTACTCCATTTTGGTGAGTACTTATCCAGCGGCCACTGGTGGCGTCAGGACGAGATTGTGTCATGTGGGTAAAGTGTACAACTTCTGCAGAAGATCAAATTCTAAGTACTTAGCCGTGTCCCCGGTTATGGACAATACTGAGCAACTAAGGCCTGAAGCTATGGAAGATCTCGACACTCTAATTTCTAAAAGAAAACTTTTAAAACTTGATGCACTTGGGGTTACCAAGGTGCTCAAGATATTTTGACAAGGACTTGAACACTTGAGTTTTTACCAAGGAGTTCAAGAGATTTTTGAAAGGAGATTTGACAAAGGACCAAAACCATTTTGAAAAGATAGGATAAAATATTGCTTTATGCAAATGAGCCTAAAACTCTACTTAGCCAAATTTGCATGTAATGATAGGATCCACTTATATTATACTTAGTAGTGAAACTTGCCAATACAATTCAAATGTATTGACCCTTGTGGCTGTAACTTGTAATGTTGCAGGTTTGATTGATTTTAGTGAAGATTGATTGATTAGGATTACAAAGTCTACAACCAACATCTGCCTGTGGCACTTTGAAGATGAAGGACCCCATGATTATAGTTATTCCGCTGCAATGTAATGTAATAGCCAAATGAGCTATGTATGATGTAATAAAATTATGTTATTCCTGGTTATAAAGTTATAATATGACCTTTGTATCTTGATATTACATCTTAACTATGGATGCTAGCTATTGATCCAGGGACTAGCATTGTAAAAACAGGGGGCTCTATCTTATTAAAGATTGGGACCTCTACAGATGGTATCAGAGCATTGTGTTGCCTGTAGGATTTGTAAACCCTAGGATTGGACAAAAACCCCTTAGAAAAATAGGAGTTGTATTTTGTTCCAAAAACTTATTTACAAAATCTTGTAAACTCTTTCCTCAACCATTTTGGTTTCAACTCTACTTCTCATCTATTTCAACTTGATGGAAAAACCTACCCCATGGCCAAAGACTACACATGTGCAAAGGACTTCTTCAACTTCTTCAACTCTAATGACTTCAACATCTTCAGCATGTTCACCAAGGACTTCCAACTTGGATATCACTAAGGACTACTAGTGAAAAACCAAGAAGACATTAGATTGCCTACCAAAGACATTAATATCAAGTTAGTGTATGGATCATATTGTCTTATGAGGTATGATCATACTAAATTGTTATTTCAAGAAAACTTGTTGTTCCCTTCAACTCATGAGTTAAGCTCATAAGTTGTTAAGTGATTGGTTGCTTGTTGAATGTTTGATGGTTTGATTGTTTGATTGAACTTGATTGATTTGAGTTGTGTGTTAGGACTTCTTAAAAACCTATCCACCAATACTTATCCCTATCAAACCAACAGATGCCTCCCCGTCGTGCCAACCCCAACCAAAACAACAACATCACCCCTGAGATGCAACAGATGATGGCAGCTCAGACACATTTGATGCAACAGATGACCACATTCATACAGAATTTGAATAACAACAACAACAATCAGAATAATCCTACAGCACTAGACATGCTCACCAAATTTCTGAAACTTAGGCCTGCAAGGTTCTCTGGAACAACTGATCCAATGGAAGCTGATGATTGGTTACGTTCAGTAAACAAAGACTTAGTGACTGTTGGTTGCACTGATGAAGAAAAAGTAAGGTTTGCAGCATTTCTGCTTGAAGGACCAGCAACAACATGTTGGGACAACTTTCAAATCACCACTCCCCTTGAAGATGTGACTTGGACTATTTTTGAAGATGGATTCAGAACCACTCACATCTCACCTGGAGTGATGTATTTGAAGAAAAAGGAGTTTCACAATCTGAAAAAACGACACCTCAGTGTGGCTGAGTATATTGAAGAATTCAACAATCTGGCACGCTATGCACCGGATGAAGTTGATACTGATGCTAAGAGAAAGGATAAATTTCTTGAAGGACTTAATGATGAGTTGAACCTGCAGCTAGCTGTTGCCTATGTCCCAACTTATCAATCACTCTGTGACAAAGCCACAATATTGGAAAACAAGATGAATCAAGTTGAGAACAGAAAGAGGAAACATAAACTCAAGAACTATTCGGGATCATCAAAGAAGAGGCATTCATACAGAAAGAGCAATGAAGATTCTGAACCACATCAGTATCACCACAACAACAATGAAAGTGAGAATAATGGAAATGATACTGACAATGGAGATGACCTTGGTCAGAACCAACAGGACACATACAGGAAAAAGGACATTAGCCAGTTGCAATGCTATAATTGTAAGGAACTTGGACACTATGCATCAGACTTTCCAAAGAAGAAAAAGAAAAAGGATGCCAGAAGAGCCAATGGAAATGACTCCAATGTGACCCAGAAAGAACATGTGAACCACACTGATCTGAATGGGAACTTTGAAGAGATAGAAGAAGTGGATGTCAGGATTTAGAGAGTCAAATAAGGAATCCCTGTCTGATTATTGAGTTGAACTTTTAGCCAAGAGAACCATCAATGTAACCCTATGAGACATTATTTTTTAAGGGTGGTAGTACCCTAGTTATTTTGAGCCTACTTGTAACCCAAGCCTTCCCAAATCTCGGGACGAGATTTATTTTAAGCGTGGTAGCCTGTCACATCCCAAGATTTTCCAAATCTTGTAATGTGAAAAATAAATGAATAAAATAAAACTTGTTGATTTTTAGGGTGAGAAGAAACTTTTTGAATTCAATTGGAACTTCAAACCTATTTGAATTAAATAAATCCTAAAGGGATTTAAAAAGATAAACATTCAACAAAAGGATAATAAAATATTTTGGAATTGCTATTTTGGATCTTTAATTAAAAGGATTTGGTTTTCAAAAGAAATAGAATTTTTATAAATAAGGATTATTTTATAGAGCCAAATTAAATCTTGGCCAAGCTTTTGAAATAAAACATTTTGATTTAAATAGTAAAGGTTTATTTAAAATAAATTAATAAGGATTTAATATCCAAGTTTTAATTAATAAAGGTCTTACTATAACAAAACTAGTTTATTTATTTAAAAATAAGTTTTCCAATTATTTTATATTCCCAAATAAAACCTACTGATTTGGTTTTGAAAATAATTAGATTTCAAAATGGAGTTTTAAAATAAACATCAAATTATATTTTGATTTAATAACAATGGTCTATTTATTTAATTAATAATGAACCTAAAATAAAAATTATTATTTTGGTTTGGAATTCTGGGTTATGTCACAAAACAGAACCAAATCCAAAGTTGCAAAGTCTGGTGTTTGTTTGATTTGATTTGGACATTGTTTGGTTGTTTGAAAATTCAAAGCAGATTTGGAAATTAGAAAAAGAAAAAGTTTAGGAAGAAAAAAAAATAGAAGCCAGACTCAACCCAACCCAGAAGCCCAACTAGGCCCAACAAGCCAGCCCAGTTTTCCTCCCCGAAGAAAATGATTCACACTCAGTATCTGACCCGCAGAGAGGCTGACCAGTGGACCTCCCCCTCATTTCTTTTCCCACTGACCAGCGGACCCCACTCCCCCTGTTCATCGTCCACACCCGCACGACCTGTTCTTTCCCCCCCACGTCGCCGTTGCTGCCTCTAAATTACTCGCATCAATTCGAGTAAATGACTGAATGAATTCTCCCAGTAACCTCACACATTTAATCGCCCACGCTCCCTCCTCCTTTCCTCTGTCTCCTTCCCCAAATGCGCCCAGTGCTGAATCGAGCTTGCACACCCTCGGCTCCGACCACCGTCTCCGGTCAATTCCGGCTAACCTCTACTGCCCCTTGCCTCATCGACCACGCACACACACTCCCCAGACCTAGACGCATCTCCCTGTACCTCCCATTCAACCGCGGGCGCCCAGGCGCCGTCTTGACAAGCTCTGGCGCCTCGCGTCATCTTCTTCTCCGGCGAGCTCCCCAGGTAGAATCCGACCGCCCCTCTGCTTCTCGATCATGCGAGCATCTTCGCCTTGGTCTTGCGCACCTAATCATGCCCTCCGTTTGGCTTCTCGTGATCGGCACAGCGCCTCAACGCAACTAGGACCACCCGACGCAGTTCTCTACTCCGGCGGGCAATCGCTGCTATACCAGAGCGCCCCTTGCTACGTTGACCACACGTTGAGCATCTCTGTATCCCTACGATCACGGTGAGCATCCTCCCCTCTCTTCTAGCTTCCTGTTACACCAGCTCCGCCACTTCCTAGCCGTGCGCCGCCGCTAGTCGCCGTCGGCGCCGCTCACTTTTGGTCCAACGAATCAATACCGTAGGATCTAGTTTGAACGAGCGAGATTAGATCACTTAAACTCGAAAAGGTACGCAGACAGCACCGTGCGATGCCACTTGATCTAACGGCCTGCAGCCCACGATCCACCCGAACCGGTATCGCCCAGTTAGAAAGCGACGCGTGGCCAGTCTGTTTGAAAACAGAAGTTTGAAATCTGATTTAGTTGTGAAATTCAAACCCTTGTAACTTTGGATCCACATGTCCAAAAATTACAAATTTTATGTCGTTGGATTCAGGAGAGCAAGACCTAGCCAACCATACCCTTGGTGTAGTAAATAGTAACTGTTAGGTTGGTTGAATATGCAGAAGCATTTGAGTGCTTGTTTAGATTAGAAAAATTGTTTAAAAATGATTTTTGGATTAAAACTTTTGCAAAATGGTTTGTTGTGACCATACTGACCCTAGGAACCAACCCTTGGTGTTGAAAATGAGTTTGGTAAAGTTTAGGTTGGATTAATTGACTTAGCCATTTTCTAGCCAAATAAAATTATTGATTTTTATTATGAAAATGTTTTTGTAAAGAAAACTTTGGGAAAATGTTTTGGACCAAACCTACTGACCCAAAACACCAAGTTTTGCAATAGCAACTCATTTGGTGAAAAACATAAAGTTTTGCTTTGATAAAAACATTTTTCACCACATAAAATGATGAATGGATTTTAAAATGGTTTATGGTCTAAAACCCTTTTGCAAATGACTTTGCCACTTTGGAAAATGACCAATTTGGAACTTACAAAGTTTGGAAGCCTAGTGGAGACCATCTTTACAAATAGGACCATCTTTTGCATGCTTGCATGCATGATTAAATTCCATAGTTTTATGTGTGTGTGAAATGTTGTTTGATTGATTATTGGAATGCTAGTTGATTTGGTGTTTGCTTGATTGATTGTAGTGAAATTAGCAAAGTGTGAGACTAGCAAGATCAAGGAGTGAACCACCATTCCCTTCCAAAAAGGCAAGTTACACTATCATATAAAAGTCCTACTATTTTCATTATATTTAGTGGATTTTGAAAACATGCATGAAAATAATTTTATACTTATGCTATGCTAAATCCTAATAGGATTAACTATACATTCCTTAGTGAAAACAATGTAGTTGTTACATGCTTAGCCATGCTATATTTTGAAAAGAGATACATGTTGAGATTTTTGTGAAATTGAGAAAAGGACTTGTGATTTTATATAATAAAACAAGGACTCAATGAACCACCTGGGTGGCCAAGGATACTTTGAGTATTGGAGAAGGTGGCAACAAAAGGAACCATGGCTATGGCAATCTCTTTGTGTTGTGCTCCAAAGGAAAACCACCCAGGAAACTTAGAGATTGAACATGTTTCTCGTACAGTGGCTTCCGTGTACAGCCACATGCTAAATGGGCTCTGGCTTAGTCAATTACATAGTGAAAGTCCCATGCATTGTCATCTTCAGGTTAACTAGATTTGTGTAAGGGAGTAACCCTACATTTGTGCCTGGTAGACAAGCTAGCATTTTGTATTGGGAGGACTCCTATGGAAAGACTTTGTCACATTCTCGATCTGTCGGTACTCCATTTTGGTGAGTACTTATCCAGCGGCCACTGGTGGCGTCAAGACGAGATTGTGTCATGTGGGTAAAGTGTACAACTTCTGCAGAAGATCAAATTCTAAGTACTTAGCCGTGTCCCCGGTTATGGACAATACTGAGAAACTAAGGCCTGAAGCTATGGAAGATCTTGACACTCTAATTTCTAAAAGAAAACTTTTAAAACTTGATGCACTTGGGGTTACCAAGGTGCTCAAGAGATTTTGACAAGGACTTGAACACTTGAGTTTTTACCAAGGAGTTCAAGAGATTTTTGAAAGGAGATTTGACAAAGGACCAAAAGCATTTTGAAAAGATAGGATAAAATATTGCTTTATGCAAATGAGCCTAAAACTCTACTTAGCCAAATTTGCATGTAATGATAGGATCCACTTATATTATACTTAGTAGTGAAACTTGCCAATACAATTCAAATGTATTGACCCTTGTGGCTGTAACTTGTAATGTTGCAGGTTTGATTGATTTTAGTGAAGATTGATTGATTAGGATTACAAAGTCTACAACCAACATCTGCATGTGGCACTTTGAAGATGAAGGACCCCATGATTATAGTTATTCCACTGCAATGTAATGTAATAGCCAAATGAGCTATGTATGATGTAATAAAATTATGTTATTCCTAGTTATAAAGTTATAATATGACCTTTGTATCTTGATATTACATCTTAACTATGGATGCTAGCTATTGATCCAGGGACTAGCATTGTAAACACAGGGGGCTCTATCTTATTAAAGATTGGGACCTCTACAGATGGTATCAGAGCATTGTGTTGCCTGTAGGATTTGTAAACCCTAGGATTGGACAAAAACCCCTTAGAAAAATAGGAGTTGTATTTTGTTCCAAAAACTTATTTACAAAATCTTGTAAACTCTTTCCTCAACCATTTTGGTTTCAACTCTACTTCTCATCTATTTCAACTTGATGGAAAAACCTACCCCATGGCCAAAGACTACACATGTGCAAAGGACTTCTTCAACTTCTTCAACTCTAATGACTTCAACATCTTCAGCATGTTCACCAAGGACTTCCAACTTGGATATCACTAAGGACTACTAGTGAAAAACCAAGAAGACATTAGATTGCCTACCAAAGACATTAATATCAAGTTAGTGTATGGATCATATTGTCTTATGAGGTATGATCATACTAAATTGTTATTTCAAGAAAACTTGTTGTTCCCTTAAACTCATGTCATTTGGAGTTCGTATGCAAAAGATATGAGGGAAACAAGAAAATAGAAAAAGAAAAAGAAAAAAATTCTAACGGGCCGGCCCACCCGGACCGAGCCAGCCGGTCAGGCCAGGCCTACATGATCGATCGCTTGGTTACTTTAAAAAGCGTACGAAAATTGATTTTCTATACCTATCTCTATTCAAACACTTATAACTTTTTATCTACAACTCCAAATCGACTTCCGTTTGTTTCTACTTGTTCCCTACTCCAAAACCTATCTCCCCACCATCCTAAACCTCCATATAAACTCGTGGAGACATAGCTGTACGAGTTTCCCTTCTCGAAATCCCGAATCTACACATGCCCGAATCTTATTTCGCTTTTTAACTGTCACATCCCAAGATTTTCCAAATCTTGTAATGTGAAAAATAAATGAATAAAATAAAACTTTGTTGATTTCAGGGTGAGAAGAAACCTTTTGAATTCCAATTGGAAACCTTCAAACCTATTTTGATCAAATAAAATCCTAAAGGGATTTAAAAAGATAAATAAACAATAAAGTTAAAAATATTTGAAGTTACCATTTTGAATCTTTTAATAAAAATATTTGGTTTTCAAAAGCAAAGGATAGAAATAAATAAGGTTTATTTTAAAGAGCCAAATTAAAACTTGGCCAAGCCTTTGAAATAAAATATTTCTATTTGATAAAAATAGTAAAGGTTTATTTAAAATAAAATAATAAGGATTTAATATCCAAGTTTATTAAAAATAAAGGTTTTACTATTTTAATTAAACATCAAAACTTGTTAATCTATTTTAAACAAGTTTTCCAAGTATTCTTTATTTACAAATAAACCTACTGATTTGGTTTTGAAAATATTTAGATTTCAAATGGAGATTTTAATTAAATAAATCAAAATCCATTTAATTAAATAACTAAGATCCATTTTATTTAATTATTAATGGGTCCTAAAAAGAATAAAATTATTTTATTTTGGGACTTAGAATATTGTTGTTAGACAGAACCAAAACTCAATGCAAAGTTGGAGGAATTTTTGAATTGATTTGACTGTTTGTTTTGTTGTTTGAAATTCAAAATAGAAAATAGAATTAGAAAAAGAAAAAGCTTAATGAACAAAAAAAATAGAATTGGACACAGCCCAGCCGGCCAGCCCATCAAGCCCAACATCAAACCCACCCCACTCCCTCTCTGCGAATCATTTTTCACTCTTTTCGCACCCGCAGAGTGACAGACAGGTGGACCCCTCTTTCCCTCTCACTCCCTCGCTGACAGCAAGGCCCCACCTCTCCTGTTCATCGTCTTCAACCCGCGCCGATTACTCCCTGCCGTTGCAACCAGTAACGTCGGCGATCAATTCGCGTTAATGGCCGCATTACTCCACCCCGCGACCACGCCCATTTAACCGCCTGCGTCTACCCTCTCTTTCCCCCAGACCCCGCACCACGAGAGCCTCTAGGCTGCCCCAATTCGAGCCCGCGCCCTCACTGCTCCGACGAACTCGCGAGCAAATTCCGGCGACCCCGCGCCACCCCTTGCCTCCCCAAGCACATGGACACACTCCCCAGACCTAGGCGCACCTCCCTGTGCTTTCCGTTCACTCGCGGGTGCCCCAGAACATCGGCTTCGACAACCTCTGACCGCCTCCGCGTCTGCTTCCTTCTCCGGCGAACTTCCCTGGTAAGCCCAGACCGCCCCGAGCCCTCTCAGTGATGCTCTCACATTCCCCCTACTCGTACGCGTCTAACCACACCTTTGTTTCACCTCGGCACGATCTGTAGCCTCGTTCCTGACGACGCCTGAGCGAGACCGACGCCGTCCTTGACTCCGGCGAGGAATCCCGACGGACCCTGAGCGCCCTTGCCTCCTCGCGACCACGTTGAGCATCGCCACGATCCCCTGAGAACGGTGAGCACTTCCCCCTCTCTCTTTGCTTCCTGCATCGCCAGTACCGCCACCGTCTGAGCGTCGCCGCCGCCAGCCGCCTGACGCCCGTTTGTTGACAAGCGAGTGTCCGTAGGATCTAGATCGGACGAACGCGATAGAAACTAGACGAAGGGGTAAGTAGCATCTCAGCGCCGTGTTATCTGTTTAGATCCAACGCCCCGCAGAGGTCGATCCGTGCGAACCGGTACCGCCCAATCGTATTGCGCCGCGTGGCACCAGTTCTGTTTAAAACAAATTTTGAATCTGATTAGAATGTGATTTTGTAAACCTTATAACTTTTGATCCACACGTCCAAAAATTACAAACTTTATATCATTGGAATCGGTGGAACAAGCCCTAGCCAACCATGCAATTTGTTTAGTAAAAATCTTCTGGAAAAATGTTTGTTTTTGCAGAAACATTTGTATGCTTGTTTAGGTTATAAAAATTATTCAAAAATGTTTTTGAAGTTGAAATCTTTGAAAATTGGTTTGTTGTGAACCTACAGACCCTAGGAACCAACCCATGGTTTTAAAAATGGATTTTGTGAAGATTAGGAATAAAAAATTGAATTAGCCTATTTCTAGTCAAATGAAAATATTGATTTTGTTATGAAAATGATTTTGGAGTAAAAACTTTGGGAAAATGATTTGGATCAAACCTACTGACCCTAAACACCAAGTTTTGTGAATTAACAACTTATTTGGTGAACAACACAAAATTGTTGCCTTGCTAAAAACATTTTTCACCAGATAAAATATTGATTGGATTTGAAAATGGTTTATAGATAAAACCCTTTTGCAAATGACTTTGCCACTTTAGAAAATGACCACTTTGAACCTTACAAAGTTTAGAGCCTAGTAGAAACCACCTTTGCAAATAAAAATATCTTTTGCATGCTTGCATGCATGACTTGGTTTCTATTATTTTATGTGTGTTTGATTGTTTGAATATTGGTTGGAATGCTAGTTGATTTTGTGTTTGCTTGATTGATTTGTAGAGAAGTTAGAAAAGTGTGAAACTAGCAAGATCAAGAAGTGAACCAACATTCCCTACCAAAAAGGCAAGTGACACTATCATCTAAAGTCCTACTATTTTCATTATACTTAGTGGATTTTGAAACATGCATGAAAAGAATTTCTATAACTTATGCTATGCTAAATCCTAATAGGATACCTTATATATTCCTTAGTGAAAACATTGTAGTTGTAAAATGCTTAGCCATGCAACATATTTTGAGAAGAGATACATGTTGAGATTTTATGAAGTTGAGAAAGACTTAAGTTTTATATAATAAAACAAGTACTCAATGAACCATCTGGGTGGACAAGGATACTCAAGTTTTGGACAAGGTGGCAACAAAAGGAACCATGTCGATGGCAATCTCTCTGTGTTGTGCACCAAAAGAAAACCACCCAGGGACTGAGAGATTGAACATGTTTCTCCAAAAGTGGCTTTCGTGTACAGCCACATGCTAATATGGCTCTGGATTAGTCAACTACATTGGGAAGACCCATGCATTGTCTTCAGGTTTACTGAAAATGAGGGAACTCGGAACCCTACATGGGTGCCTGAAGACAAGCTAGCAATGGTGTATGGGAGGACCCTTTGGAAAGACTTCGTCACATTCTCAATCTGAGTTTACTCCTTTTTGGTGAGTCCTTATCCAGTGCCCCTGGTGGCAACAAGATGAGATTGTGTCATGTGGGTAAAGTGTACAACTTCTGAAGATAAAATCTAAGTACTTAGCCGTGTCCCCGGTTATGGACAATACTGAGCAACTAAAGCTTGAAGCTATGGGAAATCTCGACATTCCAATTTCTAAAAGAAAAACTTTAAAGTGACAACAAAAGACTTGAAGCACTTGGGGGTACCAAGGAGTTCAAGAGATTTTGATAAAAACTTGAAGCACTTGGGGATTTACCAAGGAGCTCAAGAGGTTTTGACAAAGACTTGAAACACTTGGGGATTTACCAAGGAGTTCAGAAAGATTTGACAAAAGGAACAAACCATTTTGAAAAGATAGGATAAATTATTGCTTTCTGCAAATGAGCCTAAAACCCTACTTAACCAAATATGCATGTAATGATAGGATCCACTTATATTCTACATAGTAGAGAAACTTGCCAATACAATTCAAATGTATTGACCCTTGTGGATGTAACTTGTTATGTTGCAGGTTTTGTTTGATATTAGTGAAGTTGATTGATTAGGATTACAAGTCTACAACCAACATGTTTGCCTGTGGCACTTTGAAGATGAAGGACCCCATACTTATAGATATTCTGCTGAAATCTAATGTAATAGCTAAAAGAGTTATGTAAGATGTAATAAAATTTATGTTATTCCTGGTTATAAAGTTATATTATGACCTTTGTTTCTTGATATTACATCTTAACTGTGGATGCTAGCTATTGATCCAGGGACTAGCATTGTAAACACAGGGATCTCTACCTTATTAAAGGTTGGGACCTCTACAGATGGTATCAGAGCATTGTGTTGCCTGTAGGATTTGTAAACCTAGGATTGGACAAAAACCCTTAGAAAAATAGGAGTTGTATTTGTTCCAAAACTTATTTACAAACAATCTTGTAAACTCTTTCCTCAACCATTTTGGTTTTGACTCTACATCTCTTCTATTTCAAACTTGATGGATAAAGCCTACCCCATGGCCAAAGACTTCACCATGTGCAAAGGACTTCTTCAACTCTAATGACTTCAACTTCTTCAACTCTAATGGCTTCAACTTCTTCAACTCTAATGACTTCAACATCTTCAGCATATCCACCAAGGACTTCAATCCTGGATATCACTAAAGACAAGTGAGACAAGAAATCTTGCTCAAGAATTGGAGACTAAGGAAACACAAGTTAGAAGGAGCTAACATCATTTGAAGTTTTGTGACCAAGAATTTTTCCTAAGGAAACCATGACCTCATGCAAGAAGAATCAACCAAGAAGGATGGAAAGATCACAAATGAACCATATAGATGGACCACCATATTAAGTATAGATCAAACACACCAACTTATGTGGTGTAACAAAAGTATTTTGTTGCCTAAAAATGTGCTTGAACTTGTTGTTTGAGTGAAAAGTTGTTTGTGAATGCTTGCACATTGCTTGTGTGAATTGTGATGTGTGTGATTAGAATTATTTCCTTAGAAATATTTTGCCTATTCTAATCTCCATTCAACCCCAAACAGATGACTACTCCAAGAAACTCCAACATCAAGGTTGATGACACCAACACCAACCAAGAGGACAACATGAGAGAACTCATATCAACCCAAAACCAGTTGAACCAAATGACAGCTCAGTTCATAGCCAACACCAGTGGGGAAGATCCAACCCTACAAGGATTTTTGGAAAACCAAGCCCAAATGTTGCATAAGGTGACAGACCAAATGCTCAACATGGAAAGCAACTTTTCCAAAGGAGACAAGGATGTTATTCTAAAAGGAACCAAAGCTTGCAATATTTGTGGAGACAAGGATAACACTTCCAAGGAGCATGGAGATCAATGCCCCAACTGTGAAGAGAAACATCCTGTTGGCCAATGTCCCACATCTCAAGCTACTTTCTACCTATGTGAAGGAAACAATCATGTCCCTATCCAATGCCCCATCTATTCCATAGTTGAACAAAGGAAACAAGATGGAGTGCAACAAATGATTGCAAATTATCAAGAAGGATCCAAGTCTACCAAGAAGAATGAGGACAAAGGAAAAGCTCCACTTATACCTCCATGCAATACAACCCAATTCAAAGGACCAAAGAAGAGGCATATGAATTTTCCAAAGAGCAATAGAAGGTCCAAGAAACATGTAGACATTCCTACCTACCAGATAACATATGAACAACATGAAATAGATGCACTCCTAGCTTTGGAGAAGCCCAAAAAGAAAAAGAAGGACAAAAGCCATGTGCAATGTCATCATTGTGAAGAAATGGGACACTATTCCAGTGAATGTCCAGAGAAACAGAAATACAAAGAGATTGGCCAAGTATGGTGCAACAACTGCAAAGACCTAGGCCATTATGCAACAACTTGTCTACAAGGGACACGTGAAGAACTCAAACTTATCATATGTTTCAATTGCAAAAACCCAGGATATTATGCAAGCAATTGTCCAGAAAAGATGAAGAACAAGATAAACAAGCCTATGAAGGATCTCAGCCTTGTCACATGTGCCAAGTGTGGAAACAAAGGACACTATGCAGATGTTTGCTCAGAGAAGTTTCCCCAAGATCCCAAGCAAGCCAATATGTAATTTAGTTGAGAAATTTTTAAGGGTGGTAGTACCCTATATGCTTTTGAACCTACATGTAACCCTAGCCTTCCCAAATCTCGGGACGAGATTTATTTTAAGGGTCGTAGCCTGTCACATCCCAAGATTTTCCAAATCTTGTAATGTGAAAAATAAATGAATAAAATAAAACTTTGTTGATTTCAGGGTGAGAAGAAACTTTTTGAATTCCAATTGGAAACCTTCAAACCTATTTTGATCAAATAAAATCCTAAAGGGATTTAAAAATATAAATAAACAATAAATTAAAAATATTTGAAGTTACCATTTTGAATCTTTTAATAAAAAGATTTGGTTTTCAAAAGCAAAGGATAGAAATAAATAAGGTTTATTTTAAAGAGCCAAATTAAAACTTGGCAAGCCTTTGAAATAAAATATTTCTATTTGATAAAAATAGTAAAGGTTTATTTAAAATAAAATAATAAGGATTTAATATCCAAGTTTATTAAAAATAAAGGTTTTACTATTTTAATTAAATATCAAAACTTGTTAATCTATTTTAAACAAGTTTTCCAAGTATTCTTTATTTACAAATAAACCTACTGATTTGGTTTTGAAAATATTTAGATTTCAAATGGAGATTTTAATTAAATAAATCAAAATCCATTTAATTAAATAACTAAGATCCATTTTATTTAATTATTAATGGGTCCTAAAAAGAATAAAATTATTTTATTTTGGGACTTAGAATATTGTTGTTAGACAGAACCAAAACTCAATGCAAAGTTGGAGGAATTTTTGAATTGATTTGACTGTTTGTTTTGTTGTTTGAAATTCAAAATAGAAAATAGAATTAGAAAAAGAAAAAGCTTAATGAACAAAAAAAATAGAATTGGACACAGCCCAGCCGGCCAGCCCATCAAGCCCAACATCAAACCCACCCCACTCCCTCTCTGCGAATCATTTTTCACTCTTTTCGCACCCGCAGAGTGACAGACAGGTGGACCCCTCTTTCCCTCTCACTCCCTCGCTGACAGCAAGGCCCCACCTCTCCTGTTCATCGTCTTCAACCCGCGCCGATTACTCCCTGCCGTTGCAACCAGTAACGTCGGCGATCAATTCGCGTTAATGGCCGCATTACTCCACCCCGCGACCACGCCCATTTAACCGCCTGCGTCTACCCTCTCTTTTCCCCCAGACCCCGCACCACGAGAGCCTCTAGGCTGCCCCAATTCGAGCCCGCGCCCTCACTGCTCCGACGAACTCGCGAGCAAATTCCGGCGACCCCGCGCCACCCCTTGCCTCCCCAAGCACACGGACACACTCCCCAGACCTAGGCGCACCTCCCTGTGCTTTCCGTTCACTTTCATGGTGCCCAGAACATCGGCCCGACAACCTCGGCCGCCTCGCTCGCTTCCTTCTCGGCGAACTTCTGGTAAGCCCAGACCGCCCCGAGCCCTCTCAGTGATGCTCTCACATTCCCCGTACTCGACTGCGTCTAACCACACCTTTGTTTCACCTCGGCACGATCTGTAGCCTCGTTCTGACGGCGCTGGCGAGGCAAGCGCGATCCTTGACTCGGCGAGAATCGGCGGACCTGGCGCCCTTGCCTCCTCGCGACCACGTTGAGCATCGCCACGATCCCCTGAGAACGGTGAGCACTTCCCCCTCTCTCTTTGCTTCCTGCATCGCCAGTACCGCCACCGTCTGAGCGTCGCCGCCGCCAGCCGCCGCACAGCGCCGCCCGTTGTTGACTAAGCAGTAGTGTCCATAGGACCTAGATCGGACGAACGCGGTAGAAACTAGACGAAGGGGTAAGTAGCATCTCAGCACCATGCAATCTGTTTAGATCCAACGCCCCGCAGAGGTCGATCCGTGTGAACCGGTACCGCCCAATAGTATTGCGCCGCGTGGCACCAGTTCTGTTTAAAACAAATTTTGAATCTGATTAGAATGTGATTTTGTAAACCTTGTAACTTTTGATCCACACGTCCAAAAATTACGAACTTTATATCATTGGAATCAGTGGAACAAGACCTATCCAACCATGCAATTTGTTTAGTAAAAATCTTCTGGAAAAATGTTTGTTTTTGTAGAAACATTTGTATGCTTGTTTTGGTTATAAAAATTATTCAAAAATGTTTTTGAAGTTGAAATCTTTGCAAATTGGTTTGTTGTGAACCTACTGACCCTAGGAACCAACCCATGGTTTTAAAAATGGATTTTGTGAAGATTAGGAATAAAAACTTGAATTAGCCTATTTCTAGTCAAATGAAAATATTGATTTTGTTATGAAAATGATTTTGGAGTAAAAACTGTGGGAAAATGATTTGGATCAAACCTACTGACCCTAAACACCAAGTTTTGTGAATTAACAACTTATTTGGTGAACAACACAAAATTGTTGCCTTTCTAAAAACATTTTTCACCACATAAAATATTGATTGGATTTGAAAATGGTTTATAGATAAAACCCTTTCGCAAATGACTTTGCCACTTTAGAAAATGACCACTTTGAACCTTACAAAGTTTAGAGCCTACTAGAAACCACCTTTGCAAATAAAACTATCTTTTCCATGCTTGCATGCATGACTTGGTTTCTATTATTTTATGTGTGTTTGATTGTTTGAATATTGGTTGGAATGCTAGTTGATTTTGTGTTTGCTTGATTGATTTGTAGAGAAGTTAGAAAAGTGTGAAACTAGCAAGATCAAGAAGTGAACCAACATTCCCTACCAAAAAGGCAAGTGACACTATCATCTAAAGTCCTACTATTTTCATTATACTTAGTGGATTTTGAAACATGCATGAAAAAAATTTCTATAACTTATGCTATGCTAAATCCTAATAGGATACCTTATATATTCCTTAGGAAAACATTGTAGTTGTAAAATGCTTAGCCATGCAACATATTTTGAGAAGAGATACATGTTGAGATTTTATGAAGTTGAGAAAGACTTAAGTTTTATATAATAAAACAAGTACTCAATGAACCACCTGGGTGGACAAGGATACTCAAGTTTTGGACAAGGTGGCAACAAAAGGAACCATGTCGATGGCAATCTCTTTGTGTTGTACACCAAAAGAAAACCACCCAGGGACTTTGTAACACCCTCAGAATCGGACCTATGCAAGTTTGAGCAAAATTCGCCAAACCCGCATAGAAACGATTCAAAGGTGCCACCAGCACTTTAAATGGGTGGAAAACGAAGTAATAACATTACACAACAGTCCTCGATGGGACCCACAGAACAGATATATATAACAGCGACTCAACGAGTCAAGAATACAGATATAATATACAAAGATCCAAATCACCTTGAAATCGATATAGCGTCCAGCTACGGACAAGATGCAAATGGGGCTAAGAGCCCTGAAGAATAACCAATGGCGTCCATAACCCTGCCCAGGCCAAGCCGGAAGGGTAACCCTGCTAACGGCGTCGATCTCAAAACCTGCTTAAACAAAGGGGGGTGCCGACAAAGGGCAAAGGAAAAAGAAGGAGCGTCAGTACTGAGGCCAGTACACGGCGAGGCTAGAATTCGGCGGTCCTCGCCTACATAGGTATGGTGGACTGAGCGGCAGCGACAGCATGCACTAAACAACCTATAGAGACTCGATACAACTGGCGGCAATCAGAGAGGGGTAAGAAAGACCTATTCGGATCCAACCTGAAGCTATCACCAAACAAACCCATCCTGATGTCCCCCCCTCGAGACCAAACGAGGAAGTCAACCGAGGAACTCACACCGTTGGCAGTTTTACTTATTCAGTTATCGTTGCAGCAATTACTAGTCAGGTTTTAGATAATCATCCTGATAAAGTAAGCCGTGGGTCCTTTAGTTAATCATTCCGTTATAGTGGCATCACTTACTAGTCAGATACAATTATCATGAGATAACCCAAAACCCAGCAGTTGTTGGAACTTTTATTCAGCCATTCCGTTGTAGTTGCGATACTTACTAGTCAGGTACAATGGTCGCAAGCGACACTCCAACAAGCAATTGTGGGCAGTATTAATTAGCCATTCCATTATAGTGAAGCTGATTACTAGTCATTATAAGTCAAATTTATAGCAGTAAACTTTAGTTATGCTTGTCTATGATCGAGATACTGTGCTCCAAGTCGTCCATAACCGCGGACACGGCTTTCAGAAAGATTTACCCGGCCGGGGTGCACCAATAGCAACACACGCTCGATCAACCTCGGAAAAACCAAATCAAAACCCAACGAGGCTTTCACGACTGAACAATCACAAGATTCAGAAATATTTCAGGGGGCCACCCCTTAAGTAGATCCCGTAACGAAGCCAGCTGACTCCGAGACGGGCTCAAGGTTTGGGTAATACGGCTGTGAACGACTGGGAACCCGAAAGTGTGGCTGGGCTTGTCGACACCGCGGAATCGTGTCCCGATCCTAAACAGTACAGTGTGCTCCTCGCACAATTTAAATACAGAAAGTAGCATGGCATAAGTACAGGATAGTAAAAACACCTCAAACTAGTTTGTGGCCCTAAGAAATAAGACGGAATCAAGCTCTGGCTCAGGGGGGTCCCATATACCTCCCGGATGTGGATAGCGCGATAAATCAAGGAACAGGTATCAAGTACTCGGGGTCTTACGGGACACAAGTGGGCGTTCGGAAACCAAATATTATCTATCACCCACCGATGCCTCTGCTTATTTCAATTTTAGTTGTTAAACAGGAATTAAAGTGTGCGATAAGTAAAACTAGAATCATCTCCAACATCAACATGCGGCAATACATCAGCAACTGTGGCATATGACAACACGCAACAGCACTTGAGCAAGCGACTACGACGCGCAAGTCCAACTAGCTACCAAACAACAGGTAATAGGATGTGTCCAAGGCAATATAAGGCTGCAAGGGATATCACAGGTACGGAAACTAAAGCATCGCAACACAGATAGCAATAGATCAACAGGAGGGAATAAAGACTATAAAAGTAAGATAGGTAGAAAGAGGGAGATGCTCGCCTGAAAACATTGTCGAAGGTTCAACCGAAGATCGGGGCGAAGCTCACATCAACTCAACGGCCTTATCCGCGAAGAAGCAAAACACTAGAAGGAACACCGGATGCAATATTTAATACACGGCAGAAGATCGGCATGATGCATGTATGATGGATGACATGGCAAAGGTGCGATGCAATTAGGTCAGATTAAGCGGAACCGGGGTCCCGACATTAATTAGGTGGTTCAAGTTATTTAGCTACCCCGCATATTAAATGTTGTATTAACATGGCCAAAGATGATACGGGTTCGCTACTCAAGTTTAAATGAGGCCAATATAAGGCTAGATTTGCCCGCATATGGGCCCCATATTTAATTATTAGGTGAATCGGCATAAGGCCCCCAAACCACAGATATGCATGCGAGTATGACAATTCAATATGCAATCAAGTTGTTATTATGCATTTATAAAATAGGGTATCGAGGAAAAAGGGTCACACATTTAGGTTTCGGCGATCTTGTTAGGGTTCCGGGGTTCGGGGTTCGACAGGGTCCGGGGTCCGGTCTCGGGGTCCAGGGTTCGACGGGTTCGATGAGGTTCGACGGAAGCGTTCTCGGACTCCGGGGTCGTTCTCGGATATCGGGGGGGTAGATCTTGTTGCTTGGTATTCGTGAAGCAGACCTTGTAGTCCGGTGCCGGGGCGCATCGGGTCCGTCATGGTCAGTGTTGATCTTGCCGTTGCGAGGGTCTGGTCGGGCTCGCGCCATCGAGTCGGTCTTGACGTCCGGGGGTTCGTCGGGGTTTAGCGTTCCGTGTCGAAGTCCTTGGCGTTTCCCGTTCACGCGGCAGATGACGATCTCGAGGTCTCGGAGCAGTTCTGGTTCGGTGTCGGACGATCTTGGCGCGGCACCGTGTTCGGGGTCTCGGCGTCCGGGGTCTCGATCTTATGCCGATGATCTTGGCATCCGAGTCCGGGGTTCTTGACGTACCATGACGAAGTACTTGTCCGTCCGAATTTTGTGGGAGGCGTGGTACTTGCACAACTTGGTGTTCCTCACTCGCACACACAGGCACGATTGGAGACAGACGAGGCGGGACCGGCGGTGCCAGGCAGGGCTCGGGGTGGAGGGTCGCTGGGAGGTGGGGCAGAGCTTGGTGGCGGGCAGGCGGTCAGCTGGCAGCGGAGGCGAGCACGGGACAGGTGAGGCGGGGGTCCGAGGGCCTTGGCGGGGTGGAGGTGAGAGCGAATGGCAGTGGTGAGGCGCCATGCTGGCCAGCAGAGAGAGAGGGTCGCGGAGGTTGGCGGAGCGGGACAGTGTGGCCTTGAGGTGAGGGTCGCTGAGCCAGGCTCGGGGCGGGATGGCGGCGGAGGACGAGTGCGGGACTTGGCGTGGAGAGGGTCGTCGAGCGCGTCTGCGTGTGTGAAGGAAGAGCGGCTGGGAGAGGGAGCCATGAGGCGCGGGCCAGGGGCTGAGGGGCGGGGGCGGCGATCGGAGGGCGGCGGAGCTAGGCGGTGCGGGGCGGCGGCCGCGGAGGGAGGAGCACGCGTGGCGGCGGCGGAGCGAGGGGCCACTGGTGGCGAGGGCGAGCGCAGCGGCGCAGGGGCTGAGGGGAGCCTGGCGCGCGGCTTGGGAGAGAAGCAGGGGGAGCGGGGCGACAGGGCCAGGGGTGGGGCCGGGGTTGGTGGGTTGGATCCTGTGTGCGTGTGTGGTGTTGTGTGTGTGGGGTGTGGGGAGTGTGTGGCCAGGTGGGGAGGGAGGAGACAGAGGGGCCATGTGGCAGGCTAGGAGTGGCTAGGAAAGAGGGGAGAGATGAGGTGGCGTATGGGGATTGGTGGGGGTGATGTGGAGGCTGGGGCTGGGTAGTTTAGCGGGTAGCTTTAGGATTTAGGAGCGATGTGGTTGGACCGTTTATTATTTCCTGGGGTGGTCGATCGGGTCAGTCGGCCCGTTCGACTGCCCCTATTAAAATAATTTAAATTTTTATTTATTCTAATTGGGCCGTTTGCAACCCGATAGCAACAAACAAATTAACTCCGGAGACCCGGGTTTTTGCGTTTGAATAAAGACGGGGCGTTTGGAAATTCAAAACAGGTTTTACGAAATTAGTTTTTGACAAACAATACATGATGATGACGATGCAATGCACAAAATCAACGCAATTTTCTAGTAGTGGTTTTGCGGGATGCCACAGACTTAGAGATTGAACATGTTTCTCCAACAATGGCTTTCGTGTACAGCCACATGCTAATATGGCTCTGGCTTAGTCAACTACATTGGGAAGACCCATGCATTGTATTCAGGTTTACTGAAAATGAGGGAACTCGGAACCCTACATGGGTGCCTGAAGACAAGCTAGCAATGGTGTATGGGAGGACCCTTTGGAAAGACTTCGTCACATTCTCAATCTGCCAGTACTCCATCTTGGTGAGTACTTATCCAGCGGCCACGGGTGGCAACAACATGAGATTGTGTCATGTGGGTAAAGTGTATAACTTCTGCAGAAGATAAAAATCTAAGTACTTAGCCGTGTCCCCAGTTATGGACAATACTGAGCAACTAAAGCTTGAAGCTATGGGAAATCTTGACATTCCAATTTCTAAAAGAAAAACTTTAAAGTGACAACAAAAGAATTGAAGCACTTGGGGGTACCAAGGAGTTCAAGAGATTTTGATAAAAACTTGAAGCACTTGGGGATTTACCAAGGAGCTCAAGAGGTTTTGACAAAGACTTGAAACACTTGGGGATTTACCAAGGAGTTCAGAAAGATTTGACAAAAGGAACAAACCATTTTTAAAAGATAGGATAAATTATTGCTTTCTGCAAATGAGCCTAAAACCCTACTTAGCCAAATATCCATGTAATGATAGGATCCACTTATATTCTACATAGTAGTGAAACTTGCCAATACAATTCAAATGTATTGACACTTGTGGTTGTAACTTGTTATGTTGCAGGTTTTGTTTGATATTAGTGAAGTTGATTGATTAATATTACAAGTCTACAACCAACATGTTTGCATGTGGCACTTTGAAGATGAAGGACCCCATACTTATAGATATTCTGCTGAAATGTAATGTAATAGCTAAAAGAGCTATGTAAGATGTAATAAAATTTATGTTATTCCTGGTTATAAAGTTATATTATGACCTTTGTTTCTTGATATTACATCTTAACTGTGGATGCTAACTATTGATCCAGGGACTAGCATTGTAAACACAGGGATCTCTACCTTATTAAAGGTTGGGACCTCTACATTAACCCATCTAGACTTCGTCGTTTGCCTTCGGTAAAAAAATGAAAGTTGTAGGAATCGTCGAAATCTTTCAATCCCGACAAACCTCACCTCTTTTCATCCACCACGTCCGGAGAATTTTGTATCGCAATATTTTAGATCTTACGGTGTAAATCCAAGATGTACTCGCGCTCGTTTCTACAAATCCAAATTCCTTTGGTGAGAAGGTAGGAATAATGATTCCCCACAACTTTTGTGTTTTAAGTTTTTCAATTTGACCTACAGATTTGTCTCTCTAACACAGATATGTTTCTTGTCTATTCTGAGCCAAAATCGGGTCAATCTCTTCTTCTAGCCACCGGATCCTATCCAGACGGTCGAGATCCAATCAGACCGGTGCGTGCCATGTCGTCATCCCGGTCAGCTTCCTCATTAATGCCACATCAACGTCAGGTCAACATCTAGTCCCAGTCAGCATGCAAAATCAACCTGTCCAGTCAGCGGAATATTCCCTGGAATATTCCGTTCGAATTTAAAATTTCACATTATAGATCTAACTTGTAAAATTCATTAGAAATTCATACCACGTCCAAATATTGCATATAATATATCAAATTAAAGATAATTTTACGTAGAATCATCTTATCAGAATAGATCCAACTTTTACTGTACGTAGTTACTGCAGTAATTTAATTAGTTTTAATGGTCTTTTAGGTTAATAAATTCATAGAAAATTATCTGTAACTCCGAAAAATATGAACAATATATAAAATTGAAGCTACTATAATGTACAATAATAATATCTGGTTGGATCTACCCTTTGCGGATTATTTAACCTGTAGCAATTTAATTAGTTTTAATGGCTTTATAAATCATTAAATTCATAGTAAATTAATTGCTTGTCACAAAAATATAAATGATATACTGATGGAAAGCTGCTTCCATGTAGATAATCAATATGCAATTAGTTAAGCCTTTGACTGTAAGGTTTTGCCGTAAAGATTAAATGGTTTAATGGCTTATTTAGAATAATAAATTCATAAGAAAATAAATACTATTCAGAAAGTTACAAATAATATGTCCCTAAAATCACAATTCCGTGAAGATTACAGATATAATTTTAGTTTGATTTTTAGACAGCAGAAACTATATGAATCATTTAAAACCCATTAAACACTATTTAAATCATACAAAAAGATCTATAACTCCGATTAAAGTGAATCCAATGCCTACTGGTTCGTATTAATGTCCTCTATCCAGTAAACCGAAGAAACAAATTAAATTCGACAGTTAGAACAGGTGTTACAATAGAAATATTAAAAAACCTATATTGGCAAGTAATTATTAATAACAAGTACTCCATTGCATTAATTGGCCTCTTGCATGCATCATATACTTCAATATTGTTTAGAGAACTAAAGTAACAACCATTGTGACTCATTAAATCGTCATGCATGCATCTGTTCATCATTGTTTTCTTGTAATGTTGCACTGTTGTATGTTTGCAATGTTTTGAATGGTGTTTGTTATGTTTGCTTAAAACATTAGATTGCGAGGAGTGCAACTACTGTAATTTCAACTACTATGATTGCAATTATTGTGGTTATTACGAAAGAGGCCAATATAATTTTAAGGATTATCTAATCGACTACATCTACAACAAAGGCAAGTGGTGCTATCTTGGTCATAAATGTCCTATTGTTTTCCTATGCATTATAGATGTTTTTGTAGAATTGCATATGTAGGAATTGATGTGTATATGCTATGCTATGTCCCATATTATTCCCTAGCATTCCTTGTTTATGAGCCACCGTTGGTAGATGTGCTTAGCCATGCTATGATGAACGAGGGCTGGGTTACTTCACTGAAGTTGTTTCTAAATGTGTTGGTTTGCAAAACTAAAACAACTTAATCAATGAATCTCCTAGGTGTGATGGGATTGATAATTTTTGGTGGTATCATTGCGGAAAGGCACCTAAGACACTGAGAAATGATTGGTTTCTTTGTTTGGAAGCTTTTGTGTGCAACCATGTGCCAATAATGAAATGGGCGGTTGGCTGAACTCAGTAGGTTGTGGTAACTCGAACCCGCGTATCCAGAGATGTAGATAGTGTAGGTTGGACCGGTGCGCGTCGGGATTGGGGAGCTACTTCCCGAATGGTTCCTTCTTGGACTTCTCCCTATCATCACCCAATATGAGAGTGGTGGTACGAGCTGGGCTGGCCAAGTCACATGAGTAAAGTGTACTAAAGCCTGTAGGGTGTATAAACTAAGTGCTTAGCCGTGTCCCCGGTTATGGACAATTTGAGCGACCTGATACTGATGCTATGATATTTCTCACTCATCCTTATTTTCTTGATTACTTAAAACTTGTTGGGTGAACATAATTGGGTAGGAACACCTGGGAGTGAACCAGAGTGTCCTATTTATCGTATTGGAAAACTACTTTGTTACAAATGTTAGGATAAAGTTGTTGCTTTATGCAAATGAGCCTGAACTCCACTTGGCCAAATAAGCATGTAGTTGATAGATTTGTTGTTAACCACTTTAGCCTACTTGCCATACATTCAATGTATTGACCATTCGTGGCTGCAACGTTTCATGTTGCAGGTTATATCGTATCTGAGTGATCGTTCATAGGTCGTGAGACTCCACTCAACAATTGTTCGCCTGTGGCACATTTGAAGGATGGAGATCTACCTTGTATTTGTTTTCCGCTGTGTACTTGAATAGATAATGTAAATTCTGGATCATATTCGTTGTATTTATGATGCACAGTTATGTTTGGTATCATTTTGTAATGTGTGTGCCAGTGAACCGATCCAGGGATTGGCACTATACACATGAACTCAGCCTTATCAGGCGAGGGTGTTACAGGATGGTATCAGAGCTGTGTGTTGACTGTAGTATCGTGACCTTAGAAATGGATTAGCAATAGAAGGCCTCTATTAGGAGAACTATCATATTTTATACTTATTAGAGTTCTTATATTCCTTGTCTATCATTTTCCAACACCTCACCTTGTTCAAACTTGTAGATGTCCATTCATTTGATTAGTAGAAGAAGTGATCTACCATAAAAACTACAAGAATTGGAAAATGTTATTAGTAGTTTTCTATAAAGCAACTCACTATATGAGAGTTGGCCTACAAGTAAAGAACAAATAGTATGACATAAATAAACATCTCATCAAGTTTGGTTAGGTCTAGACCACCATATTCTATCTCTTTAGGAGATCATCGCTATCGTGTTAGCATATTGTTCTTATCAACTTATGTGGTATGACAATATAGGTTGTTTGCTTGGTTGTATTGAGCTATTTTGTGTGATTCTTTGTTTAGGATCAGTTAGTTTTGAACTCTAATGTTTCTGAAATGGTGATGATGTTTTTAAATTAGTTTAATGGTGTGAATTGATTGAAATTCGTGATTTTACTACTACAGTTTTCTGCATGACCTGTTGTACCGCGCGATTTTTCATATTTTACTGGTAACTTAGAAAAATCTAAAAAAATAGTATCTGGAGCGTAATTACCTGTAGTACATGCACAAAAATTGGATAAAATTCCTCACGAGTTTAAGGTGCCCAGAAAAATTCGTTAAACCTGCTGTACCGTTTTGACAGATTTAGTTTATTGCTTATATGTTACTCTATTTTACTCTAGTATTGTTCCCAATGCTTTCAAACTATTTTGTGGTTATATACTACTAAGTTTATACCCCTGTAATGTTATTATACAAGTGTTTGATTGTGTGTTGATCGCCTATGATTGTTTCCTTGTTTGTGACATTGATTGCTTCATATAGTTATGGGTAGGATTATTTCCTTAGTCGTTTCTTTCCTATAGAATCTATTCTTCCCTATCTTGAACCCTTGGAGATATAATGATGTGTTAAGCTGAAGGTTTGACAACACAATGCATTTAGGAAGGAGAATGCTTTATCTAATGGAAAAAAAGATGTGGGAGTATCAAGTGTTGAAATGATGTTATGTAGTAGATTACGCAACCTGAAAGTTGAAGTATCGATAGTTTAGTTTTAGTAGTAGCTTTGTTGATTGAATACATGGGAGTCTACATAGAGCATTAGTTCGTGCCCATGGGAACATTCTTCAAGGCAAGTGAGAATGCCTGAGTGATAGAAAAACGTGATTCACCTATCCTCATACAGGGTAATGATTTGGGTGCAGGATGGATTGATCACCATTCCTACTACTCTTATTATTCGCTCTTGTACTGTTGGCTTTGCGGATCTTGAGTGTATTTTCAACCTTAGCAGAGAGTCGACGTTGAGCCTAAACCCTAGAATGGTATATTGTTACACCCTTCTAAAAGCATCCATTGCTAAGTATAGGAATGTACGGTAAGAATGAATCCCAACCGTGAATTATGGGCACAGTGAAGTAAACATTCCCTATTTGCCCACCATGAGAGTTTTTCTAGTTTAAGAAGTGCTTTCTCGGAAACTATCAATCATGATGTTTAGAATGTGATAGAGACATTGTGCCAATAAAAGTCTAAAGGAGAACCAATCTGAGCAAAGTGAATCCTCAAGAAGTGACCTAGTCAATTTTATTTTAAGGGTGGTAGCATCCTAATGGATCCCGAACCTTTCTTTCTTTCTAGCCTTCCCAAATCTCGGGACGAGATTTCTTTTAAGGGTGGTAGTCTGTCACATCCCAAAATTCTCCTAATTTTGGAATGTGAAATAAATAAATAAATAAGTTTGATTGATTGTTTGACTATGTTGAAAATTCTCAATGAGAAGAAACTTTTTGAATAAAAATCCTCTCAACCTTGAATTCAAAATCTTATATTCTTTTGTTATGACCTAAGTAGCCATATAGGCAAAAGGGCATGGATTGATTATAGATTGTAGAATTGGTGTGAAAGATTTTAAAATTAAAATCGTGAAGCATTCATAAGCATATCATTACATCCATGCAAAGTTCTCATAAACTAAATCCAAATCCCGGTATCTAAATCCTGTAGTTGATTCGCCCAAATGTTTCTAAGGGTAATTAAATTGACTTTATAAAAGCCACTGTTGCTAATGCATAAATTATTGATAATTATAGCCTAAAGAGATCCAATTAATATTACAAAATTTTAGAAACAAAATTGAGCTCATTCGGAGCTATTATGAAAAAGTTATGGAATAACTACAAACAAATAAAGATATAAATAAAATGGAATATACAAGGATTTATAAACCCACTACTTCCAAACTAGTAAAAGATTATAAATTTGATCCTATAATGATCTATTCGATTTTAGAAAAATTTAGAAACAAGAATCATGTCATTTGGAGTTCGTATGCAAAAGATATGAGAAAAACAAGTAAATAGAAAAAGAAAAAAAGAAAAAATTTCTAACGGGCCGGCCCACCCGGACCGAGCCAGCCGGCCAGGCCAGGCCTACATGATCGATCGCTTGGTTGCTTAAAAAACGTGCGAAAATTGATTTTCTATACCTATCTCTATTCAAACACTTATAACTTTTTATCTACAACTCCAAATCGACTTCCGTTTGTTTCTACTTGTTCCCTACTCCAAAACCTATCTCCCCACCATCCTAAACCTCCATATAAACTCGTGGAGCCATAGCTGTACGAGTTTCCCTTCTCAAAATCCCGAATCTACACATGCCCGAATCTTATTTCGCTTTTTAACCCATCTAGAGTTCATCGTTTGCCTTCGGTCAAAAAACAAAAGTTGTAGGAATCGTCGAAATATTTCAATCCCGACAAACCTCACCTCTTTTCATCCACCACAGCCGGAGAATTTCGTATCACAATATTTCAGATCTTACGGTGTAAATCCAAGATGTACTCGCGCTCGTTTCTTCAAATCCAAATTCCGTTGGTGAGAAGGTAGGAATAATGATTCCCCACAACTTTCGTGTTTTAAGTTTTTCAATTTGACCTACGGATTTGTCTCTCTAACACAGATCTGTTTCTTGTCTATTCTGAGCCAAAATCGGGTCAATCTCTTCTTCTAGTCACCAGATCCTATCCAGACGGTCGAGATCCAATCAAACCGGTGCGTGCCATGTCGTCATCCCGGTCAGCTTCCTCATCAACGCCACATCAACGTCAGGTCAACATCTAGTCCCAGTCAGCATGCAAAGTCAACATGTCCAGTCAGCGGAATATTCCCTGGAATATTCCGTTCGAATTTAAAATTGCACATTATAGATCTAACTTGTAAAATTCATTAGAAATTCATACCACGTCCAAAAATTGCGTATAATATATCAAATTGAAGATAATTTTACGTAGAATCATCTTATCAGAATAGATCCAACTTTTACTGTACGTAGTTACTGCATTAATTTAATTAGTTTTAATGGTCTTTTAGGTTAATAAATTCATAGAAAATTATCTGTAACTCCGAAAAATATGAACAATATATCAAATTGAAGCTACTGTAATATACAATAATAATATCTGGTTGGATATAGCCTTTGCGAATTATTTAACCTGTAGCAGTTTAATTAGTTTTAATGGCTTTAGAAATCATTAAATTCATAGTAAATTAATTGCTTGTCACAAAAGTATAAATGATATACTGATGGAAAGCTGGTTCCATGTAGATCATCAATATGCAATTAGTTCAGCCTTTGACTATAAGGTTTTGCCATGAAGATTTAAATGGTTTAATGGCTTATTTAGAGTAATAAATTCATAAGAAAATAAATACTATTCAGAAAATTACAAATAATATGTTCCTGAAATCACAATTCCGTGAAGACTACAGATATAATTTTAGTTTGAATTTTAGACAACAGAAACTATATGAATCATTTAAAACCCATTAAACACTATTTAAATCATACAAAAAGATCTATAACTCCGATTAAGGTGAATCCAACGCCTACTGGTTCGTATTAACGTCCTCTATCCAGTAAACCCAAGAAACAAATTTAATTCGACAGTTAGAACAGGCGTTACAACAGAACTATTAAAAATCCTATATTGGCAAGTAATTATTAATAACAAGTACTCCATTGCATTAATTGTCCTCTTGCATGCATCATATACTTCAATATTGTTTAGAGAACTAAAGCATTGTGACTCATTAAATCGTCATGCATGCATCTGTTCATCATTGTTTTCTTGTAATGTTGCAATGTTGTATGTTTGCAATGTTTTGAATGGTGTTTGTTGTGTTTGCTTCAAACGTTAGATTGCGAGGAGTGCAACTACTGTGATTGCAACTACTATGATTGCAAGTATTGTGGTTATTACCAAAGAGGCCAATATAATTGTAAGTATTATCTAATCGACTACATCTACAACAAAGGCAAGTGGTGCTATCTTGGTCATAAATGTCCTATTGTTTTCCTATGCATTATAGATGTTTTTGTAGAATTGCATATGTAGGAATTGATGTGTATATGCTATGCTATGTCCCATATTATTCCCTAGCATTCCTTGTTTATGAGCCACCGTTGGTAGATGTGCTTAGCCATGCTATGATGAACGAGGGCTGGGTTACTTCACTGAAGTTGTTTCTAAATGTGTTGGTTTGCAAAACTAAAACAACTTAATCAATGAATCTCCTGGGTGTGATGGAATTGATAATTTTTGGTGGTCATTGCGGAAAGGCACCCATGACACTGAGAAATGATTGGTTTCTTTGTTTGGAAGCTTTCATGTGCAACCATGTGCCAATAATGAAATGGGTGGTTGGCTGAACTCAGTAGGTTGTGGTAACTCGAACCCGTGTATCTAGAGATGTAGATAGTGTAGGTTGGACCGGTGCGCGTCGGGATTGGGGAGCTACTTCCCGAACGGTTCCTTCTTGGACTTCTCCCTATCATCACCAAATATGAGAGTGGTGGTACGAGCTGGGCTGGCCAAGTCACATGAGTAAAGTGTACTAAACCCTGCAGGGTGTATAAACTAAGTGCTTAGCCGTGTCCCCGGTTATGGACAATTTGAGCGACCTGATACTGATGCTATGATATTTCTCACTCATCCTTATTTTCTTGATTACTTAAAACTTGTTGGGTGAACATAATTGGGTAGGAACACCTGGGAGTGAACCAGAGTGTCCTATTTATCGTATTGGAAAACTACTTTGTTACAAATGTTAGGATAAATTTGTTGCTTTATGCAAATGAGCCTGAACTCCACTTGGCCAAATAAGCATGTAGTTGATAGATCTGTTGTTAACCACTTTAGCCTACTTGCCATACATTCAATGTATTGACCATTTGTGGCTGCAACGTTTCATGTTGCAGGTTATATCGTATCTGAGTGATCGTTCATAGGTCGCGAGACTCCACTCAACAATTGTTCGCCTGTGGCACATTTGAAGGATGGAGATCTACCTTGTATTTGTTTTCCGCTGTGTACTTGAATAGATAATGTAAATTCTGGATCATATTCGTTGTATTTATGATGCACAGTTATGTTTGGTATAATTTTGTAATGTGTGTGCCAGTGAACCGATCCAGGGATTGGCACTATACACATGAACTCAAATTATCAAAGTAGGGTGTTCTGAGGATGGTATCGGTGTGTGTATTTGTAGTATCGTGACCTTAGAAATGGATTAGCAATAGAAGGCCTCTATTAGGAGAACTATCATATTTTATACTTATTAGAGTTCTTATATTCCTTGTCTATCATTTTCCAACACCTCTCCTTGTTCAAACTTGTAGATGTCCATTCATTTGATTAGTAGAAGAAGTGATCTACCATAAAAACTACAAGAACTGGAAAATGTTATTAGTAGTTTTCTATAAAGCAAATCACTATATGAGAGTTGGCCTACAAGTAAAGAACAAATAGTATGACATAAATAAACATATCATCAAGTTTGGTTAGGTCTAGACCACCATATTCTATCTCTTTAGGAGATCATCGCTATCGTGTTAGCATATTGTTCTTATCAACTTATGTGGTATGACAATATAGGTTGTTTGCTTGGTTGTATTGAGCTATTTTGTGTGATTCTTTGTTTAGGATCAGTTAGTTTTGAACTCTAATGTTTCTGAAATGGTGATGATGTTTTTAAATTAGTATAATGGTGTGAATTGATTGAAATTCGTGATTTTACTGCTGCAGTTTTCTGCATGACCTGTTGTACCGCGCGATTTTTCATATTTTACTGGTAACTCAGAAAAATCTAAAAACATAGTATCTGGAGCGTAATTACCTGTAGTACATGCAAAAAAATTGGATAAAATTCCTCACGAGTTTAAGGTGCCCAGAAAAATTCGTTAAACCTGCTGTACCGTTTTGACAGATTTAGTTTATTGCTTATATGTTACTCTATTTTACTCTAGTATTGTTCCCAATGCTTTCAAACTATTTTGTGGTTATATACTACTAATTTTATACCCCTGTAATATTATTATACAAGTGTTTGATTGTGTGTTGATCGCCTATGATTGTTTCCTTGTTTGTGACATTGATTGCTTCATATAGTTATGGGTAGGATTATTTCCTTAGACGTTTCTTTCCTATAGAATCTATTCTTCCCTATCTTGAACCCTTGGAGATATAATGATTTGTTAAGCGGAAGGTTTGACAACACAATGCATTTAGGAAGGAGAATGCTTTATCTAATGGAAAAAAAAGATGTGGGAGTATCAAGTGTTGAAATGATGTTATGTAGTAGATTACGCAACCTGAAAGTTGAAGTATCGATAGTTTAGTTTTAGTAGTAGCTTTGTTGATTGAATACATGGGAGTCTACATAGAGCATTAGTTCGTGCCCATGGGAACATTCTTCAAGGCAAGTGAGAATGCCTGAGTGATAGAAAAACGTGATTCACCTATCCTCATACAGGGTAATGATTTGGGTGCAGGATGGATTGATCACCATTCCTACTACTCTTATTATTCGCTCTTGTACTGTTGGCTTTGCGGATCTTGAGTGTATTTTCAACCTTAGCAGAGAGTCGACGTTGAGCCTAAACCCTAGAATGGTATATTGTTACACCCTTCTAAAAGCATCCATTGCTAAGCATAGGAATGTACGGTAAGAATGAATCCCAACCGTGAATTATGGGTAGCGTGAAGTAAACATTCCCTATTTGCCCACCATGAGAGTTTTTCTAGTTTAAGAAGTGCTTTCTCGGAAACTATCAATCATGATGTTTAGAATGTGCTAGAGACATTGTGCCAATAAAAGTCTAAAGGAGAACCAATCTGAGCAAAGTGAATCCTCAAGAAGTGACCTAGTCAATTTTATTTTAAGGGTGGTAGCATCCTAATGGATCCCGAACCTTTCTTTCTTTCTAGCCTTCCCAAATCTCGGGACGAGATTTCTTTTAAGGGTAGTCATCACATCCCAAAATTCTCCTAATTTTGGAATGTGAAATAAATAAATAAGTTTGATTGATTGTTTGACTATGTTGAAAATTCTCAATGAGAAGAAACTTTTTGAATAGAAAATCCTCTCAACCTTGAATTCAAAATCTTATATTCTTTTGTTATGACCTAAGTAGCCATATAGGCAAAAGGGCATGGATTGATTATGGATTGTAGAATTGGTGTGCAAGATTTCAAAATGAAAAGCGTGAAGCATTCATAAGCATTTCATTACATCCATGCAAAGTTCTCATAAACTAAATCCAAATCCCGGTATCTAAATCCTGTAGTTGATCCGCCCAGATGTTTCTAAGGGTAATTAAATTGACTTTATAAAACCCACTGTTGCTAAGGCATAAATTATTGATAATTATAGCCTAAAGAGATCCAATTAATATTACAAAATTTTAGAAACAAAATTGAGCTCATTCGGAGCTATTATGAAAAAGTTATGGAATAACTACAAACAAATAAAGATATAAATAAAATGGAATATACAAGGATTTATAAACCCGCTGATTCCAAACTAGTAAAAGATTATAAATTTGATCCTATAATGATCTATTCGATTTTAGAAAAATTTAGAAACAAGAATCATGTCATTTGGAGTTCGTATGCAAAAGATATGAGGAAAACAAGTAAATAGAAAAAGAAAAAAAAAAGAAAAAAATTCTAACGGGCCGGCCCACCCGGACCGAGCCAGCCGGCCAGGCCAGGCCAGGCCTACATGATCGATCGCTTGGTTGCTTTAAAAAGCGTGCGAAAATTGATTTTCTATACCTATCTCTATTCAAACACTTATAACTTTTTATCTACAACTCCAAATCGACTTCCGTTTGTTTCTACTTGTTCCCTACTCCAAAACCTATCTCCCCACCATCCTAAACCTCCATATAAACTCGTGGAGCCATAGCTGTACGAGTTTTCCTTCTCGAAATCCCGAATCTACACATGCCCGAATCTTTCGCTTTTTAACCCATCTAGACTTCATCCTTTGCCTTCGGTCAAAAAACGAAAGTTGTAGGAATCGTCGAAATATTTCAATCCCGACAAACCTCACCTATTTTCATCCACCACAGCCGGAGAATTTCGTATCGCAATATTTCAGATCTTACGGTGTAAATCCAAGATGTACTCGCGCTCGTTTCTTCAAATCCAAATTCCTTTGGTGAGAAGGTAGGAATAATGATTTCCCACAACTTCCGTGTTTTAAGTTTTTCAATTTGACCTACGGATTTGTCTCTCTAACACAGATCTGTTTCTTGTCTATTCTGAGCCAAAATCGGGTCAAACTCTTCTTCTAGCCACCTGATCCTATCCAGACGGTCGAGATCCAATCAAACCGGTGCGTGTCATGTCGTCATCCCGGTCAGCTTCCTCATCAACGCCACATCAACGTCAGGTCAACATCTAGTCCCAGTCAGCATGCAAAGTCAACATGTCCAGTCAGCGGAATATTCCCTAGAATATTCCGTTCGAATTTAAAATTGCACATTATAGATCTAACTTGTAAAATTCATTAGAAATTCATACCACGTCCAAAAATTGCGTATAATATATCAAATTGAAGATAATTTTACGTAGAATCATCTTATCAGAATAGATCCAACTTTTACTGTACGTAGTTACTGCAGTAATTTAATTAGTTTTAATGGTCTTTTAGGTTAATAAATTCATAGAAAATTATCTGTACCTCCGAAAAATATGAACAATATATCAAATTGAAGCTACTGTATTATACAATAATAATATCTGGTTGGATCTAGCCTTTGCGAATTATTTAACCTGTAGCAGTTTAATTAGTTTTTATGTCTTTAGAAATCATTAAATTCATAGTAAATTAATTGCTTGTCACAAAAATATAAATGATATACTGATGGAAAGCTGGTTCCATGTAAATCATCAATATGCAATTAGTTCAGCCTTTGACTATAAGGTTTTGCCGTGAAGATTTAAATGGTTTAATGGCTTATTTAGAGTAATAAATTCATAAGAAAATAAATACTATTCAGAAAATTACAAATAATATGTTCCTGAAATCACAATTCCGTGAAGATTACAGATATAATTTTAGTTTGAATTTTAGACAACAGAAACTATATGAATCATTTAAAACCCATTAAACACTATTTAAATCATACAAAAAGATCTATAACTCCGATTAAGGTGAATCCAACGCCTACTGGTTCGTATTAACGTCCTCTATCCAGTAAACCCAAGAAACAAATTTAATTCGACAGTTAGAACAGGCGTTACAACAGAACTATTAAAAACCCTATATTGGCAAGTAATTATTAATAATAAGTACTCCATTGCATTAATTGGCCTCTTGCATTCATCATATACTTCAATATTGTTTAGAGAACTAAAGTAACAACCATTGTGACTCATTAAATCGTCATGCATGCATCTGTTCATCATTGTTTTCTTGTAATGTTGCACTGTTGTATGTTTGCAATGTTTTGAATGGTGTTTATTGTGTTTGCTTCAAACGTTAGATTGCGAGGAGTGCAACTACTGTGATTTCAACTACTATGATTGCAAGTATTGTGGTTATTACGAAAGAGGCCAATATAATTGTAAGGATTATCTAATTGACTACATCTACAACAAAGGCAAGTGGTGCTATCTTGGTCATAAATGTCCTATTGTTTTCCTATGCATTATAGATGTTTTTGTAGAATTGCATATGTAGGAATTGATGTGTATATGCTATGCTATGTCCCATATTATTCCCTAGCATTCCTTGTTTATGAGCCACCGTTGGTAGATGTGCTTAGCCATGCTATGATGAACGAGGGCTGGGTTACTTCACTGAAGTTGTTTCTAAATGTGTTGGTTTGCAAAACTAAAACAACTTAATCAATGAATCTCCTGGGTGTGATGGGATTGATAATTTTTGGTGGTATCATTGCGGAAAGGCATCCAGGACACTAAGAAATGATTGGTTTCTTTGTTTGGAAGCTTTCGTGTGCAACCATGTGCCAATAATGAAATGGGCGGTTGGCTGAACTCAGTAGGTTGTGGTAACTCGAACCCGCGTATCCAGAGATGTAGATAGTGTAGGTTGGACCGGTGCGCGTCGGGATTGGGGAGCTACTTCCCGAACGGTTCCTTCTTGGACTTCTCCCTATCATCACCCAATATGAGAGTGGTGGTACGAGCTGGGCTGGCCAAGTCACATGGGTAAAGTGTACTAACCCCTGCAGGGTGTATAAACTAAGTGCTTAGCCGTGTCCCCTGTTATGGACAATTTGAGCGACCTGATACTAATGCTATGATATTTCTCACTCATCCTTATTTTCTTGATTACTTAAAACTTGTTGGGTGAACATAATTGGGTAGGAGCACCTGGAAGTGCATCAGAGTGTCCTATTTATCGTATTGGAAAACTACTTTGTTACAAATGTTAGGATAAAGTTGTTGCTTTATGCAAATGAGCCTGAACTCCACTTGGCCAAATAAGCATGTATTTGATAGATCTGTTGTTAACCACTTTAGCCTACTTGCCATACATTTAATGTATTGACCATTCGTGGCTGCAACGTTTCATGTTGCAGGTTATATCGTATCTGAGTGATCGTTCATAGGTCGCGAGACTCCACTCAACAATTGTTCGCCTGTGGCACATTTGAAGGATGGAGATCTACCTTGTATTTGTTTTCCGCTGTGTACTTGAATAAATAATGTAAATTCTGGATCATATTCGTTGTATTTATGATGCACGGTTATGTTTGGTATCATTTTGTAATGTGTGTGCCAGTGAACCGATCCAGGGATTGGCACTATACACATGAACTCAGCCTTATCAGGCGAGGGTGTTACAGCTTTGTACCTGGCTATTCCCATGGCCAGACTATGAAGAGGATTATCAGGAGGATGGACCGCAGGAAGGTTACGACAACTAGGATCATCTCCCATCGTCAACATTGCCTGTGACTATGAAGATGGAGTCTCACCCATGCTACCGTTATTATTACATTATTCCGCTGCTATAATTGTACTAAGACCGGATCATGAGATCATTTATTTGTTGTAAAACCTTATGTATGGTTTGTAATGGATGATGTACTGTGATATCCAATCTGTTATGTCTCGCAAAAATGGTAAGCCTGGGATTACGATGAATGGCATAACAGGCATCTGGGATTAAAAACCCGGGTGTTGACAATAGGACACCTTCAAAGTTCATAAGGGTGACTAGATACAAATAATTTAAGAACAAGTAATACCAGAATTATGAATCAATCAACAAGTTTTGGGACAATGCACATTGAACTCAGAATGACAACTATGCTCTCTCAACTGGTGCATTAAGATAAAATATGGAGACTCGACAAAAAGTTAAAAAGAAAGGCCCTTCACAGAGGGAACTAGGGATTAAATGGTTTTATAAAGCTTCCAAAAATTATGGTACTCATTAGCTTTGAGCTCTCATTGCCCCTATCATAAGCATCTTGAAGTGATTAAGGTTAAAGTGAGGGAAAATATTAGTTATATGCTTCACAAATCACAATTTGAAAATCTCATTCCCCTTGAGTACGAGTACCGAGACCTCATACTACTCAACTTTGGTCCCAGACAAGTTCTTGTCATTGTAAGTATATATGTATCATAGAGAACGCAAATGGGGTACTGATGCGTGCACCTAGCGTTGACGTGGGACACTTCGTTGGAATCCCAAGAGCAAGGTGTGATTATTAGAGATATGCCCAAGAGGCAATAATAAAGTGGTTATTATCATATCTTCATACTTATGATAAATGTTTGCATACCATGCTATAATTGTATTAATAGGAAACATTAATACTTGTGTGATTTGTAAACATAAAAGAGTCCCTAGTAAAGCCTCTTGTTAAACTATCTTGTTGGTTAATATATGATCATGGTTTCCTGATCATGAACATAGAGATGTTATTAACAACAGGGTCATATCATTAGGAGAATGATGTGATGGACATACTCCTATAGTTAAGCGTAGCATAAAGATCAAGTCATTTAATATAGTTCATTTGCTATAAGCTTTCTGATACATGGTAACCTAATCCCTTCGACCATGAGATCATGCTTATCACCATCACTGGAAGGATGCTTTGATGACATCAAACACCACACCGTAACTGGGTGGCTATAAAGATGGCATTGAGTGTTCGGAAAGTATGGGTTGAGACACATGGATCAAGAGTGGGATTTGTCCATCCATATGACAGATAGATATACTCTGGGCCCTCTTGGTGGAATGTCATCCAATTAGCTTGCAAGCATGTGACTGGCTCACAAGGGATAACATACCACGGGAACGAGAAAAGAGTACTTATCGGTTACGAGGTTGAACTAGGTATGCAGAGATACTGACGATCAAAACCTCGGATAAGTAAACTATCGTGAGACAAAGGGAAATTGGTATCGTATGTAAGTGGTTCATTCGATCTCAAAGTAATCGTAGAAATATGTGGGAGCCATATGAATTTCCAGATTCCTCTATTGGTTATTGATCGGAGAAGTGTCTCGATCATGTCCGCATAATTCACGAACCGTAGGGAGACACACTAAAGGATTCGATGTTGTTGAGTAGTTATGGAATGATGAGTAAGAGACTGAATGTTGTTCGGAGTCTCGGATGGGATCCGGGATATCACGAGGAGATCCGGAATGGTCCGGAGAATAATATTCATATAAGGAAAGTCATGTTTCGGAGTTGGGGAATGATTCTGGTGTTTTCATCGGGAATGTTCTAGAAGGGTCCGGAAGGTCCGGCACTCCGGAGGGGAAGGGTACATGAATGTGTCATGAAAATATGGAATGGTTGCATCATGTACTAGGTACCTTGGATGGGCAAAATAAAGGAAGAATTCAAATCCTAGTTTGAATGTCAAACGCCAATTTGAAAAGTCAAACGGCAAGTTTGCTTGGTGGAGGGAGAGTAGGAAACCTACTTAGGGAGGAAGTCCTACTCCCTCCACCCGTCGGCCAAGGAGGAGGAGTTGGAGGAGGACTCCCTCCTCCCAACCGCGCCTCCCTCCCACCTATAAAAGGAGGGGCAGGGGTGCCCCTCTTCCCTACACCTCTCTCCTCTAAACCCTAGCCCTAGCCGCCGGCTTCCACCAAGTCGCCCCCGCCCCTAGGGTTTTCCTAGCCGCCGAGTTGGGGTCTCCCCTTGCCCTAGCCGCCGGCCTATCCCTCTCTCCTTAATGCCTCTAAACCCTAGATTGCCAAGGGCTCTCTCATAGTCCACCATACTCGCTCCGGCTTAAGGCGAAGCCCTGCGAGATCTCCCCTCTACTTCCGGTACCACGCCGTCATGCTGCCGGAATCACGAGGAGAGTGCTACAACCTCCGCTGCCTGCTGGAACAAGGGAGAGGAAGGTCTTCATCGAGTACTAAATGTGTGACCGACTGCCGAAGCGCTGCCGGAACGCAGCGCCAAAAGGATCGTCTACGCGATCTTGAGATCGGCAAGTGTACGACTACATCACCCACAAGAATCTTCTCTCGTTAACCGCTTTGGATCTTCGAGGGTTAGTATTCTATCGACTCATTGCTACAATCTAGTAGATAGATCTTGGCTTGATCATAGATTAGATCTTGATTGTGTGTTCATGCGGTAGAAATTTTTTGTTTTCCATGCTACGAACCCCTATAGTGGTATCAGAGCCGTGTCTATATGTAGATCTGTTGCACGAGTAGAACACAATGGTCATTGTGGGCGTTGATGCTTTTGTCGTCGATTGCTTCTTGTGTACTTTGCATCTTGCGGGATGGTGGGATGAAGCGGCCCAGGCTAACCTTACATGACATCGTTCATGAGACTTGCTCCACGCTTGACATGCAACTTGTATTGCATAAGTGGCTTTGCGGGTGCCTGTTTCTCCCAACATAGTTAAGATTCAATTTACAACGGGTGATTGTCAATACTAGTATCAATGTTGTGGTTCTTGTTCATAAGTTAGAACGACACTTATTGAAAGCCCCAAACCACGTAAAACATGCAAAGAAAATTAGAGGCGTCTAACTTTGTTTTGCAGGGGTGTGCTGTGATGTGATATGGCCATGATTGTGATTATATTTGATGTATGCAATGTTCCTTATTGTAAGTTGACAACCGGCAGGAGCCATATGGTTGTCTTTAAATTCTGTTAAGATCCGCGTGTCTATTCAAAGTAGTTGTAATAGTTCAAGCTGGTGGATGACAACCATGAAACGGCGCCATTGACCTTGACGCCATGCTGGTGATGATGGAGATCATGTTCGTGCTTAAAGATGGAGTTCAAAAGCACAAGAAGAAAGGCCATATCATATCACATATTATGAATTGCATGTGATGTTAATCCTTTTATGCATCTTGTATTGCTTAGTTAACGACGGTAGCATTATAAGATGATCCCTCAAGCACACAATTTCAAGTTTTAAAGTGTTCATCCTTAGTATGCACCGTTGCTAAAGCTCGTTGTTTCGAAGCACCACGTGATGATCGGGTGTGTTAGATTCTGCGAGTTTATAAAACATGAGCAAGCCAGATTTTCTCATGCGGAAGCTAAGGTTTGATCTTGACGAGCCTAGCATGTACATACATGGTCTCGGAACACGGATCACCGAAAGGTAAAGCATGAGTCATATAGTAGATATGATGAACATGTTAATTGTTCGCCATTGAAGCTACATCAACTCTCGTGATGATCGGTTTTGATGTGGTGAATTTGGTTCGTGTGATCACGAAAACAATGTGAGGGATATTGTTTTGAGTGGGAGTTCAACATCAATATGATTAAAAGTTGAACACTATTTATCATAAATTAAATCAAAGTGAATTTGCATAGTTGTTATAGTCATTGGCATCCGTTTACCACCTTGCGCTTAGTTATAATTGAGATGATAGAACTATAGAATTCTGGTTAGTTACTTTACGAACTGATATCGTATTGTTTTGAAGTGTTAATCTAAAGTTTAAAAGTCCCATTGCAAACTTTCAGTAAGTTTCGATTACTCCGTGAAATTTAATAGTTGGTATTAAATCAAGAGTAACAATTCCAGTGTTAGTATATAAGTATCATGTTTATCTTCATGATTCTTGATATTCAAAGGATTGTCTTAATATCAAGGTTATCTAGGATCTGAAAGAGTTGTTTCAGAAACCATGATGTGTGGAAGATATTGTGATATCTGAAACGAAGTTTTGGTTGCAACATGATAGAGTATAATATGGCAAAAGTCATGTTCTCATATTTGATGAGAATTTGCAAAAGGTTGGAGACACTAGTTGTCCTAAACCTCCAAAAGGTTTTGGAGAGCAACATTATACTCGTGCTTCACCATTATAAGCTAAAAGTAGCTTGATCATGGATGATTCCATGATAAGGGTGAATATTTAATGTAGGTAAAATGTTTACTACACCAAGAGATTACTAAAGAAAGGAATTTGAAAGAACACCAAACATTTGATGATGGTAATCTACTTCAAAGTGCAAGTCCAAAGACATTGGTATTTAACTATACACGCTTTGGACTATGTGTCATGTGTATGGCCCCACTATTGATGTTGATAGATTCTTTCAAACAGAAAAAGAAATACTGAAAGAGAATCTCATAAATATATGGCAGAAAAGAAAAGACTAGAATTGTTCAGTTTAGGTATATAAAGGATATACGTGTTATGGCTATATTCTTTGCTTGTTAAACAATGTGGTTCTTCAGTATTTGATACTGAATTTGTTGGTATGAATCGTCATATGAAACAACAAAATTCATGAACTACAATGGCCTAAGTAACTAGCAAAAGAATATGTGATGATGTTCATCAAGAACAAATAAAGGGTTATTGTGTTGCTCGTTAAAAGCTTGCCTTCAAGATTTGTTTTATCAGGTATTATGAGAACAAAAGGGTTGTTCAAATAATTGCCGTAATCCATAAAAGATGGATGATATACAAATATTGTTGGAGAAATCGCATCCATAAAACTAGTGCTAAAAATGTCGTAAGACAAATTGATTAAAAGATCACTTAGGAAGTGACATCGCTGTTTAAATTATATTGGAAAGAAAACATGAAGAAACTCCATGTGGATGGAATTTTGGAGTATTTTGATTTTTGATCAAATGATGCTTGTGAAACTTTTCTAGAGATAATTAAAACTTTGTTCATAGGCCAAAAGGGAACGAATGACTAGCTTATTGGAACTTGTACATATTGTTGTATGAAGTCCATTATGTGTAGTCAAGAGCGATGGGTTTCAACTTCATATGCTTCCTCCGAAAATTTGAGTGAATATATGAATATTTACTTAATAAGGATGAAGTATGAAACATTTGAAAAGTTCAAAGACTTTCAAGATGAAGTGCAAAATCATTGTAACAAGAATATAAATAGTTTATGATAAGATCATAAAGGAAGATATTTGAGTTACAAGTTTAGCATAATACCTAAGATTTAAGGAATCGTTCCGTGGATTTGCATTTTTCGAAACACCATAAGAGTATGGAGCATTCGAGATTTGTAATTAAACCTTGTTTGACATGGTAAGATCAAAGGTGTAATTCACAAAACTGCCATTATATTTTAAAGATTAAAAGCTTTAGAGACTACCGTTTTTCCACTGAAAAGAGCTCCATCATAATCCGTTGAATTGACACCATATAAAGATATGGTTTGGGATAAAACCCAGGTTGTCCTTTCTTAAACATTGGTATGCTATACATAAGAAAGATGTTTGCAACCAAAGTCGGATGAACCTGTGTTTGTATGTTATTTCGAATAACTGTTCCTCCATAACATCACAGACAAAAATGTTTGTCGCTTAAAACGTCAAGTTTCTTAGAGAAGGAATTTTTCGTGAAAAGTTAAGTGGGAGGACAATAGAACTTTGATAAGGTTAAAAGAACCTTAGCTATATGTGCAAAGTTGCGCAGCGCCGAAAAGTATTCTGGAGGAAGCAACAATGCTCATGGCTCACGTGCCTCAAAGGTTGTGATCACGGAGATCTAAGTTCCTATTGAAACAAGTAGGTCGGGTAAACAATAAAATACCAAGATTTTAGAGTTAAATCATTATTTGACAATAATGATCCGACTACATGCAAATAAGCGATGATGGGCCCTGACTCCATCAAATGGCTTGAAGCCATAAAATCCGTGATAGTTCCATATATGAGAGATCAAGCTTTGAACTTGAAAGACCCTCTGGAAAGGTACAAGACCTTACAATCGTATTTGGATCTATAAAGAAATAAACATGGATGTTTCACATCTATGAAATAGTCGACATGTTGGGAAAGAGTTCACAACAAAGTTCAAAGGTTGACTATGACAAGATCTGATCTTTCATAGCGATTTTTAGTCTAGACGGATTAATGTAGCAACCACGACATATAATTTTGTTATGTGTTGAATAAACAAAACAAGTTCTTCTAATAGAATGGTTACCAAGGACGTGTGCATGACACGGTCCAAAGGGTTTTGTTAATTAAAAAGATGCTAAAAGCATATGCAAACTTCAATGGTTGAAGTAAGCATCGCGGAGTTGGAATATTCACTATGATGAAACTGTTAAAAGAGTTTAATTTCATCGGAGACGATGAAGATGCTTGCATTTGGAAGAAATTAAGTGGGAGCGCTAAGACATGTTTCTAATACATTATGTGGAAGACATATTGTTGATTGGAAATAATGTATCTTTTATTAACACAGGATAAGAATTTCATCTCGATGAAAGACTTAGGCAAAACCCAAATATTTGGCATCAATAGACGCTAATATGGTTGTGCCAAAAGTACATAGATGATATATTGAATGAGTTCAATATAGAAACTATAAGAAAGGTTCTTGTCGCACAGAAAGGATTGAATGAGTTCAATATTGATGATATATTCAAGTGTATTGACACTTGGTAAGTGAAACAAAGATTCAAGTATAGATTGATACTTGATGTATAAAATCACAAAGAGTATTTTATCAATCATGTTGTGATGTGTACAAATCCAGATATGTCCTATGCTCTAAATGTTATGAGCTTATACCAGAATGATTCATAAGATGATTATTGGACAATAGTAAAGATATTCTTATGATCTTGTAAAATAAATAAGAATATATTATTTTGTAGAAGTGACAAATAGATGGTTAGTTCATTGTAAATGAATTACATTGATACTAGTTTTGTCACAAAGTACAAATTAAGTTTATCTCAATCTAAACTAAGGGTGGCACAATATGATGGAAAGTAAGTTCCATAATGGATTTGGATGAGTTCCAAAGTTGAGACATTGTGACAGATACTACAACAAAAGGCTAAGTATATAATTGTTGTTATAGCAGCAAAAGAGGGAATTTGTGTCAAGTAGTTTGTTATCAAACTAAGTGTAGTTCACAGCAGGGATAATACTATGAAGATATATTGTACAACAATATTATCAACATGTTTTAACCCCAAAGAACTAAAGGTCACACCAAAGGACCAAATTTGTACAAAGCCATCTCATTATAGAATGAGTGATGCGTAGAGACGCAAAGACATGCAATTACACACGGATCTGGAAGTGTCAGATCCGGAGATCAGTTGACCACTAGCAATCGTGTACATACGACACCAGAAAGCCATAGATGTTGAATACACAAAGGTTTGAAACTAGATTATTAACTCTAGTGCAAGTGGGAGACTGTTGGAGATATGCCCAGGAGGCAATAATAAAGTGGTTATTATCATATCTTCATACTTATGATAAATGTTTACATACCATGCTATAATTGTATTAACAGGAAACATTAATACTTGTGTGATTTGTAAACATAAAAGAGTCCCTAGTAAAGCCTCTTGTTAAACTAGCTTGTTGGTTAATATATGATCATGGTTTCCTGATCATGAACATAGAGATGTTATTAACAACAGGGTCATATCATTAGGAGAATGATGTGATGGACATACTCCTATAGTTAAGCGTAGCATAAAGATCAAGACATTTAATATAGTTCATTTGCTATAAGCTTTCTGATACATAGTAACCTAATTCCTTCGACCATGAGATCATGCTTATCACCATCACCGGAAGGATGCTTTGATGACATCAAACACCACACCGTAACTGGGTGGCTATAAAGATGGCATTGAGTGTTCGGAAAGTATGGGTTGAGACACGTGGATCAAGAGTGGGATTTGTCCATCCATATGACGGATAGATATACTCTGGGCCCTCTCGGTGGAATGTCATCCAATTAGCTTTCAAGCATGTGACTGGCTCACAAGGGATCACATACCACGGGAACGAGAAAAGAGTACTTATCGGTAACGAGGTTGAACTAGGTATGCAAAGATACCCGCTTCGGCTTAAGGCGGAACCCTGCGAGATCTCCCCTCTACTTTCGGTACCACGCCGTCGTGCTGCCGGAATCACGAGGAGAGTGCTACAACCTCTGCTGCCTGCTGGAACAAGGGAGAGTAAGGTCTTCATCGAGTACCGAATGTGTGACCGACTGCGGAAGCGCTGCCGGAACGCAGCGCCGGAAGGATCGTTTACGCGATCTTGAGATCGGCAAGTGTACGACTACATCACCCACGAGAATCTGCTCTCGTTAACCGTTTTGGATCTTCGAGGGTTAGTATTCTATCGACTCATTGCTACAATCTAGTAGATAGATCTTGGCTTGATCATAGATTAGATCTTGATTGTGTGTTCATGCGGTAGAAATTTTTTGTTTTCCATGCTACGAACCCCTACAGTGATGAGCACAATAGCAAGTTTCCCTCAGTAGAGACCGAGGTTATCAAACCAGAAGGAGGAAGGACACGTCACACAGGTGTTACAAACAACGCTTAACATCCCAAAAATATAAAGAAATGATCATCAAACTCTAATCACTAAAATTAGGATTAAAAAAAACTTTGATTAATTAAAATCATATGAGTGCATGTGTGAATGAGATGATTTGATAAGTACATGCATGAACTTGGGTGATTAACCTAAATATAAAGAAATGGATTAAAGAGGAAAATAACATCATATAAAACATTTCCATGCAGAAACAAATCAAGAGAAAATCAAAAATAAATCAAATAAAGCAAATGGTCATTTTTGCCAATCTTGCTCACTAGGTCACTTTGAGTGTTTCTAGTTCAAGATTTCAAACAGAAACTTTCCCAATTCTTTCCAACCCTTGCTAGAACAAGTAAAAGTGAATCAAATCCCACCTTTCAAACTTACAGAAACATTTGGCAACCTCATTCAAATCACAATTCAAAATTGAATCTTTATCATATGTGAAGATCACCCATTTTCAAAACCCAACCAAACTAGTGCCCCTTGACTAATCCAACTAACCAGACACTCCCTAGTATGTGCCTAGCAAACCCACCAAGTTTGAATCCAAAATTCAAATTCAAAGTTCTTGCGGCCATTTTATCAAACACCTTGCAGATACAAATCAAACAAACATCTAACACTATTTGTAGCAGTAAATTTGGCCAACCTTGTTCCCTCTCTGGTTGCAACAAGCATTTAGTAGATCATCTAGCTTAGTTATTAACCTCTAGCACCACTGTGAGCTTGCCATTGCCATCAATGGTGAGCTAGTTGTGTCAACCTTGTCTGGCATGCTGCCCATGCCTCACCGCCCCCTCTAGACCAGCTTTAGCCCGAAGACAGAGACAGGAACCGCCGGAAACGTCGTGCTCGTGCCGCTGTCGACCATGCCGCAGCGCACCACGGTGCACACGCTGTTCCCACTCAACCCTCCACCTCGAGCCCTTGCCGCCCGCCAGCATGAACCCCACCGCCCCAAGAGACCACTAGACATGATCATTTCCTCGACCATACCCCATAGCCGCCGCACACCGCGAAGTTCGCCGTCGGTACCACGCAGAGAACTGCATGTTCCAGACCAAATCCCACCGCCCTACGCCTCACCTTTAAGCTAGCAACGATCACCAGGAGACCGTGCACTGTCCCCTAGCCTCAGCCACGCTGATAGCCACTTGTACCGTCGCCCCCGACGACCTCAGATCATGCCGTGCTGCCCCTCCTACTCGCCTATAAAAGGAGGCCTCCCTAGCTTGATTCCTCCACACCATCTCACTCCCCACCTCGCACTGATCCTTCCCACTTCTTCCTGGAGCAAGGAGAGCAGCACATCGCCAGAATTTGGCCGGAGCACATCGCTGCTGGAGAAGAAGGGAGCCGTCGATTGCAGCCACCCCAGGAGAAGCTGCCATTACCAGGAGAACTGTCGTCGTCGACTTCGTCGTTTTCCCCCGTCGCCGACCCACGCCTGAGCCCGGTGAGCCTCCCACGACCCCCCACTGCCGCTTAGGTTACATCTCGCCCGTTGCTGGCGTGAGCGATGAACCAGAGCCTTTCGATTAGAACTAGATCCCACGATCCACATTGCCCCATACCGTTTCGCCCCTCCCCGTCTCACTGACGCGTGGGGACGGCCACTTAACCAGCCCACGCGTGCGCTATGCGTAGTGGGCCGGACCAGTTAAACCTCCCGCGCGACCCAACAATTCAAATTTAGTTTTATTCATTTAATTTCAAACCCAGTTCTGTACCTAGATTCAAAGATCAACCCAGCTCGATTCACTGAACCAAAATGCATCAAACCAATTTTGTTAGAAAGGTATTGTAATGCTTAATCCAAGCCCGTTGGATTCAAACCATTTAGATTTGTAGATCACCCATTGTAAAAACAACAAGGCAGAAGCTTTTCGGCATTCAAACATTTTTCAAAATTCAACCATAAGAGCTTTTGAGTTAATTCCAACTCTCAAAAATCACATTTAACCATACCTTTCAGAATATATAAAAACATATAGGTTTACTTAAAAAATAATGATTAAGTAAAAAAGAATGCCACATAGGCATTTTTAGTCACTTTATTTAATTAAAATAAAAAGGTTAAACCTTATTAAATTATGACACCACTTTAAATCACATTCCCATGTACTGAAATATGTGGTGATGACATGTGTCAACATGATCCCATATTTGAGTTGGAGAATATATAATCTTAAGTAGTTTTTCAATGAGTAGAAATTACTTTTCTCAAATAAAATAAATAAGACAAGTACTTTAATCCTTGTAATGATAGTGATGATGATAGATCATCTAGTGTGAACCTTTGAGTGATGATTGGAAAGAGGTAAGTATTGTTTGGTGATTGTGTACCACGTATTTATTTATAGACGCTAGTACCAACCAAGTATACAAGGAGGAAGGAGGATACTACGAGGAAGAAGCCGAGGAGAACTTCAACCACTGCTCTGCACAAGGCAAGCTAACACTTGCAACTTAGCAAGCTTGCAAGATACCCTACTTATGCAGGCCTACTACTACTAGTTGAATGAGCAAGCTATTAACTTAGCAAGCTTACACCACTTGATACCCCATCCTAGTTTTACTTGCAAGCTTAATACTTTATTTTCCTTATCAAAGCTTTCTCTTAGAGTTTACATAGTGACTTGTAGATTCTAGAAAGATAACTGAAGGTAGCATAAAGAGCATAAAATTTGGCCTAAGTTAGATAATCTTGATGTCATCCTAAGGCATGAGATTGGACTTAGCCAATCCCCACTTGTTTACCACCCCTCATTAGTCTTTACCCCCACTTGTAGATGTTAGTGCTAAGCATAAAACTTGATCAATTTTAGATGGGAAGACTTGGTGAAAATGGTTATGAAAACCTTAGAATGATGAGTCATTCTACTGAAATGTTTTGACATGTGGTCTTGAACACCAGATGATTTTGATGATGAAAATGTTGAGGTATGAGCCTTAGTCCTTTATAAAACTGATGGTTGTCTGGATGCGATACCATTCCAATTTTACCGTACAACCACAATACCTGAAAATTGGGTAGGGCTTGACTGGAAATTTATATACCTTAGTATGGGTTCCCTTATGGCCAAGGTCTGAGCTGAGGCTACCTTGTGAAGATTGTCCACCTGTGCAGTACCCAAGATGACAGTTGGTCATGGTTAGGAGGCCAAACTCACAGGAGAGGTGTCTATACTAGGGCGTGTAATGGAAAGGTTAGGATTGATTATCCGCATACTGAGTATGGTGAATTCAGGATTGTTCCTGACGGATGTATCGAATGTTGTGGTGAAAGTGTACAATCTCTGCAGAGTGTCAAACTATTTGAATAGCCGCGTCCACGGTTATGGATAGTTGGAGTGGCCATACTGTTCTATCGTGAGATGTTTTCAAAACAACTTGTGAAATGAATTGTGACTTTGACTTGACCACGGCAGAGTTGTGACATGAAATGCAAGTTCCCACTTATGTGTTATAAAACTTTCAACTAGCTTTCTTTGCTTTTGAACTTAGTAGAGGTAAATCTAGCTTTTTGCAAAACAACCCTAGAGCTTAGTATCCTACTACAAAAAACCCCTTAACTTATTAGTATTAGTTTGCGAGTACTTAAAGAGTACTCATGGCTTTGTCCCTGGCTATTCCCATGGCCAGACTATGAATAGGAGTACCAGGATGATGGACCGCGGGAAGGTTACGACAACTAGGATCATCTCCCATCGTCAGCATTACCTGTGACCCTGAAGATGGAGCTTTGCCTACGCTATCTTTACTATTACGTTATTCCGTTGTTTGAGTTGTATTAAGAACTGGATCATGAGATCCTTATTTGTGTAAGACCTTATGTATGGTTTGTAATGGATGATGTACTGTGATATCCAAATATGTTATGTCTCGCAAAAATGGTAATACGGGGATTGCGATGTATGGCATAATAGGCATCTGGGATTAAAAATCCGTGTGTTGACCTGGTTGCACTTGAAGCTTCTCAACATTTGACATCTCAAATCTCTTTGTTCCTGGGTGTCATTCCACAAGTGAGGTACACTAGGGTAGGCCATAAATATGGGGCCCTGTGTAACCACTCAACATAACCCATTCATACCATTCCACCCAGGGCCACAAGGTTCACCAGTACCCTGGCCTTGTGTAACCACTCAACAAAAATCCATCCAAGCAATACCATTCCACCCAGGTGATTCATTCACATAGTTGTTTTATTAAACAAAACACAAGTCATAGACTTAGAAATATTTCATAGCATGAATATAATACACCCTTGTTTTCTACTAGCTAGGCTAAGCATGATAGCAGTGGAATCTTAACTTAGGGAAAATTCTACTAATGCATCATCTACTAGGATTTCCCATGGCATAGTTTATACTTAGAAAATTCCATGCAAGTCCTACTTAGAAATATCACTAATGCATAGTCAAAATATTAGTACAAAATGTATGAAGCACCACTTGCCTTTTTAGTAGATAATATAGATTCACTCCTTGATCTTGCAATAGTCACACTCTTCAAATTTCACTACAATTCAATCAAGGCACAAATTCAAACTAGCATTCAAACAATTCATCACATAAAATGAATAAACAAGGCAATGCATGCAAGCATGCAAAAGATTGTTTTATTTGGAAAGGTGGTTTCTAATAGGTTATAAACATTTTAAAACACATATTGGTCATTTATAAAAGTGGAAAACCATTTTAAATCAAGTTAGTGAAAATGGCCATTTAAATCATTTTTGTTTTGCTAGAAATGATTTAAATTCAAGTAATAATTTCTAGTGTTAGCCAAAATGTTTTTATACACAAATATTAATATTTAGGGTCAAAGTGTTTTAAAACAAATCCATTTACAAAAGGTTTCACCTAAAATCATTTTAAAATCAAAGCATCATTTTATTTTGTTAGAAATGCTTTTAAACAAAGTAATAACTTACTAGAGTTTTATCAAATATATTTTTAAATCCCAAAACTTAGTGTTTAGGGTTAGAGAGTTTAAATCAAATCATTTTCCAAAGGTTTTACTCAAAAAGCATTTTTAAACCATAATCAACAATTTTTATTTAACTAGAAATGTTTTTATTCAAATATTTATTCCTTAGTATCTCAAAATATACTTTTAAATCTACAAGTTGGTTTTTATGATCAGTAGGTTCAAAAAATCCATTTACAAAAGATTTTACCCTAAAAAAAATTATAATAACTTTTATAATCAAAATAGGACTACACATGTTTCTGCACAAACAATCCATTTTACAGATGCAAATCATTAAACAAAGTGCATGGTTGCAAAGTACTCTTTTTGATGATTCCATTGATATAAAGTTTACAAATTTTGGACATGTGGATCAAAAGTTATGAATTTTTCAAATCTAACCATCTAATAGACAAGTTTCTATTTTTAAAACAAATCACTTGCCACGTGGTGTGTTCCTATTGGACAAATAACGGTTCGCACGGATCGATTAGTACAGACCATTGGATTTAAGTGGGATCGCATGGTTTAGATCTAGCATACCGGTTTGTTTTAAGTGAATCTATCGCGGCCGTGTGATCGAGATCTAACGGCCAGCTTTGCCCTGACCAAAGACTGGCGGTGCGTGGCGACAGCGAGCGGCGGCGCGCTCCGTCTACGGCACTGCGGTGGCTATAGGAAGCGAGGGAGGAAAAGGTGTGTCTCACCAGGTTCGCCGTGTGTTGCTGATGCTCAACGTGCTCGTGGGGAGGCAGGGGCGTACAAGAGCGAAGGGGATTGCTTGCCATAGTTGTCGTCGGCGTCGGGTGCTTCTGTTCGTCGACAGGGGAGAGGCTACCAACCACCAGAAGGCAAACGGAAGGAGGCGTTAGAAGCGCGTGGAAACAGAGATCATCTGAGCATCATCACAAGAGAGAGAGGAGGTTAGGGTTCACCTGAAATGCTCGTCGAAGTGGAGGCAGACGATGGTGGCGTTCTGTCGTCGAGGTTGCCGATGCTAGGGGCACGCGTGGGCGAGAGCGAGGCACTGGCAGGTGCACCTGGTGCTGGCGAGTACTCTCGTGTGGTTTAGGGGGACGGGGAGAGTCGGGTTTGGCTGGGATTGGCAAGGAAGGCTCGCCGGAGCAGTGGGCGTCTCGAGCAACAATAGCAGCAGCCTGGTGGTTTTTGGCAGAGGGGTTTGAGGGGAAAGGTAGAGGAGGGGAGGGCGCTTATGAGGGTGTGATGTCAACACCCGGATTTTTAATCCCAGATGCCTGTTATGCCATACATCGCAATCCCAGGATTAGAATTTTTGCGAGACATAACAGAATTGGATACCACAGTACATCATACATTACAAACCATATATAAGGTCTTACACAAATAGGGATCTCATGATCCAGTTCTTAATACAACTTCAAGCAGCGGAATTCGTAATAATAACGGTAGCGTAGGCGAAGATCCATCTTGAGGTCCTGAGCAATCTTGATGGGAGATGATCCTAGTTGTCATAACCTTCCTGGGATCCATCCTACAGGTACTCATCTTCATAGTCTGGCCACGGGAATAGCCAGGGACAAAGCCATGAGTACTCTTTAAGTACTCGCAAACTAATATTAACAAGTGAAGGTGGTTTTTGATAATAGGACACTAGGCTCTAGGGTTGTTTTGCAAAAAGCCAGATTTATCTCTACTCGTTCAGAAACCAGAGAAGCTAGTCACAATTTTATAACTCCTAAGTGGGATCTTGTAACTCATGTCACAACTCTGTTGTGGTCAAGTCAAAGTCTCAATGCATTTAACAAGTCATTTTGAAAACATCTGACGGGGGAACAGTATGGCCACTCCAACTGTCCATAATCATGAATGACTATTGAATAGTTTGACACTCGGCAGAGATTGTACACTTTCACCACAACATTCGATACATCCGTCAGGAACAAATCCTGAATTCACCATACTCAGTATGCGGATAATCAATCCTAACCTTTCAATTACACGCCCTAGTATAAGCACCTCTCCTGTGAGTTTGGCCTCCCAACCATGACCAACTGTCATCTTGGGTACTGCATAGGTGGACAATCTTCACAAGGTAGCCTCAGCTCAGACCTTGGCCATGAGGGAACTAATACTGAGGTATATAAGCTTCCAGTCAAGCCCTACCCAATCTTCGGGTATTATGGTTGTACGATAAAATTGGAATGGTATCGCATCCACACAACCATCATTTTAAAAAGGGCTAAGGCTCATGCCTCAACATTTTCATCACCCAAAATCATTTGGTGTTCGGAAACACATGTCAAAACATCTCAGTAGAATGATCCGTCATTCTAAGGTTTTCATAACCATTTTCACCAAGTATTCCCATCTAAAGTTGATCAAGTTTTATGCTTAGAACTAGCATCTACAAGTGGGGGTAGCACTAATGAGGGGTGGTAAACTAGTGGAGTTTCAACTAAGTACAACCTTATATCTTAGGATCATATCAAGGTTTCTAACTTAGGCCAAATTTTATGCTCTTTATGCAACCTTCAAAAATATCTTTCTAGTATCTATAAGTCACCTAAGTCAACTCTAAGTTAAGGCTTTCATAAAGAAATAAAGTAGAAGCTTGCAAATAAAACTAGGATTGGGTTATCAAGTGGGTATGATCACATATGCTTAGGGCATATAGTTGGCATGGTAGAAAGCACGTATTAGCTTGCATAGGTCAACTAGTACTGTTAGGCTTGCAAGTTTGGGCTTGCACAATATCAGTATAAGCTTGCCTTGTGCAGAGCAGTGGTTGAAGTTCTCCTTGGCTTCTTCTTCGTAGTATCCTCCTTCCTCCTCGTATCCTTGGTCTGTACTAGCGTCTATAAATAAATATGATGTACACAATCACCAAGCAATACTTAACTACTTGCAATCATCACACAAAAGGGTCTTATAGATGATCTAGCATCATCACTAACATTACAAGATTAAGGTTTGGTTTAAATCCCTTTTATTTTTAGAAAAGTAATTTCTACTCATTGAAAAACTACTTAAGATTTAATATTCTCCAAACCAAACATGGGATCATGTTGACACATGTCATCACCATACATTTTAGTACATGGGAATGTGATTTAAAGTTGTGTCACAATTTAATAAGGTTTTACCCTTTTATTTTAATTAAATAATGTGTCTAGAAATGCCTATGTGGCATTCTTTTATTACTTGAACATTATTTCTATAAGTAAACCTATATATTTTTATATATTCTGAAAGGTATAGTTAAATGTGATTTTTGAGAGTTGGAATCAACTCAAAAGCTATTGTGGTTTAACTTTGAAAAATGTTTGAATGCAGAAAAGCTTCTGCCTTGTTATTTTTACCAAGGATGATCTACATATCCAAATGACTTGAATCCAACGGGCTTGGATTCAGCATTCCCAGACCTTTCCAAAAAAAATGGTTTCATTCAATTTGGTGCACTGAATCGACCTAGGTTGATTTTTGAAACTGGGTATAGAAGTGTGTTTGAAATAAAATGGAAAAGGTTTAATTCAAATAACTGGGCTGCGCGGGAAGCGATACTGGGCCAGCCTGCTAAGCGCAGCGCTTCCGCGGGCTGTTTAAGTGGTTGTCCCCACGCGTCAGTGAGACGAGGGGGTGCGAAGCGGTATGGGGTGATGTGGTGCGTTCGATCTAGTTCTAATCCAACGGCTGAGGGTCATCGTTGATGTTGGGCAATGCCGGCGAGACAGAAACCTAGCGCGGCCGGTGGGGGTCGTTGGGCGCTCACCGGGGTGCAGGCGAGGGTCGGCGAGGCGGGCGAACGACGAAGTCGATGACGGCGAACTCAGGGGTGGTCGCGGCATCTCCTGGGGTGTACAAAATCGACGGAGCCCTTCTTCTCCAGAGGCGGCCTGCTCCGGCGCAATTCCGGCGATGCCTTGCTCGCCTTGCTCTGGGACTGAGGTGGGGTGGTTCTGGGTGAGAGAGGAGTGCAATGGTATGAAGAATTCGAGCGGGGGAGTCCTCCTTTTATAGGCTCGACGGCGAGACCGAACGGGATGGGCAAGCGACAGTGGCGACATGGCTACGGGCTGCTAGAGGCATGGCCGGCGGTGGCGATCGCTTGGTGGTCTCCTGGCGATACGCTACGGTTTTAATGCGCGCGTAGGGGCGGTGCGGTTTGGTCTGGAACGCGTGATGCTTTGCGCGGCAGAGGCGGCGTCTTCGACGGCGGCGTTCTCTGGTCGGTGGTGATCGATTATGCTGCGGTGGCCTTGGCGTGGCGATCTGTGGACATCGGTCGAACGTGGCGCTCTGGCGCATGCTCGACACGGTTGCTAGCGAGCTAGACGCGGTCCGTGCGTGTGGTCCAGGGTTTGGCAACGCTCGTGGATGGGACAGGGAGTGGCGATGGACGGTGGGCTACCTCCTAGACAAGGTTGGCACGGCTAAATCTTCTCCTATCTTGCTGTATCCACTTTGGTGGCATGGTTAGCTTCGGCTGTTCACCATTGATGTCATTGACCATCTTACAGTGAGGCTAGTGCTTGGTTTAACTTGCTAGATGATCTACTGAGATGGTTGTGAGCTAAAGAGGGAACAAGTTAGGCTTCAATCACTGCTCACTATAGTGGTTAGGATTTTGATGATTTGTGTCTGCAAGGTGTTTGATGAAATGGCCGCAAGAATTCAAGTTTTGAATTTTGAAAAGATTTTTGGTGGGTGTGCTAGGTTGATGCTGGTGAGTCTACAGATGCTTGGGTTTTGAAAGTTGAGCTTGTTTGAGTGGTTTTTGAAAAAGTGGGATCTTCCCATATGATATAGATTCAATTTTGAATTGTCATTTAAACTATGCATTTGAAAGTTTCTGGATGATCACAAGGTGGGCCTTGATACTTTTTTATGAGTACAATCAAGGGGTGCCAAGATCTAGCAAGTTTCTGTTAGGTTCTGAAAGTTTGAGACAGCCAAAGTAGGCATGGGAGTTAAATTGGTCAAAATGACCATTCCCTTATTTTATTTGTTTTGATTTACTTGTCTTTAGGAAAAGTGTGGGAAATGTTTAGATGATGTTTATTTCACCTAAGCATCCATTTACAAGAAATGGAACACACAAACAAGGTGGTTCAAAAGAATTCAAAATGAAATGCATACTCACATGCATGCTTCCATAATTTTATTTAGAAAAGTTTTTGTTAACCCTAATTTTGATGATTAGAGTTTGATGATCCAAGTGTTGTATTTTTGGGATGTTACATGTGATCACGGGGAAGAGTTAGTGCGGCATTAAGACAAATTTAATCGGCGGAATTAGAGGCAGAAACGGCGAGGAGGGGGAGGAACTGGTCGCGTGAGGTTGATGACGATGACAGCGCGACAGTGGGGTCCATTGTCAGCAAGTGGGGAAGGGGTACGGTGGGGTCCTCTAGTCAGTTACAGCGCGGGTGCAAGTTTGAGTGAGAAAACGCTTCGCGCGGGGGAGGGAAGAGAGGGAGTGGGCTTCGCTAGGCCAAGCTGGGCTGGGTTAGGTTTCTGGGCTGTTCCCTTTTCCATTTTTTTTCTTCTAGAATCTTTTTCTTTTTCTGATTTTCTTTTCTGTTTTCAAATTCAAACACTCTTTTGATTTCAGATTTCTTTTCAAACCTTTTCCAAATATTTAGTAGGTTTTTTAATCTGTTTATTTATGTATTTTAAAGTCCATTTTAGAATAACTTCTTTTATCATCTTAGGGTTTATTATTTATTTTAAATAGACATTTTTTCTTTATTAAATAGGATTTTAAATATGGTTCTAATCCATATTATTTATTCAAATTATTTAACATTCTATTTTAAATTCAAATGTTTATCAAACCCTTTGCAGTAGGTTTTATTTATTCCATAGTGTGTTAAATAATTCACATTGAATTATTTTAAATATGATTTATTAATCATTTACATTGGTCAATTGTCTTTATTCAAATAAAATCAAATATGGTCTTAATCCCATATAAATTTTATTCAAATAATTCTTTGATTCCATTTAAGTTAATTAAGTAACTTTTTAATCCACTTTGGGAAATTTCTATTTATCATTTTCTCATGATTAATTATTCATTTACATTAGGGATTTTATCTTTATTCAAATAGAATTGAATTTGGTTAATGCCATATAATTTTATTTGAATATTCTGTATCCCTTTATTTCATTTGGATTTGTATTATCTTTGTTCAATTTGCTTATGGATTTAACTCAAGATTTAAATTGTCTTCTAAATAATTTTCTTATTATTTAGTTTAGGCAATTTGTCTTTATTTAAATAAAATTGAATATAGTTCAATCCTTATGATTTTATTAAATAACCTTTTACTCCTTTTATTATTCAATAATATTTCATTTGTTTAAGGATTTGGCCAAGATTTAATTTGGCTTTTAAATATTCCTTATTTATTTATTTATTTATTTATTTCTTTGTCTCATAAAATCCATATCTTTTTATTTATAGATCCAAACTTGGTGATTCCAATTTGTATAATTTTATTTAATATTTGTTTATCTTTTTAAATCATTTTAGGATTATTTTTCTCATAATTGGGTATGGATTTAAGATAGGACCTTTATTAGCCTTGGAAATTAATTCCTTTTATCTTATTAAAATCATAAGTTTTTGTCCATGGCTCCAAATTAAATGAAACCAATTTCTATGGTTTTATAATATTTTTATTTTTCATTCTTGATCATTTATAAATGTTTGTTGATGAATTTTTATATGGATCAAATCCATAGTCTTAGAGAGATCTTGGAAATGATTTATTCCATTAGGGTTTTAGTTTATTTTCCCAAGTGTTTAAATTTCAAGATACATTCGTTGATCATTTGTCACATCCCAAGATTTTCCAAATCTTGTAATATGAAAAAAAATGAATAAAATAAAACTTTGTTTGATTTTCAGAGCCAGAAGAAACTTTTTGAATTCAATTGGAACTTCAAACCCATTTGAATAAAATAAAATCCTAAAAAGGATTTAGAAAGATAAACATTTAATAGAAGGAAAATAAAATATTTTGGAAATACTATTTTGGATCATTTAATAAAAGATTTGGTATCCAAAAGAAAAGATGAGTTTATAAATAAGGATTATTTTATAAAACCAAATTAAAACTTGACCAAACTTTGGAATTAAAACATTTTGTTTTGAATAAAAATAGTAAAGGTTTATTTAAATAAATAATAAGGAATTAATATCCAAATTTTATTTAAATAAAAGGTTTACCATTTTGAATAAAACATCAAAACTTATTAAATTAATTTAAATAAGTTTTCTAAATATTTGATATTCACAAATAAAACCTACTGAATGGTTTTGGCACTATACTGGTTTCAAAATAAAGTTTTTAATAAAACAAATCCTATTGGAATTAATAAAGAAAGTCTATTTTATTTAATTATTAATGGACCCTAAAATAAAAGATTATTTTATTTTAAACAATTTTTTCAAATATTCTTTATGTCCAAATAAAATCTACTGATTTGATTAAAAGTATTTGGAGTTCAAAGGAAGATTTTATTAAAATAAGCCAAAACCTTATTTTATTAATAAACCATGGACCATTTTACTTAATTAATAAATAGAACCTAAAGAGATTTAAAATATTATCTTTGTTTTGGATTTTGGTTCATGTTACCAAACAGAACTAATTTCAATATTACAAAATTTGAGTGTAGTTTGAATTTATTTGAACCATGTTTGTTTGATAGAAATTCCAAAACAGAATTCAGAAATGGAAAAAGAAAAAGTTACAGAATAAAAAAAAATGGATTTGGACCCAGCCTAGCCGGCCAAGCCCAGGAAGCCACCAACCAGCCCAGCTCCCCTCCACGAAGAAAAATGATTCACACTCAGTCTCGCACCCGCTAAGCAGCTGACGAGTGGACCTCTCTCACACTTCCTTTTCCACTGACCGGAGGACCCCACCGCCACGTCCCTCTTCTTCCCCACCCGCAGACCACGCCTTCTCCCTCGCTGCCGTTGCTGCCATTCAAAGCCGCGATCAATTCGCAGTGATGCCGCGCCTTAAACCTCGCCGTGAATGCACGCTATTAAGCGCCAACGCCTCCTCCTCCTTTTCCCCCAGACCACTCCTCCTCTCTGCCCCTAGGTTGTCGCCAATCTCTCCTGCACCGCCGCCGTCTCCGACGAGCTTAGCTCTCAATTCCGGCCACACACTGCCTCCCCTTGCTTCATCGACCAAGCACGCACTCTCCCCATCCCCTGGCGCTTCTGTCCGTGCCCCCCGTTCAATCGCGGGCCCCCCGAAGCGTCGGCTTTGACAAGTTCCGACGACGCCGCCGTCTGCAACCTCTCCGACGACGTTTACCAGGTGAACCAGACCGCCCCTTCACTTCTCGATCACGCACATAGCATTGTCTTGATCCTGCGCATCTGACCGTGCCTTCGTTTTGCCTTAGGGCGATCTCCAGTGACGTCCTCAACCTCGACCAGAGCCGCCCGTCGCCAGAACCAACTCCGGCGAGCAATTACCGCAGTACCCGAGCGCCCCTTGTCAAGCCAACAGCACGTCGAGCATCACCACAGCCCTGCGATTCTGGTGAGCACTTTCCCTCCCCTCTTTGCTTCCTGTAGCCGCCGTAGCTCCACCGCCCGTCGAGTTGCCGCTAAGCGCCGCTCACTTTTGGTCAAGCGAACCAGTACCGTAGGATCTAGATCGGGCGAGCGAGATTAGATCACTTAAAATCGAAAAGGTACGCGGCCAGCGTCGTGCGATGCCACTTGATCTAACGGCCTGCAGCCGCGATCCACCCGAACCGGTACCGTCCAGTAGGATACTGCCGCGTGGCACTAGAATCTGTTTAAAGAAATTTGAAAACAGATTTATTTGCAAACTTCAAACCCTTGTATCTTTGGATCCACACGTCCAAAAATTACAAATTTTATGTCGTTGGATTCAGGAGAGCAAGACCTAAACAACCATAGTCTTAGTTTAGAAAATAGTATCTGTTTGTTTGCTTGTTTTTGCAGATTCATTTGTGAGCTTGTTTAGAGTAGAGAAATTGTTTAGAATTGATTTTAGGGTTCAATCTTTTGCAAAATGGTTTTATGTGACCTTACTGACCCTAGGAACCAACCCATGGTTTTGAAAATGAAATTGGAAAAATTTAGAATGGATTAATTGAACTAGTCTATTTTTAGCTAAGTAAAAATAATGGTTATTATGAAAAAGGATTTTTGGAATAAAACTTTGAGAAAATATTTTGATTCAAAGCTACTGACCCAAAGCAACAAATCTTGACAGTTAGAAATTTTTGGTGAAAACTTAAAGGTTTAGATTTAATAAAACTATTTTCCACCACATAAAATGTTGGATGGAATTTAAAATAGATTTTGAGCAAAACCCTCTAACTAATGACTTTGCCATTTTGGGAAATGACCAATTTGGACCTTACAAAGTTTATAAACCTAGTAGAGACCAACCTTGCAATAGAACCATCCTTTGCATGACTTAGATTCCATTGCTTTGTGAATGTGAAATTGTTTGTTTAACCTTGGTTTGGAATGTTAGTTGATTTTGTGTTTTGCTTGATTGACTTGTAGTGAATTTAGCAAAGTGTGAGACTAGCAAGATCAAGGAGTGAACCACCATTCCCTACCAAAAAGGCAAGTTACACTATCATACAAAAGTCCTACTATTTTCATTATACTTAGTGGATTTTGAAAACATGCATGAAAAAGATATTTCTGTACTTATGCTATGCAAAATCCTAATAGGATTCCCTATACACTCCTTAGTGAAAATATTGAAGTTGTACATGCTTAGCCATGCTATGTTTTGAAAAGAGATACATGTTGAGATTTTACAAAGGTTGAGAAAAAGACTTGTGTTTTACATAATAAAACAAGGACTCAATGAACTACCTAGGTGGAGGATACTTGAAGTTTTGGAGAAGGTGGCAACAAAAGGAACCATGTCTATGGCAATCACTTTGTGTTGTGCTCCAAATGAAAACCACCTAGGAAACTTAGAGATTGAACATTTTTCTCCAACTGTGGCTTTCGTGTGCAACCACATGCTATTATGGCTCTGGCTTAGTCAACTACAATAGGAAGACCCATACATTGTCTTTAGTTACCGGACATGGGGATCTGCAATGCTTCATGAGGGCTGAAGACAAGCTAGCAATGATGTATGGGAGGACCTTTTGGAAAGACTTCGTCACATTCTCAGTCTGCCAGTACTCCATCTTGGTGAGCACTAATCCAGTAGGCCACTGGTGGCAACAAGATGGGAAGGTGACATGTGGGTAAAGTGTACTCCTTCTGCAGAACTTAATAAAATCTAAGTACTTAGTCGTGTCCCCGGTTATGGACAATACTGAGCAACTAAAGTTTGAACTATGGGAGATCTCGACATTCCAACTTCTAATATAAAAACTTGATGCACTTGGGGGTACCAAGGAATTCAAAGAAATTTTGTTAAGCTTGTTGCACTTGGGGTTACCAAGGTGCTCAAGAGCATGATGTACTTGGAGTTACCAAGGAACTCATGAGATTTCATAAAACTTGTTGCACTTGGGGTTACCAAGTAGCTCAAGGGAGTTTTGACAAGGACTTGAACACTTGTGTTTCTACCAAGGAGTTCAAGGAACTTGGAAAAGTGATTTGACAAAGGATCAAAACCATTTTGAAAAGATAGGATAAATGTTGCTTTATGCAAATAAGCCTTAAACTCTATTTAGCCAAATATGCATGTAATGATAGGATCCACTCATAATATACGAAGTAGTGAAACTTGCCAATACAATTCAAATGTATTGACCTTTGTGGCTGTAACTTGTATGTTGCAGGTTTGATTGATTTTAGTGAAGATTGTTTGATTAGGATTACAAAGTCTACAACCAACATCTGCCTGTGGCACTTTGAAGATGAAGGACCCCATGACTATAGTTATTCCGCTGCAATGTAATGTAATAGCCCAATGAGCTATGTATGATGTAATAAAATTATGTTATTCCTGGTTATAAAGCTATGTTATGACCTTTGTATCTTGATATTACATCTTAACTGTGGATGCTAGCTATTGATCCAGGGACTAGCATTGTAAAACACAGGAGGAATCTATCTTAATAAAGGTTGGGACCTCTACAGATGGTATCAGAGCATTGTGTTGCCTGTAGGATTTGTAAACCCTAGGATTGGACAAAAACCCTTAGAAAAATAGGATTGTATTTGTTCCAAAACTTATTTACAAAAACACTTGTAAACTCTTCCCTCAAACCATTTTGGTTTCAACTCTACTTCTCTTCTACTTCAACTTAATGGAAAAACCTACCCATGACCAAGGACTACACTATGTACAAAGGACTTCTTCAACTTCTTCAACTCTAATGACTTCAACATCTTCAGCATGTTCACCAAGGACTTCCAACTTGGAAACTACTAAGGACTACAAGTGAAACCAGGAAATCTTACTCAAAATTTGGAGACTAAGGGAATGCAAAATAAGAAGGAGCCATCAACAACTTTGAAGTATTGTGACCAAGGGTTTTTCTCAAGGAAACCATGATCTCATGCAAGAAGGATCAACCAAGAAGGATGGAAGGATCACAAGTGAACCATATAGATGGACCACCATAATTTAGTTAAGTCAAATACACCAACTTATGTGGTGTAATAAAAATATTTTGATTGCCTAAGTATTTGCTTGAACCTTGTTGTTTGAGTGCAAAGTTGCTTGTGAATGTTTGGTTTGTGATTGCATGCACATTGCTTGTGTGAATTGTGATGTGCGTGATTAGAAAAATTTCCTTAGAAATATCTTGCCTATTCTAATCTCCCTTCAACCCAAACAGATGACTACTCCAAAAGACTCCAAGGTTGATGACATCAACACCAACCAAGCTGACAGCATGAAAGAGCTCATAGCAACCCAACACCAGTTGAACCAATGACTCGATTCATAGCCAACAATAGCGATAAAGATCCAGCACTGCAAAGGTTTTTGGAAGAGCAATCCCAACTGATGCTTAAGGTGACTAATCAAATGATCAGCATGGAAGAAAGCTATCCCAAAGGAGTTTATGATAACAAAGATGACAAGAATGTTATTCTAGATGGAGCCCCAGCTTGCATTATTTGTGGAGACAGGGATCATACTTCCAAGGAACATGAAGGACAGTGCCCCAATTGTGAAGAAGAACATCCTGTTGGACAATGTCCCATCTCTCAAGCCACTTGTTACCTTTGTGAAGGAAATGACCATGTTCCTAACCAATGTTCTATCTACTCCATGGTGGAACAAAGGAAACAAGAAGGATCCAAGTCAACCAAAGGAAAACGACCACTTATACCTCCAAACAAGAAAACCCAATTCAAAGGACTAAAGAAACTTAAGAAACAAAAGCAAGACATGAGCCTTGCACAATGTCGTAAATGTAAGAAAATAGGACACTACTCTAGTGGATGCCCAGAGAACAAGAAGAATAAAGAGATTGACCAAGTGTGGTGCAACAACTGCAAAGAACCAGGCCATTATGTAGCCACTTGTCCACAAGAACAACGCAAAGAACTCAAGGACATTCATTGTTTCAACTGCAAGAATCCAGGACATTATGCAAGCAACTGTCCAGAAAGGATGAAAAACAAGTTGAACAAGCCTATGGAGAAACTCAACCTTGGCCCATGAGTCAAGTATGGAAACAAGCAAAAGTTTGCTTAGAGAAGTTTTCCAGGACCCAAGAAGGACAATGTGTAATTTTTGTTTGAAAAATTTTAAGGGTGGTAGTACCCTAGTTGTTTTGAACTTGCTTGTAACCCCAGCCTTCCCAAATCTCGGGACGAGATTTATTTTAAGGGTGGTAGCCTGTCACACCCAAGATTTTCCAAATCTTGTAATATGAAAAAAAAATGAATAAAATAAAACTTTGTTTGATTTTCAGAGCCAGAAGAAACTTTTTGAATTCAATTGGAACTTCAAACCCATTTGAATAAAATAAAATCCTAAAAAGGATTTAGAAAGATAAACATTTAATAGAAGGAAAATAAAATATTTTGGAAATACTATTTTGGATCATTTAATAAAAGATTTGGTATCCAAAAGAAAAGATGAGTTTATAAATAAGGATTATTTTATAAAACCAAATTAAAACTTGACAAAACTTTGGAATTAAAACATTTTGTTTTGAATAAAAATAGTAAAGGTTTATTTAAATAAATAATAAGGAATTAATATCCAAATTTTATTTAAATAAAAGGTTTACCATTTTGAATAAAACATCAAAACTTATTAAATTAATTTAAATAAGTTTTCTAAATATTTGATATTCACAAATAAAACCTACTGAATGGTTTTGGCACTATACTGGTTTCAAAATAAAGTTTTTAATAAAACAAATCCTATTGGAATTAATAAAGAAAGTCTATTTTATTTAATTATTAATGGACCCTAAAATAAAAGATTATTTTATTTTAAACAATTTTTTCAAATATTCTTTATGTCCAAATAAAATCTACTGATTTGATTAAAAGTATTTGGAGTTCAAAGGAAGATTTTATTAAAATAAGCCAAAACCTTATTTTATTAATAAACCATGGACCATTTTACTTAATTAATAAATAGAACCTAAAGAGATTTAAAATATTATCTTTGTTTTGGATTTTGGTTCATGTTACCAAACAGAACTAATTTCAATATTACAAAATTTGAGTGTAGTTTGAATTTATTTGAACCATGTTTGTTTGATAGAAATTCCAAAACAGAATTCAGAAATGGAAAAAGAAAAAGTTACAGAATAAAAAAAATGGATTTGGACCCAGCCCAGCCGGCCAAGCCCAGGAAGCCACCAACCAGCCCAGCTCCCCTCCACGAAGAAAAACGATTCACACTCAGTCTCGCACCCGCTAAGCAGCTGACGAGTGGACCTCTCTCACACTTCCTTTTCCACTAACCGGAGGACCCCACCGCCACGTCCCTCTTCTTCCCCACCCGCAGACCACGCCTTCTCCCTCGCTGCCGTTGCTGCCATTCAAAGCCGCGATCAATTTGCAGTGATGCCGCGCCTTAAACCTCGCCGTGAATGCACGCTATTAAGCGCCAACGCCTCCTCCTCCTTTTCCCCCAGACCACTCCTCCTCTCTGCCCCTAGGTTGTCGCCAATCTCTCCTGCACCGCCGCCGTCTCCGACGAGCTTAGCTCTCAATTCTGGCCACACACTGCCTCCCCTTGATTCATCGACCAAACACGCACGCTCCCCATCCCCTGGCGCTTCTGTCCGTGCCCTCCGTTCAACCGCGGGCCCCCCGAAGCGTCGGCTTTGACAAGTTCCGACGCCGCCGCCGTCTGCAACCTCTCCGACGACGTTTACCAGGTGAACCAGACCGCCCCTTCACTTCTCGATCACGCACATAGCATTGTCTTGATCCTGCGCATCTGACCGCGCCTTCGTTATGCCTTAGGGCGATCTCCAGTGACGTCCTCGACCTCGACCAGAGCCGCCCGTCGCCAGAACCAACTCCGGCGAGCAATTACCGCAGTACCCGAGCGCCCCTTGTCAAGCCAACAGCACGTCGAGCATCACCACAGCCCTGTGATTCTGGTGAGCACTTTCCCTCCCCTCTTTGCTTCCTGTAGCCTCCGTAGCGCCACCGCCCGGCCATGCGCCGCCGCTAGCCGCCGTCGGCGCCGCTCACTTTTGGTCAAGCGAACCAGTACCGTAGGATCTAGATCGGGCGAGCGAGATTAGATCACTTAAACTCGAAAAGGTACGCAGCCAGCACCGTGCGATGCCACTTGATCTAACGGCCTTCAGCCGCGATCCACCCGAACCAGTACCGTCCAGTAGGATACTGCCGCGTGGCACTAGAATCTGTTTAAAGAAATTTGAAAACAGATTTATTTGCAAACTTCAAACCCTTGTATCTTTGGATCCACACGTCCAAAAATTACAAATTTTATGTCGTTGGATTCAGGAGAGCAAGACCTAAACAACCATAGTCTTAGTTTAGAAAATAGTATCTGTTTGTTTGCTTGTTTTTGCAGATTCATTTGTGAGCTTGTTTAGAGTAGAGAAATTGTTTAGAATTGATTTTAGGGTTAAATATTTTGCAAAATGGTTTTATGTGACCTTACTGACCCTAGGAACCAACCCATGGTTTTGAAAATGAAATTGGAAAAATTTAGAATGGATTAATTGAACTAGTCTATTTTTAGCTAAGTAAAAATAATGGTTATTATGAAAAAGGATTTTTGGAATAAAACTTTGAGAAAATATTTTGATTCAAAGCTACTGACCCAAAGCAACAAATCTTGAGAGTTAGAAATTTTTGGTGAAAACTTAAAGGTTTAGATTTAATAAAACTATTTTCCACCACATAAAATGTTGGATGGATTTTAAAATAGATTTTGAGCAAAACCCTCTAACTAATGACTTTGCCATTTTGGGAAATGACCAATTTGGACCTTACAAAGTTTATAAACCTAGTAGAGACCAACCTTGCAATAGAACCATCCTTTGCATGACTTAGATTCCATTGCTTTGTGAATGTGAAATTGTTTGTTTAACCTTGGTTTGGAATGTTAGTTGATTTTGTGTTTTGCTTGATTGACTTGTAGTGAATTTAGCAAAGTGTGAGACTAGCAAGATCAAGGAGTGAACCACCATTCCCTACCAAAAAGGCAAGTTACACTATCATACAAAAGTCCTACTATTTTCATTATACTTAGTGGATTTGAAAACATGCATGAAAAAGATATTTCTGTACTTATGCTATGCTAAATCCTAATAGGATTCCCTATACACTCCTTAGTGAAAATATTGAATTTGTACATGCTTAGCCATGCTATGTTTTGAAAAGAGATACATGTTGAGATTTTACAAAGGTTGAGAAAAAGACTTGTGTTTTACATAATAAAACAAGGACTCAATGAACTACCTAGGTGGAGGATACTTGAAGTTTTGGAGAAGGTGGCAACAAAAGGAACCATGTCTATGGCAATCACTTTGTGTTGTGCTCCAAATGAAAACCACCTAGGAAACTTAGAGATTGAACATGTTTCTCCAATTGTGGCTTTCGTGTGCAACCACATGCTATTATGGCTCTGGCTTAGTCAACTACAATAGGAAGACCCATACATTGTCTTTAGTTACCGGACATGGGGATCTGGAATGCTTCATGGGGGCTGAAGACAAGCTAGCAATGATGTATGGGAGTACCTTTTGGAAAGACTTCGTCACATTCTCAGTCTGCCAGTACTCCATCTTGGTGAGCACTAATCCAGTAGGCCACTGGTGGCAACAAGATGGGAAGGTGACATGTGGGTAAAGTGTACTCCTTCTGCAGAAGTTAATAAAATCTAAGTACTTAGCCGTGTCCCCGGTTATGGACAATACTGAGCAACTAAAGTTTGAACTATGGGAGTTCTCGACATTCCAACTTCTAATATAAAAACTTGATGCACTTGGGGGTACCAAGGAATTCAAAGAAATTTTATTAAGCTTGTTGCACTTGGGGTTACCAAGGTGCTCAAGAGCATGATGTACTTGGAGTTACCAAGGAACTCATGAGATTTCATAAAACTTGTTGCACTTGGGGTTACCAAGTAGCTCAAGGGATTTTTGACAAGGACTTGAACACTTGTGTTTCTACCAAGGAGTTCAAGGAACTTGGAAAAGTGATTTGACAAAGGATCAAAACCATTTTGAAAAGATAGGATAAATGTTGCTTTATGCAAACAAGCCTTAAACTCTACTTAGCCAAATATGCATGTAATGATAGGATCCACTCATAATATACGAAGTAGTGAAACTTGCCAATACAATTCAAATGTATTGACCTTTGTGGCTGTAACTTGTATGTTGCAGGTTTGATTGATTTTAGTGAGGATTGTTTGATTAGGATTACAAAGTCTACAACCAACATCTGCCTGTGGCACTTTGAAGATGAAGGACCCCATGACTATAGTTATTCCGCTGCAATGTAATGTAATAGCCCAATGAGCTATGTATGATGTAATAAAATTATGTTATTCCTGGTTATAAAGTTATGTTATGACCTTTGTATCTTGATATTACATCTTAACTGTGGATGCTAGCTATTGATCCAGGGACTAGCATTGTAAAACACAGGAGGAATCTATCTTAATAAAGGTTGGGACCTCTACATGATTGCATTTCACTTGATTGAAATTCGTTGAATTCCATTTTTATTAAAATTTGTTCAAGATGGGTTTTGATGTTTCCATTTGGAATCAAAAAGTTTATTTTCACCCTAAATTTCAACAATTATTTATTTTGTTTATTTATTTTTCACATTTCAAAATTTGGAAAATTTTGGGATGTGACAATTAGTGTAGGCGCCACAGGAACTACTTCCAGTGTTGCGCTACTCTCAAGTTCGAGAGAAGGTTCAACAACCTCCTCGAGTTCTACTTTCCTTCTAGACACTTATTTCGAGAGAAACTCCTTCTCTAGAAAGGATCCATTCTTGGCAACGAAGATTTTGCCCTCGGATCTATGATAGAAGGTATACCCAATAGTTTCCTTCGGGTATCCTATGAAGACGCATTTTTCTACTTTGGGTTCAAACTTGTCGGGCTGTAACTTCTTTACATAAGCTTCGCAACCCCAAACTTTAAGGAACGACAATTTAGGTTTCTTCCCAAACCATAATTCATACAGTGTCGTTTCAATGGATTTAGATGGTGCCCTATTTAAAGTGAATGCGGCTGTTTCTAATGCATAACCCCAAAACGATAGCGGTAAATCTCTAAGTGACATCATAGAATGAACCATATCTAAGAGAGTTCGATTACGATGTTCGCACACACCATTACGTTGAGGTGTTCCCGGCGGTGTCAATTGTGAAAGTATTCCACATTTCTTCAAATGCTCACCAAACTCGTAACTTAGATACTCACCTCCACGATCAGATCGTAGAAATGTAATCTTCTTGTTACGTTGATTCTCTACTTCACTTTGAAATTCCTTAAACTTCTCGAAAGTCTCGAACTTATGTTTCATGAAATAGATATACCCATATCTACTCAAGTAATCCATGAAAGTAAGAACATAACGATAACCACCGCACGATGCTACACTCATTGGGCCACACACATCGGTATGTATGATTTCCAATAAGTCTGTAGCTCGCTCCATCATACCAGAAAATGGAGTATTAGTCATTTTACCCATCAGACATGCTTCACATCTTTTAAGTGATTCGAAATCAAGTGATTCAAGAAGTCCATTGGAATGGAGTTTCTTCATACGCTTCACTCCAATGTGACCAAGACGAAAGTGACACATATAGGTCGATTTATCGCTCAGTTTCAAACGTTTAGCTTCAATGTTATTAATATGTGTATTAATACAATTGACATTTAATAAGAATAGACTATATATCAAAGGTGCATGTGCATAAAACATATTAGTCATATAAATCGAACAACCATTATTCTTGGACTTAAACAAGTAACCGTCTCGCAATAAACATGATCTGGATATAATGCTTATGCTCAACGCAGGCACCAAATAACAATTATTTAAGTATAAAACTAATCCCGATGGTAGATGAAGAGGTAGCATGCCGACTGCGATCACATCAACCTTTGATCCATTTCCAACGCGCATCGTCACCTCGTTCTTCGCTAGTTTCCGTCTATTCTGCAACACCTGTTTCGAGTTACAAATATGAGCAACCGAACTATTATCAAATACCCAGGCACTACTACGAGTATTAGTGATATACACATCAATAACATGTATATCGGATATACCTTTCTTCTTGATGTTGCCGTTCTTCAAATCCGCCAAGTACTTAGGGAAATTCGGCTTCCGGACCTTCTCCTTACAAAGAAAAGCACTCGATCGCTTAGGCCTAGCCTTGGTCTTCTTCGCCAGTGCAGCAACTTCCTTACCGCCCTTCTTGAAGTTTCCCTTTTTCTTAGACTTGCCTTGCTTCTTGAATTTGGTGGTCTTATTGACCATAAACACTTGGTGCTCTTTGAAGGGAATATGCCCGAGAGGCAATAATAAAGTGGTTATTATCATAATCCTTATTTATGATAAATTTTTATTTTGCATGCTATAATTGTATTAATACGGAAACGTTAATACATGTGTGTTTAATAAACAAAAAGGAAGTTCCTAGTTATGCCTCTCTTATAAACTAGCTCGTTGATTAACAAGATGATCAAAGTTTCCTGATCATGGACATTTGATGTTATTAATAACGAGGTGACAACATTAGTGTAATGATATGATGAACATTCATCCAAAGTATAGCATTACGATCAAAATCATTGAGTTTATATTTCTATAAAAACTTACGAAGTGATCCTAATCCATAGACCATGAGATCATGTCAATCACTAACACTGGAAGAGTTTCTCGAGGTAAACTACGTTCCTCGATCCGATACAATGTTCTTGGGGACTCCATGCAAACTAACTATTCTAGCGATGTATAACTCTGCTAGCTTCGAACTCTGATATGTGGTCTTGACGGGCAAGAAATGGGCGACTTTGGACAATCGGTCCACTATGACCCAGATAGAGTCATTTCCCCTACTAGAAGTAGGCAGTCCAGTGATAAAGTCCATTCAAACGGAATCCCATTTCCATTCCGGAATCTGCAAGGGTTGCAACAATCCAGCGGGTCTTTGATGTCCTGCCTTGACTCGCTGACATATATCACACTTGGCGATATAGCTTTCGATTTCTCTCTTCATCTTATGCCACCAAAATTTCTCCTTCAAATCTTGATACATCTTCGTTCCTCCGGGGTGGATAGAATAAAGAGTATCATGAGCTTCCTTCAGAATAACTTCTTTCAACTCAGAATCTGCTGGTACACAAAGGTGTCCTTTGTACCACAGAACTCCGTCTTCGTCTTTGGTGAATCCGGGTACTTTGCATGTACCGATACGACACTTGATTCCGTCGATACTAGCATTTCCTTTCTGCGCCTCTTTGATCTGGCTGATCAAAGTGGGCTGAAGTTCTATACTAGCCAAAAATCCTTCGCTCGCTAATTCCATTCGGAAATCTTCCATCTCTTTGTGCAAGCTTGGTTGCTCCTTCAAAATCATGGAGTTTAAACGGCACGGCAATCTACTAAGGGCATCTGCTACCACATTGGCTTTACCAGGGTGATAGTGAATGGCCAGATTGTAATCCTTGATTAGCTCAATCCATCTCCTCTGTCTCATATTCAGCTCCTTCTGAGTGAATATATACTTCAGACTCTTCTGATCCGTATAAATCTCACCACGATTTCCCATCAGGTAATGCCTCCATGTCTTTAGGGCTAGAACTACGGCTGAGAGTTCGAGGTCATGGGTTGGGTAATTTTGCTCATGTTGCTTCATTTGTCGAGCTAGATAAGATATAACTTTGCCTTCTTGCATTAGCACACATCCGAGACCGATCTTGGATGCGTCACAATACACATTGAAGGGCTTCGTGATATCCGGCATGATCAAGATTGGGGCTGAAATCAATCTCCTCTTGAGTTCTTGAAAACTCGCTTCACATTTGTCAGTCCATTCAAACTTCTTGTCCTTCTTCAGTAATTGGGTCGTAGGTCTGGCGATACTCGAGAATCCTTCTACGAACTTGCGGTAATATCCCGCCAATCCGAGAAATGCACGAACTTGGGTTTGAGTGGTTGGGGCTTGCCAATCTTCTACATCTTTTACTTTGGCAGGGTCAACGGCAATTCCTCCGGCTGATACAATGTGACCGAGGAATCCTACCTCCTGTAACCAGAATTCACATTTGCTAAACTTGGCATACAACTGATGCTCTCTAAGGGTTCCAAGAATGGTCCTTAGGTGTAGCTCATGTTCGTCTTCTGATTTGGAGTAAATCAGAATGTCATCAATGAAAACAACGACAAACTTATCCAGGAAGTCCATAATAATCTTATTCATGAGGTTCATGAAATAAGCGGGGGAATTGGTTAATCCAAAAGACATGACAGTATACTCGTATAATCCATATCTGGTGGTAAAGGCAGTATTTGGAATATCCTCTGCACGAATCTTGAGTTGATGATAACCAGTTCTAAGATCAATCTTAGAAAAAACTTTGGCACCGATCAATTGATCAAACAAATCTTCTAACTTGGGCAAGGGGTACTTGTTCTTGATGGTGACATCATTCAAATTCTGATAATCCGTACACAAGCAGTTACCTCCATCTTTCTTGTCCACAAACAAGACAGGTGATCTCCATGGTGACGCACTTGGTTGAATCAATCCGATTTCCAGCATGGCATCCAGTTGCTTCTTCAGTTCTTCTAGCTCCGATGGGTTCATACTATAGGGTCTCTGGGCTATGGGTCCTGTTCCAGGGATTAGTTCGATGATAAACTCGATATCCCGATCTGGGGGCATACCGGGCAAAACATCTAGAAATACATCCGGGTATTCACAGACTATCCGGACTTGGTCAATGGTAGGTTGGGCTATACTCTTGCTGCACTTGAATTGACGAGGTAAGGTTTCATATATATGCTTGACTGATATTCCGGCTGTACTGGTCATGGTGATGGCTTTCTTGGCACAGTCAATCAATCCTTTATGTTTGGACATCCAATCCATTCCTAGTACTACTTCCAAACCTTTAGTTCCGAGTACTATTAGATTAGCATAAAAATCTATCCCATGGATTCGGATAGGGACGGCTTTGCAAATTTGCCTAGCCTTGGTAGTTGATCCGGGAATTTGAACAATCATTACATGCTTCAATTTGGTTGGTTGAATTTTACTAGTGCATGCAAATTCTTCGGTGACAAAAGAATGCGATGCACCAGAATCAAACAACACCCTTGCAAGTACTGAATTAACAGAAAACATACCCAGCACGACGTCTGGCGCTTCCTGAGCTTCTTCAGCATACATGAGAAAAAGACGGCCATTGCGGTTGAGTGAATTCCCTGGGGCAAACCTTCTTCCGGGTTGAACACGACGCTGCTGCTGAGCTAGGGCATTGGCATTGGGTGTTGCGGCATTCTTCTTGTTAGGGAACTCGTTGGAGTAGTGACCCTTATTTCCACAGTCATAACAAGTCACTTGCGACTTGTCCTTTGCCGCTACAGGCACAACATTGCTTCCAGTCCTCGTGGCAGTGTTGGTGTTGGTGGCAACATTATTGGTGTTGAACTTGGGTGGGGCACGGTTGAAATTGCTAGAGTTGCCGGGGTTATTGGGGTTCCCTCCGGGTCTAGGGTTTCCACGGTTGGGATAGGTGGGACGGTTCACCGGGGGTCTGTTGGTTCTTGGGGCAAATCCTGGAGATGGGTTAGGGCGATACTTTGGGGTCTGATGGGTTCCTAGCTGATGCATCATACGACGCTTGCGGTTATCATTGGCTTGGTTGATCTTTCCTTCCATCTGGATAGTAGAGTCGACAAGGGCTTCAATATCCGCAAAGGGCATATTGACTAACACTGTCTGCATCTCATCATGCAGACCATTCAGGAATCTCTCTTTCTTCTTGGCTTCCGTGTCGGTCTCATCCGGGGCATAGCTAGCTAATGACAAAAAATTGTCACGGTATTCCACTACAGTCATCCTTCCTTGCTTCAGTTATCTGAACTCATCTCTCATTCTCTTGATCAAACCTGGTGGCACATGGGTTCTGCTGAACTTGACCTTGAATTCCTCCCAGGTCATCATCTGGCCTCCGGTCATTGCACGAACACTGTTCCACCATGCTCTGGCATCTCCGTCTAGATAGTGGGTGGCAAACAGAACTTTCTGTTGGCTTCCACTCAGGTGACTTCTAGGTTATTTTCCATGGTGTGTAGCCAATCATCGGCGTCTAGGGGCTCTTCTAACTTAGTGAAAACAGGTGGGTTGGTATTCTGGAAATTCTTGAGCTTAGATCCATGGTTATCTTGATTTCCGCAGCCTTGGTTGTTGTAGGCTAGATGAGCTATCTGGTGCATAGTGGCTAGGTTGGCTTGACGTTCTGCTCTTTCAGCTTCGCGGTCAGAAGTCAACATTTGCAGGATCTGCAACATCGGCTCCGGGGATGAACCACTTCCTTCGCGTGGCATCTGAAGATTTAGATAGATCATGAGAAAGGAGGGAAATTTCTAAGGTTTCGGGGACTTTGAAAAGTTTTTAAAGTTTGACTCAGAGTTTTCTAGCAACTTGCTTTTCATTCATTCATTCACACGATACAACACACACCACAACAAGGAAAAACAGATGGTTTTAAGAACCATTCTGAAAACTACGATACAGTGGGACCGAATACTACTCACTACGCTAGTGCTCAAGTGCTACTACTCCTCGGAATCGGTGGCTTCATCATCTTCATCATCATCGATGAAGGCGAAATCATCCTCATCAGTGAAGAAGTCCATAGCCTGATCCTCCAGAAAATCATCATCGTCGATGAGATAGGAGTAGGGGTCTCCACGAAGATCCTCTCCTGCATTCTCCCTTTCCTCCAACTACATGTCTCTCTCGTGGATGGTCTCTTCCAAAGATGAGATGCGATGGCGGAGACGGGCAATGATGCGCTCCTTCTTGTCGAGCTGACGACGGCGAGACTTGTGATCCTTCGTCATCATGGCGATGGTCTGATCCTTTGTCTTGATGATGGCAGACTTGTGGTTGGAGTAGTCACGACAATTATCCAACTCCTGCTGACGATCGTACATCATGAAGCTAAGGTGGTCCAATTGAGTCTTCAGCTCGGGGTGGTATGGGGCTTCCAGTGGTTGTACATTTGCATCACGCCTTGGGCAGAACTCAAAGCGGGTTCGCTTGATCTGATTAATGCTTTGCCCACACAGACGGGCAAGACTTTCCTACATCGCCCTGGCAAGTCCATCGAGCCAGCTGTTTTCTCTTAAGGTAAACTGAATTCCCTCAGCAGTCGGAGGTTCAATCTTTCCTCGGAGACTTGCAACAATTAGCCACTGCAGATCTTCTCCTCCTTGATCATTGAGCTGAGCTCTGAAGAACTCAGGGTGTGGACGCTCCAGAAGTTCCGAAAGCTGGTCCAAATCCCTCTCAAAGATAAGGTCTCCTCCATTCCCCAACTGATAAAACTTGTTGTACTTCACGTCCATCTATAAGAATATAGGATGAGTAAGTTAGTAGAGTGATCAAGTGTGTCAAAATTTTATGTATTTTGCAAGAGTTTTTGAGGAACATGAATTTTCATGAAAGAATCAGAGAGATAAGAAGGAGAATAAGTTTTTGTAAATATTTGCTTCCTTTGGTTTTGAAACCAAGTTTTTGATTCAAACATCCAGTCTAACTAGGGTCTCCTATGGTCAGGATGGCTCTGGTACCAACTTGTCAACACCCGGATTTTTAATCCCAGATGCCTGTTATGCCGTACATCGCAATCCCAGGATTAGCATTTTTGCGAGACATAACAGAATTGGATACCATAGTACATCATCCATTACAAACCATATATAAGGTATTACACAAATAGGGATCTCATGATCCAGTTCTTAATACAACTTCAAGCAGCGGGAATTCGTAATAATAACGGTAGCATAGGCGAAGCTCCATCTTCGGGGTCATAGGCAATGCTGACGATGGGAGATGATCCTAGTTGTCGTAACCTTCCTGGGATCCATCCTCCAGGTACTCCTCTTCATAGTCTGGCCACGGGAATGGACAGGTACAAAGCCATGAGTACTCTTTAAGTACTCGCAAACTAATATTAACAAGTGAAGGTGGTTTTTGATAATAGGACACTAGGCTCTAGGGTTGTTTTGCAAAAAGCCAGATTTATCTCTACTCGTTCAGAAACCAGAGAAGCTAGTCACAATTTTATAACTCCTAAGTGGGATCTTGTAACTCATGTCACAACTCTGTTGTGGTCAAGTCAAAGTCTCAATGCATTTCACGAGTCATTTTGAAAACATCTGACGGGGGAACAGTATGGCCACTCCAACTGTCCATAACTGCGGACGCGGCTATTCGAATAGTTTAACACTCTGCAGAGATGGTACACTTTCACCACAACATTCGATACATCCGTCAAGAACAAATCCTGAATTCACCATACTCAGTATGCGGATAATCAATCCTAACCTTTCAATTACACGCCCTAGTATAAGCACCTCTCCTGTGAGTTTGACCTCCCAACCATGACCAACTGTCATCTTGGGTATTGCACAGGTGGATAATCTTCACAAGGTAGCCTCAGCTCAGACCTTGGCCGTGAGGGAACTAATACTAAGGTATATAAGCTTCCAGTCAATCCCTACCCAATCTTTGGGTATTGTGGTTGTACGATAAAATTGGAATAGTATCGCATCCAGACAACCATCAGTTTTAAAAAGGGCTAAGGCTCATGCATCAACATTTTCATCACCCAAAATCATCTGCTGTTCGGAAACACATGTCAAAACATCTCAGTAGAATGATCCATCATTCTAAGGTTTTCATAACCATTTTCACCAAGTATTCCCATCTAAAGTTGATCAAGTTTTATGCTTAGCACTAGCATCTACAAGTGGGGGTAGCACTAATGAGGGGTGGTAAACTAGTGGAGTTTCAACTAAGTACAACCTTATATCTTAGGATGATATCAAGGTTTCTAACTTAGGCCAAATTTTATGCTCTTTATGCAACCTTCAAAAATATCTTTCTAGGATCTATAAGTCACTTAAGTCAACTCTAATTTAAGGCTTTGGTAAATAAATAAAGTAGAAGCTTGCAAATAAAACTAGGATTGGGTTATCAAGTGGGTATGATCACATATGCTCAAGGCATATAGTTGGCATGGTAGCAAGCACGTATTAGCTTGCATAGGTCAACTAGTAGTGTTAGGCTTGCAAGTATGGGCTTGCACAATATCAGTATAAGCTTGCCTTGTGCAGAGCAGTGGTTGAAGTTCTCCTTGGCTTCTTCTTCGTAGTATCCTCCTTCCTCCTCGTATCCTTGGTTTGTACTAGCATCTATAAATAAATATGATGTACACAATCACCAAGCAATACTTAACTACTTGCAATCATCACACAAAAGGGTCTTATAGATGATCTAGCATCATCACTAACATTACAAGATTAAGGTTTGGTTTAAATCCATTTTATTTTTAGAAAAGTAATTTCTACTCATTGAAAAACTACTTAAGATTTAATATTCTCCAAACCAAACATGGGATCATGTTGACACATGTCATCACCACAAATTTTAGTACATGGGAATGTGATTTAAAGTGGTGTCACAATTTAATAAGGTTTTACCCTTTTATTTTAATTAAATAATGTGTCTAGAAATGCCTATGTGGCATTCTTTTATTACTTGAACATTATTTCTATAAGTAAACCTATATATTTTTATATATTCTGAAAGGTATAGTTAAATGTGATTTTTGAGAATTGGAATCAACTCAAAAGCTATTGTGGTTTAACTTTGAAAAAAATTTGAATGCAGAAAAGCTTCTGCCTTGTTATTTTTACCAAGGATGATCTACAGATCCAAATGACTTGAATCCAAAGGGCTTGGATTCAGCATTCCCAGACCTTTCCAAAAAAATGGTTTTATTCAATTTGGTGCACTGAATCGACCAGGGTTGATTTTTGAAACTGGGTACAGAAGTGTGTTTGAAATAAAATGGAAAAGGTTTAATTCAAATAACTGGGCTGGAAGCGACATCTGGGCGGCCTGCTAAGCGCAGGCCTTCATGGCTGTTTAGTGGTTGTCCCCACGCGTTAGTGAGACGAGGGGTGCGAAGCGGTATGGGGGCGATGTGCGCTCGATCCGTTCTAATCCAATGGCTAAGGGTCATCGTCGACGTTGGGCAACGCCACAGACAGAAACCTAGCATGGCCATGGGGTCGTTAGCTCACCGGGTGCAAAGGAGGGTCGGCAAGGCGGGCGAACGACGAAGTCGATGACGGCAACTCAGGTGGTCGCTCACCGGGTGGATTTAAAATCGACGGCGCCCTTCTTCTCCAGAGGCGGCCTGCTCCGGCGCAATTCCGGCGATGCGCTGCTCGCCTTGCTTCGGGACTGAGGTGGGGTGGTTCTGGGTGAGAGAGGAGTGGAATGGTGTGAAGAATTCAGGCGGGGGAGTCCTCCTTTTATAGGCTCGACGGCGAGACCGAACGGGATGGGCAGGCGACGGTGGCGACATGGCTACGGGCTGCTAGAGGCATGGCCGGCGGTGGCGATCGCTTGGTGGTCTCCTGGCGATGCGCTACGGCTTTAATGCGCGCGTAGGGGCGGTGCGGTTTGGTCTGGAACGCGCGATGCTCTGCGCGGCAGAGGCGGCGTCTTCGACGGCGAGTGGTGGCTGTGCGGCATGGGGCGGCGAACAGGGATGTCTGGCGGTCTCCTGGGTCGGTGGTGATCGAGTATGCACGCGGGGAGGGCGGCGCGCCGTCTATGGGCGTCGGTCGAACGTGGCACTCTGGCGCATGCTCGACACGGTTCTTGGCGAGCTGAGCGTGGTCCGTGCGTGTGGTACAGGGTTTGGCAACGCACGCGGCTGGGACAGGGAGTGGCGGTGGACGGTGGGCTGCCTCCTAGACAAGGTTGGCATGGCTAAATCTTCTCCTAGCTTGCTGTCTCCACTGGGGTGGCATGGTTAGCTTCGGATGTTCACCATTGATGTCATTGCCCAGCTTATAGTGAGGCTAGTGCTTGGTTTAACTTGCTAGATGATCTACTAAGATGGTTGTGAGCTAAAGAGGGAACAAGTTAGGCTTCAATCACTGCTCACTATAGTGTTTAGGATTTTGATGATTTGTGTCTGCAAGGTGTTTGATAAAATGGCCGCAAGAATTCAAGTTTTGAATTTTGAAAAGATTTTTGGTGGGTGTGCTAGGTTGATGCTGGTGAGTCTGCAGATGCTTGGGTTTTGAAAGTTGAGCTTGTTTGAGTGGTTTTTGAAAAAGTGGGATCTTCCCATATGATATAGATTCAATTTTGAATTGTCATTTAAACTATGCATTTGAAAGTTTCTGGATGATCACAAGGTGGGCCTTGATACTTTGTTATGAGTACAATCAAGGGGTGCAAAGATCCAGAAAAGTTTCTGTTAGGTTCTGAAAGTTTGAGACAGCCAAAGTAGGCATGGGAGTTAAATTGGTCAAAATGACCATTCCTTTATTTTATTTGTTTTGATTTACTTGTCTTTAGGAAAAGTGTGGGAAATGTTTAGATGATGTTTATTTCACCTAAGCATCCATTTACAAGCAATGGAACACACAAACAAGGTGGTTCAAAAGAATTCAAAATGAAATGCATACTCACATGCATGCTTCCATAATTTTATTTAGAAAAGTTTTTGTTAACCCTAATTTTGATGATCCAAGTGTTGTATTTTTGGGATGTTACATGTGATCACGGGGAAGAGTTAGCGCGGCATTAAGACGAATTTAATCGGCGGAATTAGAGGCGTAAATGAGGAGGGAGGAGGAACCGGTCGTGAGGTTGATGGCGATGACAGTATGATGGGGTCCGTTGTCGAAGTGGGGAAGAATGGTGGGTTCCTCTGGTCATTTACAACGCGGGTGCGAGTTTGAGTGAGAAAACGCTTCGCGCGGGGAGGGGAGAGAGGGAGGTGGGCTTCGCTGGGCCAAGCTGGGCTGGGTTAGTTGGGTTAGGTTTCTGGGCTGTTCCCTTTTCCATTTTTTTTCTTCCAGAATCTTTTTCTTTTTCTGATTTTCTTTTCTGTTTTCAAATTCAAACACTCTTTTGATTTCAGATTTCTATTCAAACCTTTTCCAAATATTTAGTAGGTTTTTTAATCTGTTTATTTATGTATTTTAAAGTCCATTTTAGAATAACTTCTTTTATCATCTTAGGGTTTATTATTTATTTTAAATAGACATTTTTTCTTTATTAAATAGGATTTTAAATATGGTTCTAATCCATATTATTTATACAAATTATTTAACATTCTATTTTAAATTCAAATGTTTATCAAACCCTTTGTAGTAGGTTTTATTTATTCCATAGTGTGTTAAATAATTCATATTGAATTATTTTAAATATGATTTATTAATCATTTAAATTGGGCAATTATCTTTATTCAAATAAAATCAAATATGGTCTTAATCCCATATAAATTTTATTCAAATAATTCTTTGATTCCATTTAAGTTAATTAAGTAACTTTTAATCCACTTTGGGAAATTTCTATTTATCATTTTCTCATGATTTAATTATTCATTTACATTAGGGGTTTTATCTTTATTCAAATGGAATTGAATTTGGTTAATGCCATATAATTTTATTTGAATATTCTGTATCCCTTTATTTCATTTGGATTTGGATTATATTTGTTCCATTTGCTTATGGATTTAACTCGAGATTGAAATTGTCTTCTAAATAATTTTCTTATTATTTAGTTTAGGCAATTTGTCTTTATTTAAATAAAATTGAATATTGTTCAATCCTTATGATTTTATTTAATTAATCTTTTACTCCTTTTATTATTCAATAATATTTCATTTGTTTAAGGATTTGGCCAAGATTTAATTTGGCTTTTAAATATTCCTTATTTATTTCTTTCTTTCTTTATCTCATAAAATCCATATCTTTTTATTTATAGATCCAAACTTGGTGATTCCAATTTGTATAATTTTATTTAATATTTGTTTATCTTTTTAAATCATTTTAGGATTATTTTGCTCATACTTGGGTATGGATTTAAGATAGGACCTTTATTAGCCTTGGAAATTAATTCCTTTTATCTTATTAAAATCATAAGTTTTTGTCCATGGCTCCAAATTAAATGAAACCAATTTCTATGGTTTTATAATATTTTTAGTTGTCATTCTTGATCATTTATAAATGTTTGTTGATGAATTTTTATATGGATCAAATCCATAGTCTTAGAGAGATCTTGGAAATGATTTATTCCATTAGGGTTTTAGTTTATTTTCCCAAGTGTTTAAATTTCATTATACATTCGTTGATGATTGCATTTCACTTGATTGAAATTTGTTGAATTCCATTTTTATTAAAATTTGTTCAAGATGGGTTTTGATGTTTCCATTTGGAATCAAAAAGTTTCTTTTCACCCTAAATTTCAACAATTATTTATTTTGTTTATTTATTTTTCACATTTCAAAATTTGGAAAATTTTGGGATGTGACAATTAGTGTAGGCGCCACAGGAACTACTTCCGGTGATGCGCTACTCTCAAGTCCGAGAGAAGGTTCAACAACCTCCTTGAGTTGTACTTTCCTTCCAGACACTTCTTTTGAGAGAAACTCCTTCTCTAGAAAGGATCCATTCTTGGCAACAAAGATTTTGCCCTCGGATCTATGATAGAAGGTATACCCAATAGTTTCCTTCGGGTATCCTATGAAGACGCATTTTTCTGCTTTGGGTTCAAACTTGTCGGGCTGTAACTTCTTTACATAAGCTTCGCAACCCCAAACTTTAAGGAACGACAATTTAGGTTTCTTCCCAAACCATAATTCATACAGTGTCGTTTCAATGGATTTAGATGGTGCCCTATTTAAAGTGAATGCGGCTGTTTCTAATGCATAACCCCAAAACGATAGCGGTAAATCTGTAAGTGACATCATAGAACGAACCATATCTAAGAGAGTTCGATTACGATGTTCGCACACACCATTACGTTGAGGTGTTCCCGGCGGTGTCAATTGTGAAAGTATTCCACATTTCTTCAAATGCTCACCAAACTCGTAACTTAGATACTCACCTCCACGATCAGATCGTAGAAATTTAATCTTCTTGTTACGTTGATTCTCTACTTCACTTTGAAATTCCTTAAACTTCTCGAAAGTCTCGGACTTATGTTTCATGAAATAGATATACCCATGTCTACTCAAGTCATCCGTGAAAGTAAGAACATAACGATAACCACCGCACGATGCTACACTCATTGGGCCACACACATCGGTATGTATGATTTCCAATAAGTCTGTAGCTCGCTCCGTCATACCAGAAAATGGAGTCTTAGTCATTTTACCCATCAGACATGCTTCGCATCTTTCAAGTGATTCGAAATCAAGTGATTCAAGAAGTCCATCGGAATGGAGTTTCTTCATACACTTCACTCCAATGTGACCAAGACGAAAGTGCCACATATAGGTCGATTTATTGCTCTGTTTCAAACGTTTAGCTTCAATGTTATTAATATGTGTATTACTACAATTGAGATTTAATAAGAATAGACCATCTATCAAAGGTGCATGTGCATAAAACATATTAGTCATATAAATCGAACAACCATTATTCTTGGACTTAAACAAGTAACCGTCTCGCAATAAACATGATCCGGATATAATGTTCATGCTCAACGCAGGCACCAAATAACAATTATTTAAGTATAAAACTAATCCCGATGGTAGATGAAGAGGTAGCATGCCGACCGCGATCACATCAACCTTTGATCCATTTCCAACGCGCATCGTCACCTTGTTCTTCGCTAGTTTCCGTCTATTCTGCAGCACCTGTTTCGTGTTACAAATATGAGAAACCGAACCAGTATCAAATACCCAGGCACTACTACGAGTACTAGTGATATACACATCAATAACATGTATATCGGATATACCTTTCTTCTTGATGTTGACGTTCTTCAAATCCGCCAAGTACTTAGGGAAATTCCGCTTCCAGTGACCTTCTCCCTTGTAGTAAAAGCACTCAGTATCAGGCTTAGGCCCAGCCTTGGTATTCTTCGCCAGTGCAGCAACTTCCTTACCGCCCTTCTTGAAGTTTCCCTTTTTCTTAGACTTGCCTTGCTTCTTGAATTTGGTGGTCTTATTGACCATAAACACTTGGTGATCTTTGAAGGGAATATGCCCGAGAGGCAATAATAAAGTGGTTATTATCATATTCCTTATTTATGATAAATGTTTATTTTGCATGCTATAATTGTATTAATACGGAAACGTTAATACATGTGTGTTTAATAAACAAAAAGGAAGTTCCTAGTTATGCCTCTCTTATAAACTAGCTCGTTGATTAACAAGATGATCAAAGTTTCCTGATCATGGACATTGGATGTTATTAATAACGAGGTCACAACATTAGTGTAATGATGTGATGAACATTCATCCAAAGTATAGCATTACGATCAAAGTCATTGAGTTTATATTGCTATAACAACTTACGAAGTGATCCTAATCCTTAGACCATGAGATCATGTCAATCACTAACACTGGAAGAGTTTATCGATGGCATCAAACGCCACACCATAACTGGGTGATTATAAAGATGGCTTCAGAACTACTAAAGTGCTATGTTGAGGTTCATGGATCAAGAGTGGAATTTTTTCATCCCGATGACGGATAGATATACTCTGGGCCCTCACGGTGATATCACATTGATTAGCTTGCAAGCAAGTGATTTGATCACTAGAATGTTATATCATGGGAACAAGAAAAGAGTACATGTCGGTAACGAGATCAAACTAGGTATGGAGAAACCAATGATCGAATCTCAGACATATAATACATCGCAAGACAAAAAGATTTAGTTACATGCGTATAAGGTTCACACGATCACAAAAGTCATCGTTGAATATGTGGGATTCAGTACGGATATCTAGGTCCCGCTGCTGATTATTGAGCAGAGAGGGGTCTCGATCGTGTATACATTATTCACGAACCATAGGGTGACACACTTAAGGGATACCGACACCATTCGCTGCAGGAATTTATTTCACTAGACACCGGAACTGTTTCGGTTGAAATTGCTGAAACTGGTTCTGCATGTGAAATTGAATACTAGCAAGGGTTTTATGTGAATGTTTGTTAATTAAAGTAATTAACAAAATTCTGAATAAATAAATAAAAGAGTTTTATTTAAATGAGAGCTTGCATTAAATTTGGTGGAAATTTAATGCATGTGGGTGGATTTTTGAGTGGAGGCTCTTTTATGGGAGTGGGGGCTTTTCATTTTGAGTGGGAGCTCCACCCACATGAATGTGGAAGAGGTGGGGGCATCCACCATGGCTGTCGCCATGCCCCTTGGGGTGCCCCCCCTCTCCCTATAAAAGGCCCCCCTCTCATCCTCTCAAAGTACACCTCCTCGCGAAGGATCTCTCTCCCCCCTTTAGAATTTCCCCATGATCTCGGATCAGCGAGATACATGTTCCCGGTGGCTTTTTCTGGAAGGATTTGTTGCTTCCGCTGCTTCGCTGGAGAGAGGGTGCAGAGGTTGTCGGGGTACCCGTACGTGTGTGCGATCACGGATGCACCACTGCTTTGCGGTGTTGGACTTGATGGTGCTGGACCGGCTGGACCATATGGACTTCATCACGATCTTGAGATCGACAAGTGTTCGTCTACATCATTCACGAGTACAACCTCGTTAACCCTATTCGGTCTTCGAGGGTATGTATTCTATGGATGTATATCCACCCGTTGCTTGTATCTAGTAGATAGATCTTGGTACATAGTTGTTCCCATCGTAGGAATTTTTTTGTTTTCTATGCTGCGAACCCAACACTCTTTCTTGATCTCCACTTCCGCAGACTTTAACATGGAGAAGAGTTCGGGTAATTACTTGTCCATGTTTTGCATATTGTAGTTCATCACAAAGTTCTTGTAACTTGGTGGTAGTGATTGGAGGACACGGTGAATCCCCAAAGCATTAGGAATCACTATACCTAAGCTTTGAAGCTTGCTTGCGTGCCTAGACATCTTAAGCATGTGCTCACTAATGGAGCTGCCCTCTCCATCTTGCAGTTAAAGAACTTTTCAGAAGCCTCATAACTCTCAACTGCCGCGTGAGCCTCAAATATCATTTTGAGTTCACGGACAATATCATGTGGGTCATGGTTCTCAAACCATTTATGAAGCTCTGATTACAAATCATAAAAGATAGCACAATAAACTATGGAGTACTAATTCTTCCGAGTGAGGAAAACATTCTTCGCCTCATCGGTAGCATCAGCTGTAGGTGGGTCACCTAGCGGAGCACATAGGTCAAATTACCAGCATTGAGGACAATCCTCAAATTGAGGAGCCAATCCGCGAAGTTGCTTCCATTGTTTTTTAACTTTTCTTTCTCTCGGAACGCATTAAAATTGATGGTAGGGGCCGACATTGATCTACAACATATTTGCAATAGTTTAGACTAATTTTATGACAAATTGAGTTCTAATTAATAGTTAAATTAATCTAGGTGAACTCCCACTCAAAACAATATCCCTCACATTGTTTTAGTGATCACATGAACCAAATCCACAACATCAAAACCGATCATCACAAGAGTTGATGTAGCTTCAATGGCGAACAATCAACATGTTCATCATATCTACTATATGACTCATGCTTTACCTTTCTGTGATCCGTGTTCCGAGACCATGTCTGTACATGCTAGGCTCGTCAAGATCAAACCTTAGCTTCCGCATGATAAAATCTGGCTTGCTCACGTTGTATACACTCGCAGAATCTAACACACCCGGTCATCACGTGGTTCTTCAAAACAATGAGCTTTAGCAAAGGTGCCTACTAAGGATGAACACTTTATAACTTGAAATTTTTGTGAAAGGGATCATCATCTTCCGATCTCCATCTTCAAGCACGAAAATGATCTCCATCATCACCGGCATTGCGTCAAGGTCAATGGCGCCGCTCCATGGTTGTCGCCCACCAGTATCAACTATTACAACTACTTTGAATAATAGACACACATGTCTTAAACAAAATTAAAAGACAACCACATGGCTCCTTCCGGTTGCCGAGTTACAATAAGGAACATTGCATACATCATATATAATCACAATCATGGCCACATGACATCATAGCTCACCCCTGTAAAACAAAGTTAGACTCCTCTAATTTTCTTTGCATGTTTTACGTGGTTTGGGGCCTTCAATAATTGTCGTTCTAAATTATGAACAAGAACCACAATGTTGATACTAGTATTGTCAATCACCCGTTGTAAATTGAATCTTAACTATGTTGGGAGAAACAGGAACCCGCAAAGCCACTTATGCAATACGAGTTGCATGTCAAGCGTGGAGCAAGTCTCATGAATGATGTCATGTAAGGTTAGCCCGGGCCGCTTCATCCCACCATCTCGCAATATACAAAGTACACAAGAAGCAATCGACAACAAAAGCATCAACACCCACAATGACCATTGTGTTCTACTCGTGCAATAGATCTACATATAGACACGGATCTGATACCACTGTAGGGGTTCATAGCATGGAAAACAAAAAAATTCTACCGCATGCACACAAACAAACCAAGATCTATCTACTAGATTGTAGCAACGAGTCGATTAGAGTACTCACGCTCGAAGATTCCAAAGCGGTTAACGAGAGAAGATTCTCGTGGTTGATGTAGTCATACACTTGCCGATCTCAAGATCGCGTAGACGATCCTTCCGGTGCTGCGTTTCGTCAGCGCTTCCGCAGTCGGTCATATGTTCGGTACTCGATGAAGACCTTCATCTCCCTTGTTACAGCAGGCAGTGGAGGTTGTAGTTCTCCCCTTGCGATTCCGGTAGCACGACGGCGTGGTGTCAAAAGTAGAGGGAAGATCCCGTAGGGATTCGCCTAAGCCGGTGCGGGTTATGGTGGATCTAGGGTTTTCAGCGATCTAGGTTTAGAAGGCCAGAGAGGAGGAGGTGGAGTCAGCGACGGCTAAGGCGATGGTGATGAGCCACTGAAGGCAGGTATGGCGGCTGACAGGTCTGGCGGCGGCATGTCTTGGTGATGACGCAAGGTGGGGAGGGATGGTTGTGGTGCTTTGGGGCAGCCCCTCCCCTCTATTTATGAGAGGGAGGGCAGCTTGGGAGAGGGGAGTTTGAATCCTTCCCCAAACCCAAGTTGGAGAGAAAGAAGGACTCTTTCCTTCTTCCACTAGGAAACTATTGTTCCAGTTTGACTTTTCAAACTTGCCTTTTGACTTTCAATTTAGAGCTTTATTTCTCTCTCGACAATGCCCAACCAAGTCACCTAGGACATGATCCAATCATTCCACTTACCCATGACGCATTCATGATCCATCCCCTTCCGGTCCGGTGAACCTTCTAGACCCTTCTAGAACCTCTCCGATGAAAACATCGGAATCATTCCCGAACTCCGGAATTGGACTTTCCTTATATGAATCTTATTCTCCGGACCATTCCGGATCTCCTCATGATATCCTGGATCTCATCCGAGACTCCGAACAACATTCGGTCTCCCTACTTACATTCCATATCTACTAAACAACATCGAATCCTTAAGTGTGTCTCCCTACGGTTCGTGAATTATGCGGACATGACCGAAACACTTCTCCGATCAATAACCAATAGAGGAATCTGGAAATTCATATGGCTCCCACATATTTCAATGATTACTTTGCTATCGTATGAACCACTTACATACGATACCAATTTCCCTTTGTCTCGCGATAGTTTACTTATACGAGGTTTGATCATTGATATCTCTGCATACCTAGTTCAACCTCGTTACCGATAAGTAATCTTTTCTCGTTCTCGTGATATGTGATCCCTTGTGAGCCAGTCACATGCTTGCAAGCTAATTGTATGACATTCCACCGAGAGGCCCAGAGAATATCTATCTGTCATATGGATGGACAAATCCCACACTTGATCCATGTGCCTCAACACATACTTTCCGAATACTCAATGCCACCTTTATAGCCACCTAGTTATGGTGTGGTGTTTGATGTAATCAAAGTATCCTTTCGGTGATGGCGATTAGCATGATATCATGGTCGAAGGAATTAGGTTACTATGTATCAGAAAGCTTATAGCAAACAAACTATTGAAATGACTTGATCTTTATGCTACGCTTATCTATAGGAGTATGTCCATCATACCATTCTCCTAATGATATGATCTTGTTGTTAATAACATCTCAATGTTCATGATCAGGAAACCACGATCATCTATCAACCAACAAGCTAGTATTACAAAGAGGCTTTACCATGGACTCTAATTTAGTTTACAAATCACACAAGTATTAATGTTTCTGGTTAATACCATTATAGCATGAATGTAAACATTTATCATAAGCACAAAGATATAATAATAACCACTTTTATTATTGCCTCTAGGGCATATCTCCAACATCCTATTGCTCCACCTGCTCCTGATACTGCCATTTATGAAATTAAGCCTGCTTTGTTGAATCTTGTGATGAGAGAGCAATTTTCTGGTGCTAGTTCTGATGATGTTGCTGCCCATCTCAATAGCTTTGTTGAACTTTGTGAGATGCAAAAGTATAAGGATGTAGATGGAAATATTATTAAGCTCAAGCTTTTTCCTTTCTCCTTGAGAGGAAAAGCTAAAGAATGGTTGCTATCTTTGCCTAGAAATAGTATTGATTCTTGGAATAAGTGCAAAGATGCTTTTATTGGAAAGTACTACCCTCCTACTAAGATTATATCTATGAGAAGTGACATTATGAAATTTAAACAACTTTATAATGAACATGTTGCTCAAGCTTGGGAAAGAATGAAATCTTTGGTTAAGAATTGTCCCACTCATGGACTCACTGCTTGGATTATTATCCAGACTTTTTATGCAGGTTTGAACTTCTCTTCAAGAAACCTGTTGGATTCATCTGCCAGAGGCACCTTTATGGGCATCACTTTGGGTGCTGCAACAATAATCCTTGATAATATGATGGTTAACTACTCTGAATTGCATAATGAAAGGGCTCCACATGGTAAGAAGGTAAATTCTTTTGAAGAAACCTCCTCTTTGAGTGATAAGATTGATGTTATTATGGCTATGCTTGTTAATGGGAAAGCTCCTTTAGATCCTAATCATGTTCCCTTAGCCTCTTTGGTTGCTCAAGAAGATCAAGTTGATGTGAACTTCATTAGAAACAACAATTTCAACAACAATGCTTATAGGAGTAATTTTGGTGGTAACAACTATAGGCCTTATCCTCCTAATAATGGCAATACCTATGTAAACTCCTACAACAATGCTAGAAGTGCCCCCTCTGAACTTGAGGTCATGCTCAAAGACTTTATTTATAAACAAATCACTTTCAACAAGACTATAGAGGAAAAGCTTTTAAATGTAGAGAAAAATATATCCTCTTTGTCTGAAGCACAGTCCTCCTTGATTAATAAAATGGCTTCTAAACCTAAAACCATGGAAAGTACCCTTGCTGCCACTCATGCCATACAAGTTACTATTGATGAAAATGTTAGACTGTTAGCTCAACTTCATGCTAGGTGGGAAAGGGAAGCTGAAATTGATAGAAACAATAGTGTGTGCACCATCACCACTAAACCACAAGAAGTCCCTATTCCTCCTCCTACAATGCCTAAGCCTAATGAGTATACTACTAGTGATGCCAAGTTTGATTTTTATATAGATGGTTGCAATATTTCTGAAGTGATTATGTACCTAGAAAAGCTTGCTAGAAGTCCTAATGCTAGTGATATGCATGTTGCTTTCACCAAACACATTACAGAAGCTCTTGTTAAGATTAAGGAAGAGAAGTTAAAACACAAAGCTTCTATTCCTATGAAAGTAGAAGATAGTTGGGAACCCATTATTAATATGCAAGTGAATGACTTTGATCTCAAAGCTTCATGTGATCTTGGTTCTAGTGTCTCTATTATGCCTAGGAAAATTTATGAAATGCTTGATTTGCCACCTTTGGAAGATTGTTATTTGGATGTCCCACTTAATGATAATGATAAAAATAAACTCATGGGGAGTGTTAATGATGTTCTCATTCTGGTTAACAATGCTTATGTCCCTATCGATTTCTATGTTTTGGATGTTGAATACAATGCTTCTTGTCCTATTACTTTGGGAAGACCTTTTCTTAGAACTGTTGGTGCCATCATTGATATGAAAGAAGGCACCATTAAATATCATTTTCCATTCAATAAAGGTATTGACCAATTCACTATGAGGAGATAGAAGTTGCTTTTTGCTCCTCCTTTGAAAGCAAGGTTTGATGTTAATGCTTCTTTATTTGAAAATACTTGATTCTTCTTGCTTCTTGTTCCTAACTTAAAGGCGTTAAAGAAAAGTACTTGTTGGGAGATAACCCAGGAGTTTCCTTGAGTCTTGGAAGTTATTACTTCAGTAATGACCTCTCCTTATCCTTTTTGTTTGCTTTTTGTGCCAAGAATGACCTCTAATGAGAGGGAAGTAAGATTTAGGGAGTTGTTGTCCCGAAACATATTTCTGTCCTCCATCATAAAATTCGTGAGGAGTCTTTGTAACTCGGATTGAGATGATATTTGACGAATAAATCCCCCAGTATGTTATCTAACTTTCGTTAGTTCAACACTTTTTCATTTGATCAACAGAAGATTTATGAAAAAATTGGTTTCTACCTGCTGGTCTGTTTTGACAAATTTCTGTCATTATTTGCATTTGCTTCTTATCGATTTCTTTTTGAGTTCTCTTTTGGGGAATTGAGCTTTTTAAATTAAGTTTCTTTGGTAGCTTGTGTTTTTAGTGAAAGTTTTGCTGTTCCAAAGCTTTGCCCAAAGGTCTATTATCTTTTGAATACACTAAAGTTGCTAATGAAGATTGTGTGAAGTTTTGTATGAAGGAAAAAATTCTAGGTGTAGAGAGAGAATGATGCAATGAGATGAATAATAGACAAAATATCAACCTTGGATATGCCACCATGGTGTCACCCCAAGAAATATCCAAGAGGTACAAGCATCAAAGCTTGGGGATGCCCAAGGCATCCCCTTCTTCATCAATAAAAAGCTCAGGTCTGTCTAGACACTTCGTTTTTATTGTTTCATGCACAGTTGTGTTGTTCTTGGAGTGTCTTATTTTTTGTTTGCTTTGCTTAGTTTGTTTATTTTGATTGAATAAAGTAGTTTGGACCCCCGTTCTCGCTGTGTTGTTTCAAATAAGTCGATTGGTGTTGGGAAGGAGTAGGAAGTTCCTGCTTGAAAGTGCAAGAGGAGCTTGCATTGATTGTGACTTAGGCTTTAGCATGACATGCTAGGTGTTGTTTTGACCTTATACTTAGTGATTATTGTTGTATAATGTCTTGTTCCAAACAATTGGGATTGCTTAGTGTGCCTTGAAGAAATTATGCGTTTTTTTAGCATACAAAAGGATAGTATTATGGTATTCTCCTTTGATGCTTTGTTTGGGTTGACTTGGCACATGCTCACACCATGTACTATGAACAAGTCACCATAGCCTCTATGATCATTTAGTCCTAGACTTGTAGTACCACTCTATGCTTTGATTAGTAATGTTTTGTCGCTCTGCATGATTGTGGCCATTATTGCTCTCTTAGTTGGTTGCTCCTAGTCTTTTGCTAGCCTCCACTTGTATGAGTAAGCTCTACTCATGCTTCCAACTCCCAAGAAACCCAGTTATTCCAAAGTGTCCACTATAAATTCCTATGCATGGTGTGTTAAACCATTCTAAGTATATTCTTGTTTCAACTATCTTCCAATTAAAAAGTATTTTGTTATGTGAAAACTTAGTGATTAAAGCTCTTGCGAACTTGATGGCACACTTCATATTCTTTGCCCCTAATAAACTTGAACCATTGTGTTGTCTATGTTATATATGCTTGCACTTATACGTTGGAATTAGCAGAACCATGCTGTCATGGGGAACGTTTTCAACATTGCACTTGTACTTTGTACCCAGTTGATATCATGCTCTTTTGTCTATGGATGTCACCGGTGTGAAATAAAGAGGGACCTTGTAAGTCCATGGAGTTATGTATTTTGTGTTAGAGAGACGCCTGGGCCGCCAGCCTAAGCCATGCCTAATCATGGTGGAAACTTGCAGCATCACCATAATGAGCAATATGTGATCCTCAATAAAATCCTATGCAGACAGCAAATAAAAAGATCGCTGAGATGCTCATTATTCTGCTTGCCTTGTCATTTTGGTTATGGGAAAGCTCATGTACCATGTGCAAGGGGTACCCCGTTGGCGGTTCTCTATGATACGCATGTACTTACTATGACAAGAACTTACAAGTGACTAAATTTGAGTAGCATGGGGTGTGGCCGTCGTATTCAAGGGACTTGAGATTGCCAACTTATACTTTGTCAAGCATATACTCCATAGTTTGTTCACTTTAACCTTAATCACTTCAAGGTACTTATGATAAGGGCAATGAGGGATGAAAGCTAACAAGTACCATAATTTTTGGAAGATTTTTTTGAAACTTGAAATCCCTGCTTCCCTTATGAAGGGTCTTTCTTCCACTATTATATTGAGTCTCCACCTTCTACCTTTAGGCACCATTAAGAGAGCATAGTTGACATTCTTAGTTCTATGTGCAGTGTCCCTAAACTTATTGATTGATGCATATTGTGACATTGCTTGTTCTTGTGCTATTTGTTTCTAGTCACTCTTATAAACTTTGAAGGTGTCCTATGCATCCATTTGCTACCCTATGAGGGACAAGCTGATTGCCACTATGCCATGTTTTCTGTATGTGAAACAAACAAACTTTTTTCAACACATGTTATTCATGATGTTTGTTTATAGCCTTACATGCTGCATGCTTAGTTACTTTGTCTTACTTTTAGAACTCCATCTTTCATGCACATGTTTAGAGTTCTTTGATCCCAGCTTTCAATGCTTGCAAATGGTTTGATCTTTATTGTGAAGGTGTTTTTATATCTTTTCTAGAACGAACCTATTAACAAGTTGCCACAGTGCCAGTTGCTTGTTTTCTTCTGTTTTTGGTTCCAGAAAGGCAGAAAATCAATATTCTCGAAATTGGACGGGGCAAAAGCCAAACTCAATATTTTACTGTGGGCGACACGAATCTAGAAGACGAGACGAAGGGGCACCACGTGGGTGGCCACACCCCCCCCCCTCCCAGGCACGCCCAAGCCTGGCCTGGACGCGCCTGGGAAGGGTGTGGGCCCTCCAGGCACCCCCCCCTACCTCGCCTCCTCTCCTATAAGAAGCCCCCGATGCAGAAACCCTAGGCACCCGATCAAAACTCCACGAAACCATCTGTAGCCACCGCCACCATCGTCCCTAGATCGGGGGATCTGAAGTTCTTCCCAGCACCCTGCTGGAGGGGAGATCATCCTGGAGGCCTTCTTCTCCGGTATGATGCATGAGTAGTTCCACCTTGGACTACGGGTCCATGTAGTAGCTAGATGGTTGTATCTCCTCCTTGTGCTTTCATGTATAGATCTTGTGAGCTCCGTTCATGATCAAGATCTAATCTATTTGTAATCATGCATGTTTGTTTGCGGGGATCCGATGGATATTGAGATTATTATGTCAGATTGATTAATGGTTTTGTATTTATGATTCTATCATGTCTGTGTTGTTTGTGATCTTGCACGCTCTCTGTTGTTAGTAGCTATCTTGGCCAAGTAGTTGCTAGTGACTCCAAGATGGGGTATTTATGCTTGATAGTGGGTTCATGCCTCTAGTTTCCAAGGGAAGTGACAGAAATTTCTTCGGTTGTAGATGTGTTGTTGCCACTAGGGAGAAAACAATGGTCTCTTGTTCATGGAACAAGTGGATTGTTTACCTTACACACTTTGCTTAAATAAATTGTCTGTTGCTTGCAACTTAATACTGGAGGGGGTTCGGATGATAACCCAAAGGTGTACTTCTAGTCATAGATGCAGTTGGATGGCGGTCTATGTATCTTGTTGTATTGCCCAATCGAAACTCATAGGATCTTTTTGTCTAGTATTGCATTATTATGCAACTCAGTTTCTGTCAATTGCCCTGCTGTAATTTGTTTAACCTTCATGCCATGTTGTTTATCTAAGGAGAGCACCTCTAGTGAACTATGGACCCCGGTACAATATTTACCATTGATATATTCTCCACTGTTACTGTTTACTTGCTGCAAACCACCATTACCTTCCACACCATACAGTTAATCATTTGTTATAGCAAACCGGTGAGTTTGACAACCTCACTGATTTGTTGGGGCAAAGTCTTAAGTTTGTGTTGTGCAGGTTTCCACGTTGCTTGCAACAACTTTGAGACGTTTCCATCCTCCTACTGGTTCGATAACCTCGGTTTCTTATTGAGGGAAAACTTGCTGATGTGCTTATCATACCTTTCTCTTGGGGTTTCCAACAAAGGGTCCTGTGACAAGTAATGGGCGCCATCAGTAACCTTATATCATTCATTGGACTGATTCCTCGCATATCAAAACTCTTTTGACGACTTCAGTACATCATCGATAAATCACTGGAACTATTTCGTGTTCTCTCTATCAACCACATGACATAAAAGGAAATAACTCGCAGCTGATTGAATAGCATTAAGTGTATGACACAGCGGGTTCGGTAACATATGGACATGACTCTGAAACCCTTTCGGGTCAATAACCAATAGTGTGACCTAGGACATCCATGATGGTTCCCATACATTATGCAAATAACATATCAAGTAAACTCGTTCTTTAATCATATGTTAATCCCTTTTGAAAGTGCACTGGACATCGCCTAGAGGGGGGTGAATAGGCTTTTAAAATTATTATGGTTTAGGCTCAAGTAAATGCGGAATAAAACTAACATTTAATTTAATGAGCACAAAACCTATCCACTAGGTTCACCTAAGTGCACCAACAACCTATGCTAAGAAAAACAAGCAACAAGGTGATAGCAAGATATAAATATTTCAAGCACGATGGCTATCACAATGTAAAGTGCATAATTAAAGGGCTTCGTTGAGAGATAACTGATGGACGCGGAGACGAAGATTTTTTTCCTGAATTTCACTTCCAAAGAAGCTACGTCTCCGTTGGAGAGGTGTGATGGCGCAATGCTCTCCGAACGCCACAAATGGCTCACCTTGAGGTGTGGTGGCTCTATGCTCACCCAACGCCACACAAGGCCTCACCCTGGATGCGGAAGCATGCAACTCACTGACGCCACAAAAGGCTCACCCTATTCTCCCGAGTGCGCACCACAAAAGGCAGGCACTTGCTCCACTATGGGATGCTTGAGGGCGGTCACCGAACCCGTACAAGATTGGGGCTATATCCACAACTCAATTGGAGGCTCCCAATAACAAAGCCACAAAAGGCTACAACGCCACAAAAGTCCAACAAAGCCACAAAAGGCTACAATGCCACAAAAGGCCAACAAAGCCTCAAAAAGCTACAAGACCACACAAGGTCAACAAGACCACAAAAGATCAACAATCCAACCACACAACCGTATAGGGTTCCAAGAACCCCAAGAGTAACAAGCCCACAAGCTTGTACTCGTCGAATCTCTGAGGAGAACTCAAACCTATGCAAGAGGCAAGTCCTTCTCTCTCAAATTCCACCAAAGCTAAAAAAGATATTGGGGGAATAAGAGAGGAAGAATACAAGAGGAGAACACAAAACTATCCAAGATCTAGATCCCAATGATTCCTTCACAAAGAAGGGATTTGGCTTGGGGTATTGTAGATCTAGATCTTCTCTCTCAAATCCTCAAAAAGATGCAAGAATCAAAGAAGGGGAAAGGAAGAGGAATAAGCTCTTCAAGTTCAACAATGGAGGAGAGAGAGAAAGCCAAGAACCAAGAAAAGACCTAGTGCCCATGAAGGGGAAGAGGAGCCCCTTTTAAAGGGCTCCCAGATCTGCCCATTATGGGCATTCACGACCCTGACCGGAACTTCCAGTGCGAGGCTGGAACTTCCGGTGGCACTCAGCCAACGGTCAGAAAACTGCGATGCGAAAAACTGAAAACACGAGCCTAGCCGGAACTTCCGTCGGTCCACCAAAACTTTTGGTGGGAGCGGAACTACCGGTGAAAATTCCGACTAAAGTTCCGTCAAATATGACACTTCCAAAATAGAAGTTTACTTATCGTGAGCGGAACGAGAGCCGGATTTTCAATCGGAACTTCCGGCAGCAACTAGGCCCGAGCGGAACTTCCTGTCCCTGACCGGAACTTCCGGCGGGGGCAGAATTACCGCCGAAACTTCCGACCCAAATTCCGTCAAATACAACAAACCAGACAAAGAGTATATTGAACGTGAGCGAAAGAAGAACCGGAACTTCCACCAGAACTTCCAGCGGCAAAATGCCCTAGCGGAACTTTCGATGGGTAGCCAGAACTTCTGGTCAGGGAAATTCCAGAAACCAAAACTGCAATATCTTTCGCATTCAAAATCCAAACGAGACCAGCAAAAGAGAAGCCCTATCAAGAACATACCTTTGCCTCGAGCAATCCACTTGAACTTGATGTAGACCGTCTTGTTCTTCTCAAGTGGGAACACCTTTCTTGTTTGCTCTTGGTCGCTCTTGCTTGATGAAGACTTGCAAATCGCTCCCCCATACTCCATGGGGAAACCTCATCTTTGAACTTGTCTTCATCACTCCATGATCACGAGGATGGCAAGCTTCAAGCATGAGATCTTCTAGAGATGGCGCATCTTGAGCTCGCCCTTCTTCATCCCCTCTTGAGGTTGATCCATCTTGATGCAACTCTTTGCACATGTCTTGATCAACCTTCAAGCTCCTTCTTTCTTCATGATTCCAATGGGCACAAAGCCCTTGGACATTTCTTCATCTTCCAACCTTGAGACCAACACATGCCCAAGCGATGCCAATGGACAAACCTACAAGTGAAACTCAATTTACACATTAGTCCATAGAGATTTGTCATTAATTACCAAAACCACACATGGGGGCATACATGCCCTTTCACCTTTGTTAAGCGATACTTATGAATATCCTCATGATTCAGCTCATGGTCACTATACTGATTATGCTCGTTTCGGTTTCATTCTCTTTACTGGTGCATATTCTGATGCATAGATGATCAATATCATAAATTATATGCATGAACGATTAATTGACATTGTAATATCGAGAGGGCACAAAATGTATATCTCCATTGTTAGGAGGTACAAGATCCCGTTCTAGAATTATCAAACCCAAGTCATACTATTTGTCATACCTAGAAGCTACCTTTTATAATCATCCTAACATAGTTGATGTTTTGATGACAATCAAGGTATATCTTTCAACATCTTGGTATTTGACATTCCCATGGTCTAAGGAAAAAAACATAAGAAAAACTATTATGATAAACTAAATAACTCATGATGATATTGTCTCTAGGTTTACGACAAAACTGGATAGGTTCAGCACTATTGTTCTCATAGAAATAAGCTCACATTGTTGTAGATATTATCAATATACATGACTAGGAAACAAGATCATTTTACAACACATGAGCTAGTCCTATCGGAGGGAACATGAGCATTCATGGTATTTATATCTCCACACATGCATATGTGTTTTCCTTCGAATCTCATATTCAAGACACGTAGTAATTATAACATAAATAAAAACATAATAATAAACTTCGAGTTTATCAATAATAACAAATTATTATTTCCCTAGGGCATTAACTCCTTCAAGATGCAGACATGTTGAAGATGAAAAAACTTCCTCGATAAGGAAACATGTATGGAACATGCATTAGGTTGAATTGTAATTCTATTAATGATTGCAAACGCAAGCTTAAGATCATGTAGATGTATGTAATCTTATTATCACTAGTAGAAAACAAGGCTTCCATCGATGCCACCCCGAGCGACCAGTCACAGTTCCTTCACGAACTGGGACTAACGCTCACATTAGTCCCGGTTCGTAAGGCCAGGATGACGCATGGGGCAGGGCGACGATCGGTTCCGGTTCATGAGGACCCTTTAGTCCCGGTTTGGGACAGAAACGGGGACTAAAAGGGTCTGGCCACATGTGGCCGCTGGCGCAGATATTTAGTTTTGGTTTTGGTAGGAATCGAGACTAAAGATCCATGTTATATATATAGCATCCGAGCTCCACATGTTTGTGTGAGCTGGTTTGTTTTTCCTCTCTTATGCACAAGTGTTGTATGTTGCTTAGTTTTTTCCCTCTATACAAAAGAGGTGCTCGATGAAATGCGTGAGAGCATGATGCCACTTGATTTCACACAAAACAAACATGATATAAAGTGTTTGAGCCACACTTAAGCTTTCTCCTCTTTCTTTCCTCCTTGATCGAGGTTAGCATGCAACTTAATCCTATTATCTGTCATTGATATAAATAACATGCATGAATATACGTTAAAAAATAACGCCTAGGAAATAGAGGATTACTTGCTAAAGTTTATAATTCAAGAACAAACCAAAACGGAAATACTATTACCTTACAACTTTGAGTGAGTGTTACTATCTTCTACATATTCGATTTTGTTTACTCGATGTTAAGTGTAATTGATGAGTTATGTGTGCGCAGATTCGACTTTATTCTGCTAATCATTCAAGTTGACAACGAAAAAGTACTTGTCTGGGACTCAAAACGTAAAGACCCTGAGAGATGGTCAGACATGGTTTATATGCTCTAGAGGTAATTTCAATCACTATCGCATTATATCGGCATCTTTCGTTCATTTCCTGATATCAAGTATTTAATAACTCTTTACTCATTTTATTTGTCGGGCAGGGTTTAGAAATGGTTTATCAAGGCTGCTAGGGATGAACGAAAAGAGGTGCTGACATTTTGAAAAATCTCTATAAGTAGTACTATAGCTATGTCCGCTCATCTCTTTGATACTTGTTTCAATGCCACTACCATGTTTGATTATTATTTTGATTGAACTCTATTCTCGTGAAGTTTTTGAGGCAGGAAGACGGGAAAAAATTATATGGATACTACGTTTGCAAGTTCATTCGCCAGACGACTTATGAGATTAACAGATTTACAAAATTAGTTGATGTACGTCAACAATGTTCATAATCTTATTTTATTACCATCAATTATGTTGAGTTTTATTTATAATATATATTGATCCCTTTTTAAAATTAGATCGAACAGATGCGGGATGGTCTCCTAGAGCAGGATCACATACGAGCTATTCAAAAGGATTTGGTGGTATTCTTAGTTAAGGAGATCATAGATCCAATCGAAGAATACCATCGAGAATTTATATTTATAGGATAGGGATTGTGTAAGAGAAATTATATTGTATATATGCATGAACGTGTATTGTATGTAATATGTTCGACCAAAACACGAAAAAAGATGTCACTCTTCGATCTCTATACTCATGACGATGTTCTGTAAAGGTTCCTTCATTGCACATCACAAACACCAAATCTCGCTCTCTTTCCTCTACCGCGGCAGAAAACCTCCTCAAAATTCTATTGCGGCAGAACCTGCTGCCTCACAGCCAGCCGCTGCCGCGGCAGCCAAAACCCGCAAGATGCTGCCTCGGCAGAGCTCACATAGTTTTGGTTCGTACTATAAACCGGGACTAAAATTCCTCCACCGCCCACCCCCTGCTCTACACCACCACCACGTGGAGCAACTTTTGTCCCAGTTTATGGCCGAACCGGGACTAAAGGAAGTGCTTTTAGTCCCGATTTCGTAGTCCCGGTTCGGAAACCATGACTAAAAACCCTTACGAACCGGGACTGATGCGCCGTTTCCACTAGTGTATGTTTTCTAGGATGTATATAGAATTATTATGCTTTTTGTTGATGTAAAACATAATTAAGCAATAATCTACTTCAAAAAGGATAATACAAGACACTAAATTATGTCGTGCATAGTAAATTAATGTAGCAAGATGTTGAACATATGTGACAGTGACACAAACAACGCGGCGGATCTGATGTGCCGCCTAAAAAGAGTGTTGTGTATGCATTTTCCTCAACGCGGTTTTCCCTAATGGCTTTATTTACCGTCTAAGCGCAGCGATCGGATGTGTGCCTTGGCATTTATAACTACTGGACCTTGTTCTTGGGAGTCCGCCAGTTTGCGGCGAGCTCAAATCTGAAGTTTCCATAATCCCTCCGCTCACAGTTACCCTGCACTTTGGATTTAGTCAGAATCAATTTTGTAAAGACTGGGAGAAAAAAAAATATGGACTTCTAAAATATAATCTTTAGAACCATCATAAAATGTATTTTCATATTATATAAATTTGTTTTTTTGCTACATATTTGATCAAACTTACAAAATTTAACTTAAACTAAATTCATAGTCACTCGCAAAAAAAACTAAATTCGGATTATAGCGTAAATAAAAACAGAGAAAGAGTAGTACTTCATTAGTAGTAAATTCCTTGTGGTCCTTATGAAGTCTTCTAGTTGTCTGGCAGTATTAGGTAACTAGTCTAGCATATGAAAAAGGATAATAAATCCAGGATAGATATTTTGAGAACATCTAGTACCAGCAACTCAGCAAGTTTCAAAGGTGCCCACACAAATCAACACACGCATACTCTTGCACAGCAAGGGTACTATCGAAGCGCATGGAAAAGGTAGACCCCAACAAAAATCCACCTCCATTTCACAGGAAAACAACCAAAGGAGACGGAAGCCTTCATGGAAAGGAAAGAAAACCAACAGTGGCCAAAGAGTGGCGCATCACAGTGGCCACAAATGGGTTGCTTCCTGTGATCCTTTCCGCCTCAGATTCCCCGCGCATGGGGTAGGCTAGGATTCACAATCACAGGGTTCAAGTGCCACTAGGCTGGCTTAGGCGATCGGCACATCACATGCAATGGTTGAGCTAGCTAGTGCCCCACGAGAGTACCCACATGCCAATCCTTATTACACCTGTGGCAGAGAAAGGAAAATGCTTCCAGCCTTTGGAAATTTGCTGCTGATTATCTTGTAGCACAAGCACAACACACATTCACCTTCAACAATGGCAAAAACATCCATCGGCTGTGGACACATTTTACCCAAATTAAACTGCATTGCCAGCATTTTGTAGTAGTAAGAAAATTCGCCTTGGAAAAAAGTTGAAATGTGTATGTGTAGAGAGGGACTCACCTACAGCCATTTCTCTCTCTTGCTGGTACGGTAGCTTCTCCTCCTCGCGATGGAATTCATTCCCTTGTGACCAACTATGTTCTAATCCAGCTCACCGCATTAAGGCCAAAGGCATTATATATTACTACAGCGCAAAAGGCGCAGCCACTAGCCCTACATCTACATGCACACCACGTTCCCGTCCTTTGTATTCTCTTTTCACTCCCATGCATATACACTCTCGATGATGCGATGCATCTACTGTTCCTGATCACCAAATCTTCTCACCCTCGCCTGTACACCGCACCCGAGATGCTTTGCCATGTCTCCGCATCTGTAGCGTCTTATCGTTTGCGCAATTGGACTTTTGCTTGTCTCCTGTGAAGATTTCAGATAGTAGTAAAATCCTTCAGGAAGAACTGCAGTAACTTGGATGTTCGTATTTGCAGGAACTGTACATGGTAACTGTGTTGCCCCTGCGAATAGGAAACCGAAGTATGAATGTTGTTTTATTTTCTTTGTTGTAAAAGGAGTCTGAATCTGAGGGAGCTTTGACGCTGTCAGTATGGAAGATCAAGTACTCGAGCTGGGGACACTTTCTGGCTGAAGCTGTTTCTTGTTAGTACACCTGACTGAAATCTGTCACTGACAGTTTCAGTCTATTGCGTCAGGGAACAAATTCAGTCAGAATGACTGCCATTCGACTGCTGTGGTCACAAAGTCATTTTGCGTAACAGTCGGTGACCTGTGAGGCCAATTTTGTCCCTTCCAACACTGCATATATCATTGGCTCATTGCAGCGTATAGTAAGTGGTACCCCGTAAGAAACATGCCATGTTCTGAGCAGTAACCCGTTTGTTCTTCAACCTCCGCCATCCCACGATGCCCAATCCTAGTAACACATACCCCTTTTCTGGCGAATAATTTGATCCGGAAAAGGGGAAAAGAAAAGGCGTGGAAAGAAACAAACAGGAAGGCAAGCAAAGCACGCGGTGTGCTGTGACTCACATGCGCATAGGTTAGCAGCAAGCATCCGCTTAAACAATGAGCGCAATCCCAATCCGATCCGTGTGTTTTCCATTCATGATGATTGATCCTTCCTTCCAAACAATGGCGAAAATCCGTCCTAGCTAACTAACATCTATGTACTCCCAAGAACGGTGAAAAAAAAGAGAGAGGCCAAGATGGATAAGCTGACACCGGGCGCGAAGACAGAAAAAAAGAGAGAGAGAGCTCGATCGATCAGACGGTGAGCCGCTGCTGCTGTTGCTGCTGCTTGTGGAGATGGCGGCTGGCCGTGGCGGAGACGGCCGTGTCGACGACCTGGTCCTGCTCCGGCAGGCAGTGCTGCAGCAACGCGGGGGAGACGACGGCGTCGACAGACGACGACGGCGCGGGGTGCTCGAGGTACGCCATCTCGGTCTGCAGCACGGTGCAGTAGGAGGCGAAGGTGGCCGGCGTGACGTTGAGGTCGAAGGCGATGCCGAAGAGGAAGTCCACCTCCAGGTAGTTCATCTCCATCAGGCTGATCCCTCCCACCCTCGCGAAGTAGGCGTTGTTGTAGCATCTGCATTATTGCAATTGCATTATTTTTCCACATCCATCATCACGATCAATAAATCATGAGACTATTACAGTACGGTTTTTTCGACAGCACGCACGCAAAAAAAGCTTTAGGCTTTGTTTCGGTCGATGGCGACGCTCTAGATACAAAATGGCTTTGATAGCAATGGTGAATTGTGGTGGTGGCAACTGGACCTCGATCGAACTGGACAGGCTGTCCTCGTGACCAGCTAAAAATGGCAAGCCTAGTAGCTTGCCCTTGGTTGGTGGCATGCCAGTTGGAAAAACAATGGTGTGGAGGATTTTAAAAAGATGAGACGTCCGGGCCCACATGGCTGGCACGCAGTGGGGGTCCGTGAGTCCGTGTGTGCTAGGCACGACAGAGGGGATCGCGAAGTCAGATCAGATCAGAGCCGAAGCTACAACAAACTCTACTCCAGATTAACTACCTCAATTATGTGATCATGCTGCACTGAACCTCCGGCTAAAGCAAGAATGCAGATGGTATAATTTTGATCAGATCAGTCTTCCAGCAGATCGAATTTACTCTCACGCGCTGGCTAAACTAAGCGAGAATGCAGGTAGTGTAATTTTGATTTAAGAGTTTTAGAAGAAGTTTCTAATTAAGTTTGTTTTAGACTGAAATTTCGAATATGCATTGCTGGTAATTTTCTGGTAGAGTCAAGAACTCGCTAATAAGTAAGATCACAGGAACGAACTAGCGAACTGGACGGATGCTGGATGTAGATGATGAGAATACGTACATGTCGTCGACGAACTTGACGGCGGTGAGGACGGAGGTGATTAGGAGGCGGTGGACGTTGAAGGAGTCGACGGCGAGCGCGGGCCGGCGGCGCAGGAAGCGGTCGAGGTAGATGTATGCGACGACGTAGCAGGACGGGCTGCAGCCTGCGAAGCGGAAGATGCGCTCCAGGTACCCTCCCACGGAGATGGCCGGTTTCGTCAGGCCCTGGAACGCCGACACCGCCTTCTTCTTCTTCCTCGTCGTCGTCGTTTTCTTTGCATCCTCCTCTTCTTCTTCTTCGTCGTGGTCGTGGTCGTGGTGGTGGGCGTCCTCGTCGTCCTCCTCCTCCCGTATGCGCCGCTCCACCGCCGCGACGACGTCGTTGCGCTCCGCCACGCGCTCCAGCAGCGCCGACAGGATCGACACCACCCGCGGCACCGCCGCCTGGTCCTCGCCCCCCGCCGCCGTCATCATCGTCGTTGGAGCAGCTTCGGCGACGATCGGTCGGTCGGTTGAGCTCGATCTTCAGCTGTGTTTGCTGGAGGTGGAGGTGAGAGAGAGAGAGAGAGACAGAGAGGGCGGGAGGGAGGTGGAGGTGGGACTGGGAGGTGGTGGTGGTGGTGGTTATATAAAGGGAGGGAGGGAAAGTTAAACGCGAGGTAGGAGAAGAGTAATTCACGTCTGCGTAGTGTACAGGTGGGGTTTTGTCGGCGGCGATACCGTAGCGGCACCTGCATCTGCCGTGAAATTGCTGCACTGCTCCTGCCCTGCTGTAACTAATTCCGGATCGCGTAGGTGTCAGGACCGTGCCAGGTCAATCTCCGTCGTGCCGTCGACGACGATCCATGCATTGCATATGGAGCCAGCCAGTTCTGATCGAACTCCAGAGGCCTCCTGGATTAAGCTAGCTAGCGTGCGCGACAGAAATTCTCGTGGCACGCCCGCCCGCGGTCCGGTCGTTTTCCAGCGGTTAGGCAGCGTGGCGGCGGCTGTATCTCAAATTCTCCAGCCCAAATCCACGATATATAGTTTGGGCGTTTCGCACGCCAAGCTCGCTCGCTCGCTCGGTCGATCGTGCATCTGCCGCAACCGGCGAGAATTTCGCGACCGCGTGCGACGTACGTGCCCAGCGACTGCTCCTGCTCGCCTAATTCACGAGACCAAAGTGTCGCAAACGGAGTACGTAACTAATTTCATTGTTTTTTAGTTTTTATACCCTTCTTCTTCTTCTTTTCTTTTTTTAACGGTCACCGGGGTCGGAATTAATCCCCACCCGAATGTTCCGTGCGGATCGATCGATCAGCCAGGCAGCCAATTAATTACAGTAAAAAATTTCTACTGTCAGCTTCAGATGGTAATTGATTAGCTGCGCAACGTATGCGTACTCTGCTGGAACAGGAGCATGTGTGCCATAGTACTGTCATGCAAGTGTAGAGTCTACGTACGGAGGGTAAAAAACGCCTAAGTACTAGATTAATTCAGGAGGGAAGCATCGGAATCTGACATGTTTGTGAGAGGAGCAGTAGTAGTACATCTGATTCGGTCACCGGGAGACAGCTAGGCGGCGCACGTTGCTCCTCACGTCGGGCGAGCATGCATGCATGTGATTACCAGCACCAATCATCATCTGTTTTTCTTTTTTCTTTTGGTATACTTCATTATTTTTTCGGTTTTGCTATTTTCCAGGTCTTGTTCACCGTTGGATTTTTTCTCAGTAGATATTTGTTACTCTCTTCTTCGTTTCAAGGGGAAAAAATAGCACGCAGGCTTTACTCAATATATGCACATGCATCCTTTTGCATTGCCCGCATAATTTTAGCCATCCATAGTGTCTATTCTTCCTTTTCTTATCGAGAGGGTAACCCTGATGATATGGTTGGGTTGATCAGTTGATGCGTCCTTGGCCACCCACGTTCGAGCCCTCACACATATAGGTTGAGACACATTCTTCCTGGAAAATCTTCATCTTTCAACTTTCACTTCACCAACAACTTGGGCTATTTAGACAAAAGGAATAGTCATATCTTTAAAAAAAAACTAGAGCGGACCTTATCAGGTGCAGGAATATTCAAAGAGGAGTTGGCATTGGTTATTCGTAGGGACACCAAGAAAATATATTACAATTTCAAACCTCGGGTAGAGAATTTCCCTTACTAAGTTATTTGATTACTTAGATTTCCCCTCTTTTTGCAATAAGTGTCTATTTATTAAGAATGAATAAAAATGCATGAGAGAGTTGATGTTTTCCTTTTAAAAGTTGATGCATCTACATCCCAAATCAATAGTCTACTTTGTATGTCATGCATCGGAGAGAAAGGAGGAAATTTAATTAAAAAACTAAAAGAGACTATAGGTGGCCTCTGCGTGAATGCATCCAATCACAATTTCATTAACTTATTCATCCACTCTAAAAGGTGCCTTCGCACAAAGAGAGCAACAAAACCATCATAGAAGTAGAACTATGCTTGTTAATTTATGACATGTTAAAATAAAAGGGCATATACAAAGGATTGCAGGGCGATATACTAGTTTACTCAAGCTCTTTGGTTCTGTGTCCAACTGGAAGATACATCCGTATTGCTAGTGGTGTCACAAATTCGAAACCTCCAAGCTGTTTTCCCCATTTATTCAGATGAAAATAAGAAGCAGCTGTGTATATGGATGACCGATCCGATCAGTTGGCTACTGGCTGGAGATGGAAGGAATATGCCCACAAGAAGGCGCATGTGCGAGTGCGACACCTTGGCACGTTACAGTGTTAGTGTGTCCCCTGTCCTGGTCCAGTTTGTCAGGTATTTCCTGCAATTTTTTTGCCCTTTTGGGATTTAATAGCCGGTTTTATGGGATCTGTGGTAATGGTGCTGGTCCAGCTTCCTTGTGACTCGTCCATGTGAGAGGGTACTTGTTTATCCTAATGGAGTAAAAAAAAGGTTGGATCATGCGTGGTGCATCGCATCCACAGATGCTAATCATCAGGTTCAAGCAAAGGATTAAAAATATCTCCTTCCCAAAAGTTGCAGAGATGACACTCTGGGCCTGATCTCATCTAAGACATGCGCTATTTATAAGTATATGCACCAACCAATCTTGTCACATTGGACCTACTTGAGGGGACATAGTTTCTCGCTGGCATTTCACATGATAGGGAGTTCTTCATTGCGTATTGGGGAAATAAGCAGATGCCCGAAGTGTTCTTTGTTTTGGAATTTCTGCAAAATTCCTGTCAAGATTACGTGTTCTAATTATAAGCATAATATTAACATTATTTTAGTTTATTCATGTCTGAACCATGTGTTTGTGACACGACACTTAGACTTTTGAATGCTTTTGTGATAGCTCAAATCATATGTTGCCTTCATAATTTCATTTTGAACCACATTTTAGCAACATATGAGAGTTGGATGGCTGGTCCACTCGCTAGGACGACGTGCCACTTAGTCTTGGACATATAGTTCGCGAGAAATGAGAGCCCACTTGTACTTCTAGGCTGTAGTAAGCATGTGATTTCTGTGCGTGTGTGCCGTGGTGTATATACGGTCTAAATTGATATTTTGGGATATTAAGAGAATAATAACTGTGTTGATTGAGGCATCGAAGAGTTGTTTATATAGATTACAAGACTTAGCCTCCAAGGACTAATAGGGATAGACTACAACTCAAAGGGTCTAACCCTAACCGACATATACTCTAATATCCCCCCGCAGTCTCAACGTCAGGAGTAACTATGTTGAGACTGGAGCGTATGTCGGTGAACGATGAAGTCGATAGCCCTTTGGGGGGGGGGGGGGGGGGGTATGTGTGTACATACGGTCTAAATTGATATCTTGGGATATTGAAAGAATAATAATTGTGTTGATTGAGGCCTCGAATGGCTATTTATATAGATTACAAGACTTAGCCTTCAAGGAGTAATAGAGATAGACTACAACTCAAAGGGTCTAACCCTAACCGACCTATACTCTAATATCCCCTGCAGTCTCAACGTCAGGAGTAGCTATGTTGAGATTGGAGCGTATGTCGGTGAACGATGAAGTCGGTAGCTCTTTGGTAAAATTATCAGCAAATTGAGCACTTATAGGAACATGAAGGACACGAACTTCGCCAAGAGCCACCTTCTCGCGAACAAAGTGTATGTCAATCCCAATATGCTTTGTGCAACGATGCTGAACTGGATTGGAGGCCATATAGACTGCAGAAATATTGTCAGAATAAAAAAATATAGCACGCTCAAGCGGTCGATGAAGCTCAACTAGAAGTTGATGCAGCCACACCGCCTCGGCCACGACATGAGCAACCAACCTATACTCAGCCTCAGCAGAATACCTGGAAACTGTTACCCTCCTTTTAGAACACCAAGAAACAAGATTATCACCCAAATAAACACAAAATCCGGATGTGGACCTTCGAGTATCTGGACAACTTGCCCAGTCTGCATCAGAATAAACTGTCAAGCTTGTTGGAGATGAAGAATTAAGAAGAAGACCATGATCAAGAGTGCCTTTTAAATAGCGAAGAAGGCGTTTGACATGAGCAAGATGAGGAGCATGAGGATCATGCATAAAAATACAGGCTTGCTTAACCGAGTAAGAAATGTCGGGGCGAGTAAGGGTGGCATATTGGAGAGCACCAGTGATGCTGCGATAGAAAGTGGGGTCAGAAACAGGATCACCATCAGCCAACAATTTAGCACCAATGTCGGCCGGAGTACGAGATGAAGGGTTTCGCGGCATAGTAAATCAAAATTTTCTACGGAGCGAACAGAGGGAAAGCCAAGATCTAATCTAGGAGATGCAAACAACGAGAGAGATTGGATTAGATCTTCATACCCTTGAAGATTCAGACAGTGAACGCTCGTCGAACGTGGGTGATGTAGTCGTACTCGCTTCTCCTCCTCGCGATCCGATCCGATCTAGCACCACAAGTGGCGGTGCCTCCGTGAGATGCACATGTGCAGCACCTCGACGTCTCCTCCTTCCTCGGACCAGCGAGTATGGTGGAGAGATAGATTGGATCTACAACACGACGGCGTGGTGTATATGGTGGAGAATTTCTGCTGCAGGGCTTCGCCTACAAACAGTCGGGAGGGAGAGAGGAAGGTAGCAAGGCTGCTAGGGCTTGGAGGAAGGTGTGTGTGGGGAGGGGGCGCACCACCCCTCTATATATAGAGGGGGGGCGGACAGCCCTTGCCCCTCCTCCAAGCCTATCTCTAGTTTAAACAATTTAAACTCTCCCTTATCTAGAAATCCTATCTCTAGTTTAAACGATTTAAACTCTCCCTTATCTAGAAATCCTATCTCTAGTTTAAACGAGTTTAAACTTATCCAGGATCGGCTGGGCCCTATGGGGCCTTGTGCCCCTATTTAATGCGCCAGGACACTCCCTCATAGGCCCATGCCCCTCCGGAAGGTGGGGCCACGTTGGTCCCCTTCGGAAGGTTCTAGAAGCTTCGGTACAATACCGATTAACCGGAACAATTCGAACTCCAAAAACTTTGCCTTATATGAATCTTATTCTCCGGACCATTAGGAACCTCTCGTGATATCCGGATCCCATCCGAGACTCAACAAAATTCATAAACCAATTATCCAATCTATCCTAGCGTCGAGATACGTTAAGTGTGTGACCTGCTGGTTCGAGAATATGCGACATGATCTTCTATCAATAATCAACAGCGGGTGCAGGCACCCATATTGACTCCACACATTCATCGATGATCATATCGGATGAACCACGATGCCAGATTCAATCAATCCCATATATATATTCCCTTCGTCTCGCGATATTTTACTTGCCGAGATTCGATCGCTTGCATCGTCATACCTAGTTCAATCTCGTTCACAGCAAGTACTTTACTCGTTCCGTAATCCGATATCACTTTGTGATTAACTCCTTAACCACATGCTTGCAAGCGGTGTTGATATCGATTACCGAGTGGGCCCGAAGTATATCTCTCCGACTTGGGAGGGACAAATTCCATCTCGATACATACAACCCAACAGATACTTTCCGATCACCTGAGAGACACCTTTATGATCACCCTCTCATAGGATGACGTTTGATGACCTCAAAGCTTTCTTTCGATACCAGGGAGTTGCATTATCTCATGGTCTAAGGAATACAATATTTGACATAAGAAAAGCTTCGCAAAGATGAACACGATGACACGATCTAATTGCTTTGCTTAGTTTGGGTCTGTCCATCATATCATTCTCCCAATGATATGATCTCATTATCAATTGACAACTCATGTCTATGGTTAGGAAACCTTAACCATCATTGATCAATGAGCTAGTCCATAGAGGCGTACTAGGGACACGGTGTTGTTTACAAACCACACAAGTATTAAAGTTTCCGCTTAATACAATTCTAGCATGGAACATAAACTTTATCATGAACAAGAATTATAATAATAACATCTTTATTATTGCCTCTAGGGCATAATTCCAACAGTCTCCCACTTGCACTAGAGTCAATAATCTAGTTTACATCTGGCAACAATCTCACACCCATGGCACTGAGGTGTTGATCATGTTTTACACGTGGAAGAGGTTTAGTCAATGGATCTGCGACATTCAGATCCGTATGTACTTTGCTAATCTTCAGATCTCCATCTGCTATATAATCTCGGATTATATGAAACTTGCGGTTGATATGCTTGGTCTTTGGATGATATCTTGGTTCCTTAGCGAGTGCTATGGCGCCAGTGTTGTCACATAATATCTCCGTGGGTCCAATGCACTTGGAACCACGCCAAGCTCGATGATGAAGTTTCGATCCAAACTCCTTCACTTGACGCTTCAACCTGCCATGTATTCCGCTTCTCTGTAGATCCCGCGATCACGCTTTGCTTGCAGCTTCTCCAGCTCAGCTCCTCCATTCAAAATATAAACGTATCACGAGATTTAGAATCATCCTTGTCGGTGTCGAAACTAGCATCGACGTAACCTTTTACGACAAGCTGTTCATCACCCCCATAGACTAAGAACATTTCTTTAGTTCTATTTAGGTACTTTAGGATGTTCTTCACGGCTGTCCAGTGTTCCACTCCTGGATCACTTTGATATCTGCTCGTCAAACTAAGAGCATTGGACACATCCGGTCTAGTACACAGCATGGCATACATGATGGAACCTATGGCCGAGGCATAAGGCACTTTGCTCATAGCTTCCCTATCATTTACCGTGGTTGGACACTGAGCCTTGCTCAATATCTTACCTGACAACATAGGCACTGAACCTTTCTTTGCCTTATCCATTCTGAACCTTTTCAGAACTTTGTCTAGGTATGTACTCTGGCTTAAAGCTATCAGGCGTCTTTGTCTATCTCTATAGATCTTGATGCCCAATATATAAGCAGCTTCACCTAGGTCTTTCATTGAAAAACACTTGTTCAAATAACTCTTCACATCGTTAAGCATGTTGATGTTATTTCCGATAATCAATATGTCATCCACATACAGTACCAGAAACGTCACCGAGCTCCCACTCACTTTCTTGTAGATGCAAGCTTCATAGCAATTTGGAACAAATCCAAAACTCTTGATCACTTGATCAAAACGAAGGTTCCAACTCCGAGATGCTTGCTTCAGTCCATAAATGGAACGCTGAAGTTTGCATACTTTACTAGCATCCTTAGGATCGACAAAACCCTCGGGTTGCATCATATACAACTCTTCATCAATGTTGCCATTGAGGAAAGCAGTCTTGACATCCATCTGCCATATTTCATAATCATGAAACGCAGCAATTGCTAATAAAATCCGAATGGACTTAAACATCGCTACGGGAGAGAAAGTCTCATCGTAGTCAACACCTTGAACTTGTCGAAAACCTTTTGCGACAAGCCGTGCTTTATAGACGGTAACATTACCATCCGCGTCCGTTTTCTTCTTGAATATCCATTTGCACTCAACGGCCTTTCGGTCGCTAGGAGGATCCACCAAAGTCCATACTTGGTTTTCGCTCATGGATCCCAATTCGGATTTCATGGCTTCCAGCCATTTCTCAGAGTCTGGGCTCATCATCGCTTCCTCATAGTTCATAGGTTCACTGTCTTCTACCAACAAGACAGTCAAGACAGGGTTGCCGTACCACTCAGGAGGGGCACGCGACCTTGTCGACCTGCGACGTTCAGTAGCAGCATCGTCCGAAGCTTCATGATCCTTGTCATTAGCTTCCTCTATTGTTGGTGCAGGCGGCACTGGAACAATTTCAGGTGCTGCGCTACTCTCCAATTCAAGAGAAGGTTCAATAACCTCGTCTAGCTCTACTTTCCTCCCACTCACTTCTTTCGAGAGAAACTCCTTCTCAAGAAAGGAACTGTTCTTTGCGACAAACACTTTGCCTTCGGTTCTGTGATAGAAGGTATACCCAATAGTTTCCTTAGGGTATCCTATGAAGACGCATTTCTCCGCTTTGGGTTCGAGCTTGTCCGGCATCAACTTCTTGACGTAATCTTCGCATTCCCAAACTTTAAGAAACGACAACTTAGGTTTAGCACCAAACCACAGTTCATACGGTGTCGTCTCAACGGATTTAGATGGAGCCCTATTTAAAGTGAATGCAGCGGTTTCTAATGCATAACCCCAAAATGATAACGGCAAATCAGTAAGAGACATCATCGATCGGACCATATCTAATAGGGTTCGATTCTGCTCAAACACACCATTGCAATCGTGGTGTTCGGGTGGCGTGAGTTGCAAACAATTCCGCTTGCTTTAAGATGCGTGAAAATCATAACTCAAATATTCGCCCCGATCGGATCGTAGAAACTTAATCTTTACATTACGATGGTTCTCCACTTCATTCTGAAATTCTTTGAACTTTTCAAACGTTTCAGATTTATGTTTCATTAAATAGATATACCCATATCTACTTAAGTCATCGGTAAAAGTGAGGAAATAGCGATATCCACCGCGCGTCGAAACACTCATCGGTCCGCATACATCGGTATGTATGATTTCCAACAAGTCCGTTGCTCGCTCCATCATACCGGAGAACCGGGTTTTGATCATCTTGCCCATGAGGCATGGTTCGCATGTGTCAAATGATTCAAAATCAAGAGACTCCAAAAGTCCATCAGAATGGAGTTTCTTCATGCGCTTTACTCCAATATGACCTAGACGACAGTGCCACAAATAAGTAGTATTATCACTATCTACTTTGCATCTCTTAGCCTCAATGTTATGGATGTGTGTTCCATCCCTTTCGAGATTTAGAAGAAATAAACCATTCACAAGAGGTGCATGACCATAAAAGATTTTACTCATATAAATAGAACAACCATTATTCTCCGATTTAAATGAATAACCGTCTTGCAATAAACACGATCCGGAAATGATGTTCATGCTCAACGCAGGCACATAATAACATTTATTAAGGTTTAAAACTAATCCCGAAGGTAAAACTAAGGAGAGCGTGCCGACGGCCATCACATCAACTCTTGATCCGTTGCCAACGCGCATCGTCACCTCATCCCTCGCAACCGCCGTCTATTCCGTAGCTCCTGTTTCGAGTTACAAATATTAGCAACTGAACCGGTATCAAATACCCAGGCACTACAACGAGGGCTAGTAAGGAAAACATCAATAACATGTATATCAAATATACCTTTGATGGTGCCAGCCTTCTTGTCCGCTAAGTACTTCGGATAGTTGCGCTTCCAGTGACCCTTGTCTTTGCAATAGAAGCACTCAGTGTCCGGTTTACGACCAGACCTGAGCTTCTTCTCAGCAGGGGCAACGCGCTTGCCGCCGCCTTTCTTGAAGGGCTTCCTTGCACCCTTACCTTTCTTGAAGGTGGGGGGCTTGTTGACCATCAACACATGATTATTCTTTTTGATGTTCACCTCCGCCACTTTCATCTTAGCGAAGAGCTCAGTGATCATATCAGTGGAACCAATATGATTGTGATCAACTACAAAACTTTTGTAGCTAGGAGTGTCAATCTTGAGCTCCTCTGGAATCTTGCAGTCCAGTTGCTCAAGGCGTTGAGTGTAGCCCGACATCTTAATGGCGTGCTCACTAACGGAACTCCCTTCCTCCATCTTGTAGTTAACGAATTTCTTAGAGATCTCATATCTCTCAGAACGGGCTTGAGTCTGAAACATGGTTTTCAGCTCCTCGAGAATCTCAAAGGGCCCGGGATACTCTTCAAAACGATTTTGAAGATCCGATTCCATAGCATACAACATGGCGATCTTAATCAAATCATAATCATCCTTGCGCGACTGATAAACAGCTTTTTCATCAGGTAGCGCATCTATAGCGAAGCGTCACCTAAGCGCTTTCTCAAGGACATAGTCCTTTTGTCCGACGAGAATGATTCTCAGAATGCGGAACCATTTGGTGAAGTTAGACCCATTGTTTCTAAGCTTTTCTATCTCATCAAAAACGTTGAAGTTGAAGTTGGACTTGGCCATGGGATCTACAGTATTTGCAAGTACAATTTAGACTATGTTCATGATAAATAGTTCAACTTAATCAAATTACTAGATGAACTCCCACTAAATTCAACATCCCTCAAGTTGTTTAGTGAACACGATCCAAATTCACCACACCTAATCCGATCATCACGAGAAGAGATGTGGTTTCAATGGTGGACAACAAAGTGTCGATCATATCATTCATATGACTCATGCTTAACCTTTCGGTTCTTGTGTTCGAGGCCATGTCATACATGCTAGGCTCGTCAAGCTAGACCAAGTATTTCTGCGTGTGCAAAACTGGCTTGCACCCGTTGTATGTGAGCGTAGAGTCTATAGCACCCGATCATCACGTGATGCTTGGACACGACGAACTTTCGCAATGGTGCATACTTGGGGAGAACACAGTTTTTATCTTGATCTTTAAGTGAGGAATCATCTTATAATGCTACCATCGCGATCTAAGCATGATAAGATACATAAAAGGATAAACATCACATGCATATAACTTTATGTGACATGGTATAGCCAATCTTCGCGCAATGATCTCCATCTTGTGCGTTCCGGCATGATCTCCATCACTCCACCATGATTGCCTCCACCACGAATAGCAACTACAACTATTGCTAACTACTTAGCGATAAAGTAAAGCTATTACATGGCGTATAAGAAGTTGACTTCATGGGTCATACACAATTATAAAGACAACCATATGGCTCCTTCCGGTTGTGTACTCATCGACATGCAAGTCGTGAAACATTACAAAACATGATCATCGCATACAATATACACATCACATCTTGGGTCATACCATATCACAGAAAACACTCCCTGCAAAAACAAGTTAGACGCCTCTACTTTGTTGTTGCATGTTTTACGTGGCTTTATGGGAGTAGATGCTAAGAACGATTCTTACCTACGGAAAGCCACAACGGTGATATTATGGTTGCCAAACTCCGGTGTTAATCCCATGACAACTATAGTGAGAAAGCGGCATCCACCAACCGCATGTGGAACAAGCCACACGTCAAGTGCGGAGCCGGTCTCGCGAACGACGTCGCGTAAGGTTGGCCTGGACCGCCTCAATCTCACTATCCCGCGTCATAAGAAGAACACAAACAAGAGGCTTGCAACAGAAAACATCAACGCCCGCAACAACCATGTTGCGTTCTACTCGTGAAACACATCTACGCATAGATCTAGCTCGATACCCGAAGGGTTTGGCGGCATAGTAAATCAAAATTTTCTACGAGCGAACAGAGGAAAGCCAAGATCTAATCTAGGAGATGCAAACAACGGGAGAGATTGGATTAGATCTTCATACCCTTGAAGATTCGCCTGCGGAGCGTTAAATCGGAACGTGGGTGATGTAGTCGTACTCGCTTCTCCTCCTCGCGATCCGATCCGATCTAGCACCACAAGTGGCGGTGCCTCCGTGAGATGCACATGTGCAGCACCTCGACGTCTCCTCCTTCCTCGGACCAGCGAGTATGGTGGAGAGATAGATTGGATCTACAACACGACGGCGTGGTGTATATGGTGGAGAATTTCTGCAGGGGCTTCGCCTACAAGCGATCGGGAGGGAGAGGAAGGTAGCAAGACCTGCTAGGGCTTGGAGGAAGGTGTGTGTGGGGAGGCGCACCACCCCTCTATATATAGAGGGGCGGCCAGCCTGCCCTCCTCCAAGCCTATCTCTAGTTTAAACAATTTAAATTCTCCCTTATCTAGAAATCCTATCTCTAGTTTAAACGATTTAAACTCTCCCTTATCTAGAAATCCTATCTCTAGTTTAAACGAGTTTAAACTTATCCAGGATCGGCTGGGCCCTATGGGGCCTTGTGCCCCTGTCCCAATGCGGCCAGGACACTCCCTCATAGGCCCATGCCCCCTCCCGGAAGGTGGGGCCACGTTGGTCCCCTTCCGGAAGGTTCTAGAAGCTTCCGGTACAATACCGATTAATCCGGAACAATTCCGAACTCCAAAACCCTTTGCCTTATATGAATCTTATTCTCCGGACCATTCCGGAACCTCTCGTGATATCCCGGATCCCATTCGAGACTCCGAACAAAAATTCATAAACCAATTATCCAATCTATCCTAGCGTCGAGATACGTTAAGTGTGTGACCCTGCGGGTTCGAGAATATGCAGACATGATCTTCTATCAATAATCAACAGCGGTGCAGGCACCCATATTGACTCCACATTCATCGATGATCATATCGGATGAACCACGATGCCAGGATTCAATCAATCCCATATATATATTCCCTTCGTCTCGCGATATTTTACTTGCCGAGATTCGATCGTCGGTCGTCATACCTAGTTCAATCTCGTTCACAAGTACTTTACTCGTTCCGTAATCCGATATCACTTTGTGATTAACTCCTTAACCACATGCTTGCAAGCGGTGTTGATATCGATTACGAGTGGGCCCAAGTATATCTCTCCGACTTGGGAGGGACAAATTCCATCTCGATACATACAACCCAACAGATACTTTCCGATCACCTGAGAGACACCTTTATGATCACCCTCTCATAGGATGACGTTTGATGACCTCAAAGCTTTCTTCCGATACCAGGGAGTTGCATTATCTCATGGTCTAAGGAATACAATATTTGACATAAGAAAAGCTTCGCAAAGATGAACACAATGACACGATCTAATTGCTTTGCTTAGTTTGGGTCTGTCCATCATATCATTCTCCCAATGATATGATCTCATTATCAATTGACAACTCATATCTATGGTTAGGAAACCTTAACCATCATTGATCAATGAGCTAGTCCATAGAGGCGTACTAGGGACACGGTGTTGTTTACAAACCACACAAGTATTAAAGTTTCCGCTTAATACAATTCTAGCATGGAACATAAACTTTATCATGAACAAGAATTATAATAATAACATCTTTATTATTGCCTCTAGGGCATAATTCCAACACGAGAGGGTTGACAATCAGACATTCCAGAACAAGAAAGCAAATCTAAAAGATATTGACGTTGAGAAGGAAAGAGTGTAGACTTAGTCCTAGAAACATTAATTCCAAGAAAATGATGAAGAGGACCAAGATTAATCATGGAAAATTCACGATTAAGAGAAGAAATTATATGGTTCAGAAAATAATCAGAACTAGCAGCGAGAACTATATCATCAACATAAAGTAAAATATAGGCAGTGTGTTGAGAAGATCGAAAAATAAAGAGAGAGTAATCAGATTTAGAGGAAATAAAACCAATGGTTTGAATGTAGGTGGCAAAACGTTGACACCAGGCACGAGGAGCTTGTTTGAGACCATAAAGAGATTTTTTGAGTAAACAAACGAGGTTGGGTGAAGAGGGATGCTCAAAACCAAAGGGTTGCTGACAATATGCTGTTTCATTTAGTGTGCCATGAAGAAACGCATTTTTAACATCAAGTTGTTGAATAGGCCAAGAGGAGGAAACAACAAGACTAAAAACTACACGAATAGTACTTGGTTTAATAACGGGAGAGAAAGTATCATCAAAATCAATGCCATGTTGCTGAGAAAAACCACGACATACCCATCGAGCTTTGTAACGAGCAAGAGTACCGTCAGCGTGAAACTTATGTCGAAAAACCCATTTGCCTGAAACAACATTAACACCAGATGGTTTTGGAACAAGATTCCATGTATTATTTTGCTGAAGAGCATCAAATTCATCACGCATAGCAGAAAGCCAAAGAGGATCAAGAAGAGTGTGTTTATAGGATGTGGGTATAGGGGAGATTGTGGTGGTTGCTGTGAGGTTGAGGCGTCTAGTAGGGAGAAGAAACCCTCGTTTGCCACGGGTGCACATGACATGATCATTTTTGGGTGGTTGAATAGGTACAATATTGGGTGATAGTGGTGGTGTGGAAGAGGTCTCGGTGGTAGTGCATGTGTTTCGGTGGTTGACTCGGAGTAGGAGGGAGTGGTTTGCTCGGGGGTCTGCCGCGGCAGAGAATCTGTCGCAGTAGGAGTGTGGGTAGCGGAAGGCTGTCGCGGTAGCAAATCTGCAAAAAAATCTGCCACGGTAGGAGACTGGGGTGCCATGGAGGGCTGCCTCGGCAGAGAAACGGGAGAATTAGCTGCCGCTGCAGAGAAACAGGGCGGAAATCTGCCACGACAGATATGACAACAGGATGAACTAAGGAAGAGATTGTGTTGGTTGGTTGGGTAGTTTTGGTGGCAGCATAAGGAAAGGTATTTTCATCGAATGTGACATGGCGAGACACAAGAACACGACCAGAAGATGGATCAAAGCAACGATATCATTTGTGATCGTCAAAAATACCAAGGTCAATGCAAGGGAGTGAGTGTGGTTCTAGTTTGTTGGAGACGATAGAGGCAGTGTTGGGAAAATATAGGCAGCCAAAAACATGCAAAAAGGAGTAGTTGATACGTCGTAAACGTATCTATAATTTTTGATGCTCCATGATTGTTTTATATCAACTTTGTTATGTTTTGTCGACACTTTGAGGTATTTTTATACATTTTCCGGAACTAACCTAATGACAAGATGCCGCAGTGCCAGTTGCCTATTTTCTATTTTTTTTTGTTTCATAAAAGCTAGTAAGAAAATATTCTCGGAATTAGACGGGACAAAAGCCAAAGTCAATATTTTACCAGAAGGAACAAGAAGTCCGGAGGGCAGAAGAAGTGGGGCCTCGATGCAGCCACACCTAGTGGCGGTGCGGCCAGGGGCGCGCCAGCCCAAGGTGTGGGCCCCTCGGGCGCCCATCGACCTTGCCACTTCGCCTATAAAGTCACCCTGATGTCTACGCACTTCTATTCTTGTAGACTGTTGTTGGGCCTCCAAGTGCAGAGGTTTGTAGAACAACAGAAAGTTTCCCTTAATTGGATTACCCAAGGTTTATCGAACTTAGCGAGGAAGTGGTCAAAGGTATTCCCTCTCAAGCAACCTTGTAATCAAGATACAAGAAGTCTCTTGTGTCCCCAACACACCCAATACACTTGTCAGGTGTATAGGTGCACTAGTTCGGCGAAGAGATAGCAAAATACAAGTGGTAACGGTGCCAGAAAATAGCTTTGATGGAGCTTGACGTGGAGAAACTAAAGGAAAACTGAAATAAAGATGGAAGCAAGCAACACTACTAGAAAAACGCCTATTCGTGGCGCACATGAAAAGGCCTTCTGTGGCGCACTAGCAGCGCCAGCCCTCGCTGACTTTATTCGTGGCCGTGGCGCCTGCATCGCGCCACGAAGTTTAGATATCTGAGCGTGGCGCACATGCCAGTGCGCCACAGAAGTTTGGGCAGGTGCGCCACGCGTATGAAACGATAACCGTGGCGCACTAGGTGCTGTGCGCCACGGATATAAATTTCAAAATTCAAAAAAAAGCAGCAGATCTGGATCTCGTCGTCAGTGCCGTCGCGCGTCGGTGCAGGTCGCCGTCGTCGCCTCCTCGTCGTCACCTTGTTGTCGTCGTCGGAACTGCAAGGAGGAGGAGGAGAATAGGAGGAAGAGGAGGAGAAGAAGAGGAGGCAAAGGAGGAAGAGGAGGAGAAGAAGAGGAGGAAGAGGAGGAGAAGAAGAAGAGGAGGAGGCAGAGGAGGAAGAGGAGGAGAAGAAGAGGAGGCAGAGGAGGAAGATGAGGAGAAGAAGAGGAGGAGGAGAAGAAGAGAGGGAGGTAGGAAGAGATGGAGGAAGAGAGGGAGGAAGGGAGGTCGACGTCGCCCGTTGTCACTGCGAGGAGGAGGAGAAGGAGGTCGACGTCGCGCCATCACTGCAAGGAGAGGAGAAGGAGAAGGGAGAAGGGAGAAGGAAGAAGGAAGAAGGAAGAAGGAAGAAGGAAGAAGGAAGAAGAAGAAGAAGGGAAAGGGAGAGGAAGAGGGAAAAGGGAAGGAAAGGGAAAGGAAAAGGAGGGCGGGGTGGGGATTCAAATTTGAATCCCGCCCAAGCTTATCCGTGGCGCACTAGGTGGTGGTGCGCTACGGGTAAGTCGCCCTCTATTTTTTTTCTGCAGGAAAAACGGTCTTTTGACCATAACTTTTTACTCTTTTCGAATTTTGAAAATCTAAAAAATTGCTAAACGACCAAAGGTCGTTGCGAGCGGATGTGAAATCTCGTTCTCGTCATTTTGGTATATTATACGATTTTTTTCGATATCGTATGCAAAAGTTACGGCCTTTTTACCGTGGCATGACTTTTTTTTTGCAAATAAAGTCGAAACTCATTTTTGTTAATTTTACTAGAAGCTATACCACATTACCTACCTAAATATGAAAGGATTTAATTTTTTGAAGTGTTTATCATTTTCGTTTATTTTTTGCAAACCCTAAAAAGGCGATCCACAGGGGGGTGGAGTTGGTGCATGCCACTTAGGCGTAGGGCACTAGGGCAGAGTGCCCTACGGCTAAGTTTATACATCTGTGGTGCACTATGCCATGTGCGCCACAGATGTTTGTGGACGTTTCACAGCAGAGGGGGCGTGCGCTTAGGCGTAGCGCACCCCCCCCATGTGCGCCACAGATGACACTAACAACTGTGGCGTACATGACTATAGTGCGCTACAGATGTTTGGCGAGCGTCCAACAGGGCCCTGGACCACACACATCTGTGGCGCACTATAGTCATGTGCGCCACGGTTGTTCTAGTTACTAGTAGGGCACTACCCACAGGTGAGCCACGCCTGTTTTAGCCGTGGGGCACTTCAACCATGTGAGCCACGGATGTGCTGATTACCTATAGATGTTTTCCTAGTAGTGCAAACATGCAACAGATCTAGATGCAAACGGTGTTTCAATGCTTAGAAACAAGTCCTAGGTATCATACTTTCACTAGTGAACACTCTCTCATATAAATATCCTATCTTCATGATACTACTCTTAACTACTCTCCGGTTGTACACTCTAATCCATGGTAGGGCTATAACAGCACTCCTCAAAATCTGCCTTCCCCAATCTAGATAACCCCACACTGTCACCTTGAGCGCTAGATGGTTCCAACAAACACCACAATTTCATAGAGACATCCAACTCCAAATATAACTCATAACAAATATATATGTAGTCTAGGTTAAGTGCCACACACGGTGCGCCCGCTGTCACTTTCACACACATGGGGAAAATCATAGATCTATTAAAGCACGATGAGTATTTATGTAGACTCTAGCCTAAGTGCCACCACGGTATGCACGTTGTCACTTTCACACACGTGGGGAGAGCTAGAGATCTATTAAAGCACTTGAGTAGCAGAGTAGATCTACTTGATTACAAAGCTCATGACCATAATATGAGCACGCATAGAGAGAGATGAACACATAGCTACCGGTAGAGCCCTTAGCCTCGAGGAAGAACTACTCCCTCCTCATCAGGGGAATCAACAACGGTGATGGATATGGCTCCGGGGTCACTTCCCCATCCCGGCAGGGTGCCGAAACAGAGACTTTCTGTCCCCCCGAATCTCTCCTTCGGTAGCGGCGGTGCTGCGGAAATTTTCGTGCCTTTCTGGTCGATGATTTAGGGTTTCTAAGTCGGAGGCTTCTTATAGGCGAAGGAGGCAAGGTCAGTGGAGGGCCAGGGGGGCACACTCCCTATGGGCGCGACCAAGGTGGGACCCGCGCCCACCTAGGGTGTGGCCACCCTGGTGTCCTCCTCCGTCTTGTCTTCGATTTTCCGTATCGCTCAGGGAAAATATGAACTTTTGCTTTTGTCCCGTCCAATTCCGAGAATATTCATTTTTTAGCTTTCTGAAACCAAAAACAACTGAAAACAGGCAACTGGCACTATGGCATCTTGTCAATAGGTTAGTTCCAGAAAGTGTATAAGAATACATCAAAGTGTAGACAAAACAAAGAAAAGTAGATACTAAACAAGCATGGAAAATCAAAAATTATAGATACGTTTCCGACGTATCAGGCATCCCCAAGCTTAACTCCTGCTTGTCCTTGAGTAGGTAAGTGATAAAATAATAATTTTTGAGGTGACATGCACCATCAAAACCAAGATCAAACCATTTGCAAGCATTGAAAGCTGGGATCAAAGAACTCTAAACATGTGCATGAAAGATGAAGTTCTAACAATAATACAAAGTAACTATGCATGCAACATGAAAGTCTACAAACAAATATCATGAATAATATGCATTGAAAAACGTTTGTTTCTTTCACATACAGAAAACATAACATAGTGGCATTCAGCTTGTCCCTGATGGAGTAGCAAATAGATGAATAGGACACATTCAAAGTTCATAAGAGTGACTAGATACAAATAGCACAAGAACAATCAATATCAACAATATGCATCAATCAATAAGTTTTGGAACAATGCACATAGAACTAAGAATGGCAACTATGCTCTCTTAACTGGTGCCTAAAGGTAGAAGGTGGAGACTAAATATAATAGTGGAAGAAAGGCCCTTCATAAAGGAAAGCAGGGATTTCAATTCTCATAAAGAGATTCCAAAAATTATGGTACTTGTTAGCTTTCAGCTCTCATTGCCCCTATCATAAGCATCTTGAAGTGATTAAGGTTAAAGTGAACAAACTATGGAGTATGTGCTTGACAAAGTATAAGCTGGCAATCTCATGTCCCTTGAATACGAGGGCCGCTCCTCATACTACTCAAGTTTAGTTACTTGCAAGTTCTTGTCATAGTAAGTATATGTGTATCATAGAGAACCACCAACGGGGTACCCCTTGCACATGGTACATGAGCTTTCCCATAACCAAAATGACAAGGCAAGCAGACAATGAACATCTCAGCATTCTTCTTATTTACCATGTGAATATGGTGCTTTTTTCTCTCTTTCCTATTTTCTCAATATGTCTCTTTTTTATAAGAAGAATGCTTCATAGATGTCACTATGGTGATGCTGCAAGTTCCCACCATGATTAGGCATGGCTTAGGCTAGTGGCCCATGCGTTTCTCTAACACACATACATAACTCCATGGACTTACAAGCTCCCCTTTCATTTCACACCGACGACATCCATAGACAAAAGAGCATGATATCAACTGTGTACAAAGTACAAGTGCAATGTTGAAAGCGTTCCCCATGACAACATGGTTCTATTAATTCCAACGTATAAGTGCAAGCATATACAACATAGATGACACAATGGTTCAAGTTTATTAGGGTCAAGAAAAATAAAGTGTGCCATCAAGTTCGTGAGAGCTTTAATCACTAAGTTTGCATATAAGAAAATACTTTTTAATTGGAAGATAGATGAAAACAAGAATATACTTGGAATGGTGTAACACACCATGCATAGGAACTTATAGTGGACACTTTGGAATAACTTTGTTTCTTGGGAGTTGGAAGCATGAGTAGAGCTTACTCATATAAGTGGAGGCTAGCAAAAGACTAGGAGCGACCAACTAAGAGAGCAATAATGGCCATAATCATGCAGAGCGACAAAACATTACTAATCAAAGCATAATGTGGTACCACAAGTCAAAAACTAAATGATCATAGAGGCTAAGGTTACTGGTTCATAGTTATAACATGGTGTGTGCATGTGCCAAGTCAACCAAAACAAAACATCAAAGGAGAATATCACAATACTATGATTTTGTATGCTAAAACAAAGCATGATTCTTTCAAGGCACATTAAGCAATCCTAATTGTTTGTAACAAGTAATGCTACAGCAATAATAACTAAGCATAAGGTCAAAACAACACCTAGCATGACATGATAAAGTCAGTCAAAGCAAGCTCCTCTTGTACTACTCAAGCAAGAACTTTCTACTACTCTCCAACACCAATAAACTTTTTTGAAACAACATAGAGAGAAGGGGGTCCAAACTACTTTATTAAAGCAAACTAAACTAAAACTAGATGCTCCAAGAACAACACAACAGCGCATGAAACAATAAAAACGAAGTGTCTAGAAAGACCTGAGCTTTTTATTGATGTAGAAGGGGATGCCTTGGGCATCCCCAAGCTTTGACGCTTGTACCTCTTGAATATTTATTGGGGTGACACGGGGTGGCATCCCCAAGCTTGAGATTTTGTCCATTCTTCATCTCATTACATCATTCTCGCTCTACACCTGAAATTTTTTCCTTCATACAAAACTTCACACAATCTTCATTAGCAACATTAGTGTATTCAAAAGATAATAGACCTTTGGGTTTAGCTTTGGAACAGCAAAACTTTCACTAAAAACACAATATAGTGTAGCAATTCCCTCAAAAATCTCAATTTCCCAAAAAGAACCCAAAAAGGAATCAATAAGAAGCAAATGAAATAATGGCAGAAATCTGTCAAAATAGACCAGCAAGCAGAAACCTATTTTTTCGAAGACCTTATGTTGCTCAAATCAAAAAGTGTTGAACTAACTAAAGTTAGCTAACATACTGGGGGATTTATTCTTAAATTATCATCTCAATCCTACTTACAGATATTCCTCGCGAGTATTTATGGTGGAGCACAAAAATCTGTTTCGGGACAGCAACTCCCCAAATCTTACTTCCCTCTCATTAGAGGTTATTCTTGGCACAAAAAGCAAACAAAAATGATAAGGAGTGGTCATTACTGAAGTAATAACTTCCAAGACTCAAGAAAACTCTTGGGTTATCTCCCAACAAGTACTTTTCTTTAACGCCTTTAAGTTAGGCTTGATAGTTTGAGAAGATGCTCATATAAGAAATATGAATTGAAGTAAAAGAGAGAATCAAGAAGAAAATTAAAAACACATTTAAGTCTAACCCAATTCCTATGCATAGGAATCTTGTAAAGAAACAAGTCATGAAAGAACAAAGCAACAAGCATAAGAAAGCAAAACAAGTGCAACTTCAAGATTTTCAACATAAAGAGGGGAAACTTAATATTTTTGAGATACATAAGACCATGTTTCCCTCTCTCATAATAACTTTTAGTAGCAACATGAATAAAATTAACAATATAACTATCACATAAAACATTTTTATCATGATCCACGTGCATAAAATGATTATTACTCTCCACATAAGCATAGTCATTCTTATTAATCATAGTGGGAGCAAATTCAACAAAATAGCTATCACTATTATTCTCATCACCATAGTCATCAAATATAGGAGGCATATTGTAATCACAATAAGTATTCTCCTCAATAGTAGGTGGACTAAAAATATCATAATCATCATTGTAATCATCATATATTGGAGGTTTGGTATCATCATAAGGAATAGAATAGCTATGTTCCAAAGCTGGGGAACTAAAAAGATCATTTTCATAAAAGCTAGCTTCCCCAAGATTTGACTTTTTCATAGCATTAGCAATAATGGTGTTCAAAGAATTCATACTAATAACATTGCTATTAGCATGCAAATAAAGTTCCATAGGTTTTTTAATTTTCTCTTCAAACACTTCATGTCCTAACTGAAGATAAATACTATAAAGGTCTCTAATTTTGTTGTTGTTTTCCATTAAGCCTAACTAGTTAAAACAAGAAACAAAAAGAAAAAAATGCAGAATCTAAAGGAAATAACTTCGAGCACTCACACCATAGGATGTGAGTACCTTTTAACTTACCTCCCCGGCAACGGTGCCAAAAAATAACTTGACGGCGAGGTAAGGTAAAAGTCCCAAAACCTCCCCGGCAACGGCGCCAGAAAATAGCTTGATGTCTACGCACTTATTTTCTTGTAGACAGTTGTTGGGCCTCCAAGTGCAGACGTTTGTAGAACAGCAACAAGTTTCCCTTAAGTGGATTACCCAAGGTTTATCGAACTCAGGGAGGAAGTGGTCAAAGGTATTCCCTCTCAAGCAACCTTGTAATCAAGATACAAGAAGTCTCTTGTGTCCCCAACACATCCAATACACTTGTAAGGTGTATAGGTGCACTAGTTCGGCGAAGAGATAGTGAAATACAAGTGGTAACGGTGCCAGAAAATAGCTTTGATGGAGCTTGATGTGGAGAAACTAAAGGCAAATTGAAATAAAGATGGAATCAAGCAAACATGCAACAGATCTAGATGCAAACGGTATTTCAATGCTTAGAAACAAGGCCTAGGGATCATAATTTCACTAGTGAACACTCTCTCATATAAATATCGTCTCTTCATGATACTACTCTTAACTACTTTCCGGTTGGACACTCTAATCCATGGTAGGGCTATAACAACACTCCTCAAAATCCGCCTTCCCCGATCTAGATAACCCCACACTGTCACCTTGAGCGCTAGATGGTTCCAACAAACACCACAATTGCATAAAGACATCCAACTACAAATATAACTCATAACAAATATATTTGTAGTCTAGCTTAAGTGCCACACACGGCGCGAACGCTGTCACTTTCACACACATGGGGAAAAGCATAGATCTATTAAACACGATGAGTATTTATGTAGACTCTAGCTAAGTGCCACCACGGTATGCACGCTGTCACTTTCACACACGTGGGGAGAGCTAGATATCTATTAAAGAACTTGAGTAGCAGAGTAGATCTACTTGATTACAAAGCTCATGACCACAATATGATCACGCATAGAGAGAGATGAACACATAGCTACCGGTAGAGCCCTTAGCCTCGAGGAAGAACTACTCCCTCCTCATCATGGGAATCGGCAACGGTGATGGAGATGTTGGTGGAGATCGATGGAGATGGCTCCGGGGGCACTTCCCTGCCCCGGCAGGGTGCCGGAACAGAGACTTTCTGTCCCCCAAATCTCCCCTTCGGTGGCGGCGGCGTCGCAGAAGTTTTCACTGCCAAGGTAGGCCCCGCGCACACCTGGGGTGTGGCCACCCTGGTGTCCTCCTCCGTCTCGTCTTCGATTTTCCGTATCGCTCAGGAAAAAATATGAACTTTGGCTTTTGTCCAATTCCGAGAATATTCATTTTTTTAGCTTTTTGAAACCAAAAACAGCAGAAAACAGGAAACTGGCACTATGGCATCTTGTCAATAGGTTAGTTTGAGAAAATGTATAAAAATACCTCAAAGTGTATACAAAACAAAGAAAAGTAGATACTAAACAAGCATGGAACATCAAAAATTATAGATACGTTTCTGACGTATCACACCCTGATGCATAAACCCTAATAACCCGATCAAAATTCCACGAAAGAGTCTATAGCCACCGCCATCTCCATTACTAGATCGGGGGGTGACATGGATATACCCTACGGGTACACGACATTGGTATACCTGGTCCATCCCAAGGAAGGCCCACGCAAGGACACGTAGCCCATGAAGATTTCGGGTGGCCCAAGCCCATGGCGTTTTTGACTCCTTGGAGGACAAGTCTAGATTAGATAGAATTTGAAAGGGTATCAACCCTAATTTGTAACCGACTCGACCTCTCTCGAGACCTGGCCTATTTATATAAAGGCCAGGAGGGTACGACGAGAAGGATCCTCAACTCACATCATACACACCTCACACCAGATTGCATATGTGCACCCCTGTAACTTTCGATTCCGCCGTAATCAAGAGCAGACAAGCAGGAGTAGGGTTTTCCCTCCGGGGGCCTGAACCTGGGTAAATATCGTGTCCCTGTGTTGCTTGTCTATTAACCGTTCCGCGACTTCCAGCATCCCAATCTTCTCCAAAACCCAAGTCCATAACAATGGGCATTGACGAGATTGAACCTCGTCAATTGACGCCGTCTGTGGGAAGCGGGGACGCTGATCGTGCGGTCGTGACGGTTCCATCCGGAGCGATCTACGATTCATCAGTGATAGAGAGTCACCTCCTCTTCGGCGCCTTCGACTTCACCGCACACTCGTCGGCAACCTTGAAAGATTTCGAGTTCGTCGGCGATGGGCTCGAGATGCTGTTCGGGAGCTTCTGCTTCCAGGTGGGGTAGACCGGCACCCTCCGCCTCCCAGAGCGGGTGCCACCACCATCCATGAGGCCTGGTTCGTTGGTCCCACCCATCGGCACATTGCACGCATCGATTCTGACAGGCGATTCAGATGACAGTAGTAGCTGCAACTCCGATCTGTGCGGCCCCCCTTCGGATGAAGGAACCTACGGTTCCAGATCTGAAAGTTGCGGAAGCAGCAACCCACTCTGCGAGCGCTACCTATGCGCCATCATCAACAACGGAGCAGACCCACCACTAGGTTCGAGTGCCAATCCACCACCCAATCCCCCTCCCAACCCGCAAACTGGGAACAGAGGAAACAGGGGAAACCCGGCTAACAGGGCCAACGAAGGCGGCAATAGCGGCTATGAACATATCAACCTCAACGAGGAAGGCTGGCGCCAAGCACGCAAAGCCATGGCAGGCAACAAAATCCTACCTGTGGATGCCTCCCGAGATCTGTTGATGGCCTACCACCTCCTCCTAATCGATGAGCACAACCGGCAGGTGAAGCTGATGGAGGAGCTCGAAAAGCGTCAGAAGGCAACTGCGGAATCCAGCGCGCGACGAGCTGCTCTCTCCACCGCTGACGTCTCTACTTCACATGGCAACAACGCCAATAAGTACCGCTCCTGCATGGAGAGCATGGACCCCGCTGCATGACGCGAGGTCACCAGGGCCCTCAGCACGTCCTTCATGACGATGGACTCACACGGCAACGTCATGCCAAAAACGCCACAGGCTGTGATCATGGCAGCCACCACTTATCTCGCGTCCAACCCGCCTCCGGTGGGCGACCCGAAAAACTCAATGCATAAGTATGCACTAGCAGGCCTCAGACTCGTCGGAGTTACGTTCCACGACAAAACTCCTGTGGAGCCGAAGAAAAACGCTGCGGTCAAGTTCACTCGAAGCCACACACCCTCATCTGAGGAGGAGAAACACGACCTGCCCCGGCGCCGCCGGAGCCCACAGCATCGCAGGAGCAACTACGACGCTCGCAACGATCTCATCCAATGCAAGATTGACAAATCACGTGTTAAACGTGCGTGATCAACTGAGTCCGAAGAGGAGGACGATGGAGAGCTATGCGGAGCCAGACGCTTCAGCAGATCCATTCGGTAAATTCGGATAGCGAAAAATTTCAAGCTCCCTTCGAACAATCCGAAGTTCAACGGAATGCAAGAGCCAAAGGCTTGGCTCGACGATCACCTGTCGTCGGTCAAGCTCCACGACGGAAACAAGAACACCGCCTTACAGTGCCTTCAACTGCAGCTGATAGGCGCAGCTAGGGTCTGGCTCAGTAGCCTATCCTCCGGCTCCATCCGAAGCTGGAAGAGCTGGCGTACAGATTCATCCGCAACTTCCAGCAAAAGGCCAGCCTCAATCGAAGAGCTACGGGCCTGCACCCAATGGGCCAACGAGTCTATCCGTTCGTACATACTACACTAGTCCCACATCAAGAACTCTGCTGTGCACATCTCTGAGGAAAGAGCAATCGACGCCTTCAAGGACGGTGCAAGGTGCCCATATTTCAAGGAGGAGCTCAGGCGCGTCAAGCCCAAGACACTTGATCACCTCATGGACATCGCCAACCGATGGGCAGATGGCGAGGACTCTGTCAACCGAGCGCATTCGGATGACGAAGACGACTACGGCCGCAGGCGCGAACACCGCAACAAAAGAAGATCCCACGTATATGATGATCGTGATGGAGTCTACATGGTTGCGGCTGGTACACCGATCGACGCGATGACGGCAACCGCAATAGCGGATATCGTAGCAGCAACTACCGCGACGGCGGACAACCCACGCAAATGTGGTAACGCTGCAACCGCGACGATGAGCCTTCGGCATATGACAAGTTGTATGGTCCCTGCACCATCCACTTCTACATCGACAAAGAAGATGGTAAGAAGAAGACCAGCCACATGCTCAAGGACTGCCGAGAGTTCGAGAAGCTCAGCGAGGGCCTCACACAAATGCGGCGCCAAACCGTAAACCCTGGATTCGGTCCCTCACCAGGTGCTATCTGTAGGGTTTTGTAGCATGGAAAACAAAAAATTTCTATCGCATACAAACAAACAAGCCAAGATCTATCTACTAGATTGTAGCAACGAGTCGATGGAATAACTCACCCTCGAAGATTCCAAAGTGTTTAACGAGAGCGGATTCTCGTGGGTGATGTAGTCGTACTCTTCCCGATCTCAAGATCGCGTAGACGATCCTTCCCATGCGTTCGGCGGCGCTCATGGTCACAGTCCTGCGTACTGACGAAGACCTTCCTCTCCTTGTTCCAAAGGCAGCGAGAGGTTGTAGCACTCTCCTCGCGATTCGGCTGTGGCAGTGGTACCGAAGTAGAGGAGATCTCACAGGCTTCGCCTTAAGCCGAGCAGTATGGTGGAGTATGAGAGAGTCCCTCAACGATCTAGGGTTTAGACACGAGGAGGAGCAAGCCGTGGCTAGGGTTTAGCTAGGCGGTTTGCCTAAGGCGGGCGGCTATGGGCGGCGCGGCTTGGGGCTAGGGTTTGGAGGAGAGGATCTTGTGTGTAAGGAGGGAGCCCTGCCCCTCCTTATATAGGTGGAGGCGGCCGGCCAAGGGAGGAGGAGTCCCTCCCAACTCTTGGGTGGGCGCGCCGGTTGGAGGAGGATTCCCTCCCAACTTGGTTTCCACTCCTCCTCTTTCCAAAACTTGTCGTTTGACTTTCAAACTAGCCGTTTGACTTTTCAATTTAGGATTTGAATAAACCCTTTATTTTGGACAGCGAAGACACTTAGTACATGATGCAATCATTCCAACTTGCAATGACACATTCATGTAACCCTTCCCTCCGGAGTCTAGGACATTCCGGAACCTTCTAGAACATTCCCGATGAAAACACCGGAACCATTCTCCAACTCCGAAACGGGACTTTCCTTATATGAATCTTATTCTCCGGACCATTCCGGATCTCCTTGTGATATCCCGGATCCCATCCGAGACTCCGAACAACATTCGGTATCTTTCTCATCATACCATAACTACTCAAACAACGTCGAATCCTTAAGTGTGTCTCCCTACGGTTCGTGAATTATGCGGACATGATCGAGACACTTCTCTGAACAATAACCAATAGAGGAATCTGTAAATTCATATGGCTCCCACATATTTCTACGATTACTTTGCGATCGAATAAACCACTTACATACGATACCAATTTCCCTTTGTCTCACGATACTTTACTTATCCGAGGTTATGATCGTCGGTATCTCTGCATACCTAGTTCAACCTCGTTACCGATAAGTACTCTTTTCTCGTTCCCGTGATATGTGATCCCTTGTGAGCCAGTCACATGCTTGCAAGCTAATTGGATGACATTCCACCGAGAGGGCCCAGAGTATATCTATCCGTCATATGGATGGACAAATCCCACTCTTGATCCATGTGTCTCAACCAATACTTTCCAAACACTCAATGCCACCTTTATAGCCACTCAGTTACGGTGTGGTGTTTTATGTCATCAAAGCATCCATCCGGCAAAGGTGATATGCATGATCTCATGGTCGAAGGAATTAGGTTACTATGTATCAGAAAGCATATAGCAATTGAACTATTGAAATGACTTGATCTTTATGCTACGCTTATCTATAGGAGTATGTCCATCATATCATTCTCCTAACGATATGATCTTGTTGTTAATAACATCTCAATGTTCATGATAAGGAAACCACAATCATCTATTAACCAACAAGCTAGTATTATATAGAGGCTTTACTAGGGACTTCAAATTAAGTTTACAAATCACACAAGTATTAATGTTTCCTTGTTAATACTATTATAGCATGAATGTAAACATTTATCATAAACACAAAGATATAATAATAACTACATTTATTATTGCCTCTAGGGCATATCTCCAACAGTCTCCCACTTGCACTAGAGTCATCTAATCTAGATTACATGGTAATATACCGAACACCCATGGCAGTTTGGTGTTGGTCATGTTTTGCCCTCGGGAGAGGTTTAGTCAACGGATCTGCCATATTCAGATCGGTGTGTACTTTGAAAATCTTTATATCACCATCTTGGATATGTTCTCGAATAGCGTGAAAACGTAGCTTGATATGCTTCAGCTTCTTGTGTGACCTTGGTTCTTGTGCATTGGCTATGGCGCCCATGTTATCACAAAGAGATAGACATTGGGTCCAGGCACTAGGAACCACACCCAGCTGTAATGAACTCTTTCATCCATATCGCTTCTTGTGAAGCCTCTGAGCAACCATGTATTCCGATTCAGTTGAAGATCTCACACAACGCTTTGCTTTGCACTCCTCCAGCTAAGCTGCTGCACCATTCAAAATAAATACATTATCCAGTTGTGATTTAGAATCATCCGGATCGGTGTTCCAACTAGCATCGGTGTAACCATTAACAACGAGCTGTTCATCACCTCCATAAGAAAGAACCATATCCTTAGTTCTTCTCAAGTACTTAAGGATGTTTTTGACCGCTGTCCAATGATCCACTCCTGGATCACTTTGATATATGCTAGTTAAACTAACAACATATGCAATGTCGGGTCTAGTACATAGCATGGCATACATTAGAGATCCTATGGCTGAGGCATAGGGAGTCTTACTCATCCTTTCTCTATCTTACGCCGATGTCGGACTTTGAGTTTTACTCAAGGTCGTATTGGGAAACATGGGCAAGAACCCTTTCTTGCTATCTTCCATTCCAAACCTCTTTAGAACTTTGTCCAAATATGTACTTTGTGACAATGATATTTGGCGTTTCGATCTATCTCTATAAATCTTTATGCCTAATATATAAGCTGCTTTGCCAAGATCCTTCATTGAAAAACTATTATTCAAATATTCCTTGACACTATTAAGAATGTCTACATCATTCCCAATCAACAATATGTCATCTACATATAGTATTAAGAATGCTCTGAGCTCCACTCACTTTCTTGTAAATACAAGCTTCTCCATAAGTTTGTATAAAACCAAAACTTTTGATTACCTTATCAAAACGTTGATTCCAACTTCGGGATGCTTGCTTCAATCCATAGATGGACCGTTGAAGTTTGCATACCTTGTTAGCATCTTTAGGATCGACAAAACCTTTGGGTTGCATCATATACCACTCTTCATCAATGTCTCCATTGAGGAATGCTGTTTTGACATCCATCTGCCATATCTCATAATCATAATATGCAGCGATTGCTAACATAATCCTCACAGACTTTAGCTTCGCTACTGGTGAGAAAGTCTCATCGTAGTCAACTCCTTGAATTTGTCGAAACCCTTTTGCGACAAGTCGAGATTTATAGACAGTAAGATTACCATCTGCATCTGTTTTCTTCTTGAAAATCCATTTATTCTCGACAGCCTTCCGGCCATCCGGTAAGTCCACCAAAGTCCATACTTGCTTTTCGTACATGGATCCAATCTCGGATTTCATGGCTTCTTGCCATTTATTGGAATCTGGGCTAATCATCGCTTCCTCATATGTCTCAGGGTCATCGGTGTTGTCCACCAACATGACACTCATAACGGGATCATACCAATCTGGAGTGGTACGAGTTCTTGTTGACCTGCGAGGCTCTGCAGCAACTTCAACCGAAGTTTCATGATCATCATCATTAGCTTCCTCTCTTATTGGTGCAGGCACCACAGGAACTTCTTCCGGTGCTGCGCTACTCGCAATTTCGAGAGAAGGTTCGACAACCTCGTCGAGTTCTACTTTCCTTCCAGTCACTTCTTTCGAGAGAAATTCCTTCTCTAGAAAGGATCCATTCTTGGCAACGAAGATTTTGCCTTCGGATCTATGATAGAAGGTATACCCAATAGTTTCCTTTGGGTATCCAATGAAGACGCATTTTTCCGCTTTGGGTTCAAGCTTGTCTAGTTGTAACTTCTTTACATAGGCTTCGCATCCCCAAACTTTAAGGAACGACAATCTAGGTTTCTTCCCAAACCATAATTCATACGGTGTCGTTTCAACGGATTTAGATGGTGCCCTGTTTAAAGTGAATGCGGCTGTTTCTAATGCATAACCCCAAAATGATAGCGGTAAATCTGTAAGTGACATCATAGAACGAACCATATCTAAGAGAGTTCGATTATGACGTTCGGACACACCATTACGTTGTGGTGTTCCCGGCGGTGTCAATTGTGAAAGTATTCCGCATTTCTTCAAATGCTCGCCAAACTCGTAACTTAGATATTCACCTCCACGATCAGAACGTAGAAATTTAATCTTCTTGTTACGTTGATTCTCTACCTCACTTTGAAATTCCTTAAACTTCTCGAAAGTTTCGGACTTATGTTTCATGAAATAGATATACCCATATCTACTCAAGTCATCCGTGAAGGTAAGAACATAACGATAACCACCGCGCGACGCTACACTCATTGGACCACACACATCGGTATGTATGATTTCCAATAAGTCCGTAGCTCGCTCCATCATACCAGAAAATGGAGTCTTAGTCATTTTACCCATTAGACATGCTTCGCATCTATCAAGTGATTCAAAATCAAGTGATTCAAGAAGTCCATCGGAATGGAGTTTCTTCATACGTTTCACTCCAATGTGACCAAGACAACAGTGCCACATATAGGTCGAATTATCGCTTGATTTCAAACGTTTAGCCTCAATGTTGTTGATATGTGTATTTCCACTATCGAGATTCAATAAGAATAGACCATCTATCAAAGGTGCATGTGCATAAAACATATTACTCATATAAATCGAACAACCATTATTCTTGGACTTAAACAAGTAACCGTCTCGCAATAAACAAGATCCCGATATAATGTTCATGCTCAACGCAGGCACCAAATAACAATTATTTAAGTATAAAACTAATCCCGATGGTAGATGAAGGGGTAGCGTGCCGACCGCGATCACATCAACCTTTGATCCATTTCCCACGCGCATCGTCACCTCGTTCTTCGCTAGCTTCCGTTTATTCTAAGACTGTTTGAGTTACAAATATGAGCAACCGAACCCGATTATCAAATACCTGGCACTACTACGAGTACTAGTGAGATACACATCAATAACATGTATATCAGATATACCTTTCTTCTTGATGTTGCCGTTCTTCAAATTCGCCAAGTACTTTGGGAAATTCCGCTTCCAATGACCTTCTCCCTTGCAGTAAAAGCATTCAGTATCAGGCTTAGGTCCAGCCTTGGTCTTCTTCGTCGGCGTGGCAACTTTCTTACCACCCTTCTTGAAGTGTCCCTTCTGCTTAGACTTGCCTTTCTTGAATTTGGTGGTCTTATTGACCAACAACACTTGGTGCTCTTTCTTAATCTCCATTTCTGCAGATTTCAACATGGCAAAGAGTTCTGGCAACGTCTTTTTCATGTTCTGCATGTTGTAGTTCATCACAAAGTTCTTGTAACTTGGTGGTAGTGATTGGAGGACACGGTAAATCCCCAAAGCATTAGGAATCACAATACCCAAGCTTTGAAGTTTGTTTATGCGTCTGGACATCTTAAGCACATGCTCACCGACGAGCTGCCCTCTTCCATCTTGCGCTTAAAGAACTTTTCGAAGCCTCATAGCTTTCAATTGCCGCATGAGTCTCAAAGATCAATTTGAGATCCTCGACAATATCATATGGGTCTGAATTCTCAAACCTTTTCCAAGCTCCGATTCTAAACCATACAAGATAGCACATCGAATCGTGGAGTACTAAGTCTTCCGAGTGAGGTAAACGTTCTTTACTTCATCGGCAAGCATCACCGCGTGTGGTTACCCAGTGCATCCAGACATATGTCAAATTACCATTTGTGAGGACAATCCTCAAATTGCGGAACCAATCCGAAGTTGCTTCCATTGTTTTTCAACTTTTCTTTCTCTAGGAACGCATTAAAATTGATGGTAGGGGCTGCCATTGATCTACAACATATTTGCAATAGTTTAGACTAAGTTTATGACAAATTGAGTTCAAATTAATAATAAAATCAATCTAGGTGAACTCCCACTCAAAACAATATCCCTCACATTGTTTTAGTGATCACATGAACCAAATCCACTACATCAACACCGATCATCACGAGAGTTGATATAGTTTCAATGGCGAACAATCGACATGTTCATCATATCTACTATATGATTCATGCTTTACCTTTCGGTGATCCGTGTTCCGAGACTATGTCTGTACATGCTAGGCTCGTCAAGATCAAACCTTAGTTTCCGCATGAGCAATTCTGGCTTGCTCACGTTGTATACACTTGCGGAATCTAACACACCCGATCATCACGTGGTGCTTCGAAACAACAAGCTTTAGCAACGGTGCTAACTAAGGGTGAACACTTTATGACTTGAAATTCATGTGCATGAGGGATCATCTTATAATGCTACAATGCCTACTAAGCAATATAAGATGCATAAAGGATTAACATCACATGCAATTCATAATATGTGATATGATATGGCCTTTCTTCTTTTGTGCTTCCGATCTCCATCTTCTAGCACGAACATGATCTCCATCATCACCGGCATTGCATCAAGGTCAATGACGCTTCTCCATGGTTGTCGCCCACCGCTTCAACTATTACAACTACTTTGAACAGACACGGGTCTTAACATAAATTAAAGACAACCATATGGCTCGCGGTTGCCAACTTACAATAAGGAACATTGCATACATCAAATATAATCACAATCATGGCCATATCACATCATCAGACACCCTCGCAAAACAAAGTTAGACGCCTCTAATTTCTTTGCATGTTTTACGTGGTTTGGGGCTTTCAATAAGTGTCGTTCTAACTTTAACAAGAACCACAACATTGATACTAGTATTGTTAATCACCCGTTGTAAATTGGATCTTAACTATGCTAGGAGAAACAGCACCATAAAGCCACTTATGCAATACAAGTTGCATGTCAAGCGTGGAGCAAGTCTCATGAACGATGTCATGTAAGGTTAGCCGCTTCATCCCAACATACCGCAAGATGCAAAGTACACAAGAAGCAATCGACAATAAAAGCATCAACGCCCACAATGACCATTGTGTTCTACTCGCAACAGATCTACATATAGACACGGCTTTGATACCCTTTGTAGGGTTTCAGTAGCATGGAAAACAAAAAATTTCTATCGCATACAAACAAACAAGCCAAGATCTATCTACTAGATTGTAGCAACGAGTCGATGGAATAACTCACCCTCAAAGATTCCAAAGTGTTTAACGAGAGCGGATTCTCGTGGGTGATGTAGTCGTACTCTTCCCGATCTCAAGATCGCGTAGACGATCCTTCCAGCTGCGTTCGGCAGTGAATGGTCACGATCGCTTCGGTTGACTCGTGAATACCTTCCTCTCCCTTGTTCCAGCAGGCGGAGGTTGTAGCACTCTCGCGATTCCGCGACAACTGGCGTGGTACCGGAAGTAGAGGGAGATCTCCTGAGGCACTTAAGCCGGAGCGAGTATGGTGGAGTATGAGAGAGTCCCTCAACGATATAGGGTTTAGACACGCCGAGGAGGAGCAAGTCGGCGGCTAGGGTTTAGCTAGGCGGTGGCGGCGGTTTGCCCTAGGGCCGGCGGCGGCTATGGAGGCGGCGGCGGCTTGGGGCTAGGGTTTGGAGGAGAGGATCTTGTGGTAAAGGAGGGGAGCCCTGCCCCTCCTTATATAGGTGGAGGGGGCGGCCGGCCAAGGGGAGGGAGGGGAGTCCCTCACCAACTCGGCTTGGATGGGCGCCTGTAACATCCCTAAATTCATATTTAAAAACTCATACATATCATCCTTGCATCCATCATCATTTAGGGTTTTCCCAACTCATTTCAGAAAACAGAAACATATGGTACCATGATTTTATGTGGTCAGTCTTATTTTAAATAGCCAACACCATTGGAAAGTTGGGAGTTTTAGGAACTTGGTTGCTTGCCTCCATTTTTGGAAGGTGTGTGTGAAAATTTTAGACCAAAGTTATAATTTAGAAATAATTACAAAACCCCTATTTCAAACATTTGCAAAATAGAAGCAAAGTCTCTGTTTGTTTGAAATCCAAGTTTGACCAAGCCCTTGCAAAGTAGCCCCATGAGTTTTGACCCATTTCTGAGACCAAATCACCACTACAAAACCTCAGGAAGATTTGAATTCAAATTGATTTTGAAACCATTTGAAAACCCATTCAGAAAATCGAAATAGAAAAGAAAAAGAATTAAACAAAGGAAAAAGGCCGCGCGCCAGATATCTAGCCCAGCAGAGAATCGAGCCCAACTAGCCCACCCGGGGGTTTCCTTTTCTTCTCTCCATGAAGACATAATCTGTCGTGACAGAGACCCCCACCTCCACCTCGCGCACTTCACGAAAGCGGCGGGCCTCCTCGCCGCCATCGTCTTCCCTCTCGATTCACAGCGACTCACATGGCCGTTGCAGCGCTGATCTCGCGAGCGTAATTAGCATTGATGCGACGAGCGTTTCCTGTCGAGGCTCCAGCTATAAGATCCCCACTTCCTAGCGACCATTTCCCCCCAGTCAATGCTGCCTTCACGCCACCAGGCTGCCCACGACTCACACAACACCACCGCAGACAGATATCACTCTGGCGATCAATTCCGGTGAGCTCCGTGCGCCCCTTCCTCTCTGATTCGTTCGAGCCACTTCGCAATCTCCTTGCGCACCTCCTGACCCCACCAATTCATCTGTCTCTTGCCCAGTCGCCGTTCCGCCGACGCGCAATCATCGACAACCACCTCGACTCCGTGACCAAATTCCGTAAGTCCCGGCGCCTTCACCGACTCACACGAGATTGTTCGGCACGTTCTTGCGCATCTCCTAAACCCCCTGGCTTGTGTTAGGGCGACGCGAAACCTCGGCAACGACTCCGACAACATCCACCCGACGCCGCCCGTAACTCCGACGAGCAATCCTCGCCGTGTCAGCGCGCCCCTCCGCAAACCAGTACCACGTCGAGCTTCAGCACGCCTTTGCGGATCTGGTAAGCACCTTCTTGCTTCCTGGGGCGATGTAGAACGCCGGCACCGCCGTAGTCGAACCGCGCCCGCCGATTAACGCCGCTAGCGCCGCCCGAGTATGGTTAGGTTGATTAGGAACGTTGGATCTAGATCCTGTGGCGTAGATTAGAAAGAGGACGAAGAGGTACGCGCGCGTCTGAGCCGCCAGATCTCACTTAGATCATGCGGTCCGCAGGACCCGATCCAACCGAAGCGGTACGCGCCAATAGGGACGCGACGCGTGGCAAGTGTTAGAACTAAAAACAGATTTAAAACAAGAATTTGATCCAAATTTCAAATGCTTATAACTTTTGATTGCCACGTTGGAATTTTGCAAACTTTATACCGTTGGATTCAGTGAAACAAGACCTATCTGAATATCCAATGTGTTTAACAAATAGTAACAGTTAAAATGACTTTATTTGTAGAAACATGTTTAAGGCTATTTTAAGTATAGATTTATTTTGGTAAATTGTATTACTGCCAAATAAGTTTAGTTGGCAAACTTGTGACTTGTTAAGTTTCTGTAAACATGTGCATGCTTGGTAGAGTTTTCAAAATCACCACTTAGTAAATTCTTGCATGCATGCATTCATATTATTTTTGATTGTATATAATTGTGTGTAATTGCATGCTATAATTTTTGTGTAGATTTTGCTAGTGATTGTGATTGTGAAGAGTGCTACTCTCCCCACTACCAAGGCAAGTGATATTTTCATGAATATTTCTATCCTATGTTTTGTACTAGCATTAGATATTTTGCTAAGTCTTGCATGCTATTTTTTCCTAATGCTAAGTTGGGAAATCCTAAGTAGTGTAGAATTGTAGAATTGCTAGGGAATTTTCCCAAGTTAAGTTATCATACCATGCTTAGCCTAGCTATTTAGCAAACAAGGGTTGGTGAAAATCTATACTTACTATGATGGAAATATTTCTAAGTCATGAGACTTATGTTTTCCTAATAAAACAACTAAGTCAAATGAACCTCCTGGGTGGAATGGAAGGATTGGGTTATGTTGAGTGGTTACACAAGGCCATGGACTTGGTTTATCTCACTTGTGGTATGCCACCCAGGAACAAAGGGATTTGGAGGCCAAGTGTTGAGAAAGCTTACAGTGCAACCACTTGGCAATATGGGCTTTGCCTTGATCATATAGGTTGCTAGAACTTAGTCATTTGGACAGTTGGTGGTAGTTGGGATGATAGGTTGGAACGCGTCCATTTGACTAAGGAAAGGCTTGAAAGGTCTGTCTTGGGAAACCAAGTGCGGTGGGAAAGTGCACAACCTCTGCAGATGGAAAACCTAAGTACTTAGCCTAGTCCAAGGCAATGGACAATTTGAGCATCAAGACATGGAAGCTACAAGAATCTCATCACTCCAACTTCTAAGTAAAATTTGTGGGTGAACAAGGGTAAAGGACCCCAATGTCTATTGGTGGTTTCTTGGGAAGTTTTTGATAAAGAAAAACTTAGTGATTTCAACTAATAGGTAAAACCTATTTTCAAGCAAAGCAAGCCAAGCTACACTTAGCCAAAATGCATATAGTAATATAGTCCACTTAAAATTTACTAAGGTATCACTTGCCAATACTATTCCAAAGTATTGACCCTCTGTGGCTGTAACTTGTGATGTTGCAGGTTACTCCGATGATGAGTAGGAGTCATGAGTCTACACTCAACATGCTTGCCTGTGGCACATGAAGATGAAGACTTATGTTTATTTACTTATTCCTTAAACTCTTGTATTAGGCCTATGGCCCTGAGTTGTAAAAGACTATGTTTTATCTCTGGAATGAATGTAATAAACGACCTTTGTATCTGTGTACTTCATCTTAAACTGTGGATGCTAGCATTGATCCAGGGACTAGCATTGCAATCACATGGATCCTTTCCTTATAAAGGAGGGGTCTAACAGATGGTATCAGAGCACTGTGTTGCCTGTAGGATTATGACCCTAGGATTGGAAAACCACTAAGGAAAAGTTTTCAACTACTTCTACACTTGTCTATTCTTCTCGTAAACTTTTCTAATCTTCTCATTCTCATCTCTATTTGTAGATGAACTCCATCAACGAAGCCGTGAAGAAAGGGCCACTCATGACCATGACCTTGGAGTGTGAAACTGAGTTTCCCAAAATTCTCAAGGACCTCATGGTGACAATGGAAGCACATGGTGCAGCTGTTTACAAAGGCTTTCCAGTGATGGATGAAGGAGTGGAGTATTGGTGGGTGCAACTTCACTTGTACAAAAACAAGGAAGACAACCACAAAGAAAGGGGATTCTGCATGTACACCAACACTGTGATGCACACCACATTGTTTGAGTCAGCCAGAGAAGCAGCTTGGAGGACTATCAAAGAACTTAGTGCTAGAGTCAAGTGCAGAATTCTCAACCTCCAAAAAGACTTAGAGAAAGAGAAGGAGCTTACCGAAGAGTTGGAAGCCACCAACCAAGAATTAAGGGGAGATATTATAGACTTAGTGATGGAATCAAGTGAACAAGATAGGTGGATTGCCTCTAGGAACATTGTGTTTGCTAATAGATCCAGTGAGATAGGATTGTAAGGGCACTTAGTTAGTTGGACCACCACTTATCACCTTATTTTCCAAAATGATACCTTAAATAAGTTGGACCTTGATTGATGTAATGGATTTATGTATGCATGACTTGTGTGATGTTTGTGTTCCATGGATATGTATGAAATGTTTGTCTTGTTTTTATCTTAAAATTGTGTTGTTCTAACTTTTCAATCTTATAAATAGATGCCTATTACCATCAGCACTGTTGAGGAGTTCCAGGTTACCCGTTTTGGTCCCTGTATCGTTGAGCTTACCACTTTGCTCGATCTCCCTCTTCCCACCATCACGGTGTACCCACTCACCAAGTTCGAGAGGAAGGACCTCTGGGGCTTCAAGGTGAACCAGCCCGGACGCTAGACGGAGCCTACTACGGAGGCCATCGTCTTCAAGCTGATGCACGACGACAGGGAGAGAGGCATGGAGGTAGTCATGCAGGACCTGATAGGACGTCTGTTAGGCCGTCACTCCCGACAGGTTAGGGGCACTCACTTCCATGTCTTCGGAAGACGTGATGTTGATGGAGAGTCCATCGACTTTGAGGACGACTCGAGGGACGCGGCAGAGCCGATACGTCTCTATCTCTAGGACTTAGAGTCTCTCATCAGGCACGTGGACACGGACAGGACGAACTTCATGCTTAGCAATGACGAGCTCCAGGTGCAGCTTCGCGAGAAGGACAAGCTTTTCGCACAGCAGGATGAGATGGTCAAGGAAATGGATACGAAGTTCGAGGCCCAGGACCGCAAGTTCAAGAGTCAGGAGAAACGCGTCCAGGATAGGAACAAGAAGATCCGGGATATGACCGAGGAACTGAAGTCTAAGGATTTCGAGCTAGAGCAGCAGCAGATGGTTATTGAGAGGCTTCGCTCCCAGAAGAGGGATCTCAAGGCCAAGGTCGATTCCTTGAACACTACGATTGAGGAGAACAAGACCGCGATGGAGAACGCAGGTCTTACCTTCGTCGAGGAGGAGATTGATGCTGATGAGTAGACTTGACTACTCGTTTATCTTTCATATTCGTACTTGTTAATTGTGAACTTATTATTGGACCATCCGACATGTGGATGGCTTGCCACTTGTGTGTTTTATTTCGAGAACCTTGTTATTCTGTTATTGAGCTTTTATCCTTGAGTTGCATGCTATGTGTTTGCTTGTGATGTATTGTGCATAAAACATCTATGGGTATCTCATTCTTATCTATTTGAACAAACCACAGATGCCTCCCCGTCGCGCAAACCCCAACCCCAACAACATCACCCCAGAAATGCAACAGATGATGAATGCTCAAACGCAGCTTATGCAGATGATGACAACATTCATCCAAAACCAGAATAACAACAACAACAACAACCCCAATAACAACAACAACAATAACAACAACAACAACCCTCCGGGTTTTGATATGCTCACCAGATTTCTGCGCTTGAGACCGGCTAAGTTCTCGGGGACAACTGATCCCATGGTGGCCAATGATTGGCTACGTTCTATGAACAAATACTTAGTGACCGTGGGCTGCACGGATGCTGAAAAGGTCAGGTTCGCAGCGCATCTGTTGGAAGGACCAGCCGCCACATGGTGGGACAACTTCCAAATCACCACTCCTTTAGATGAGGTGACTTGGGCTATCTTTGAAGATTGCTTTCGCACTGCTCATATCTCATCAGGAATTATGAGCCTAAAAAAGAAGGAGTTTCACAACTTGAAGCAGCGCCACCGCAGCATGGCTGAATACATAGAAGAGTTCAACAATCTGGCGCGCTATGCACCGGATGAGGTTGGCACAGATGCAAAAAGAAAGGAAAAGTTTCTGGTGGGCTTGAATGATGAGCTGAATTTGCAGTTGTCTGTAGCATATGTTCCAACTTATCAGTCTTTGTGTGACAAGGCTGCTATTTTGGAGAGTAAAATGAAGCAAGTCGAGAGTAGGAAGAGGAAACACACCGACAAGCACATCTCTGGATCGTCTCACAAACGATCTCACCATGATGATAGTGGCAGCTCGGGATCCCACAAGCATGGGAAATTCAACAAGCATCACAACCACAACCGTCATGACAACAAGCATCATCGCAGTCATGACAATGATAGGTACAAGAACCACAAGAGTGGACATAAGAGCCACCACAGTGGAAGTGGAAGTGGAAACCAGCCTAAAAAGGACATCAGTCAGGTTGAATGCTACAAATGCAAGAAGCTGGGGCATTATGCTAATGAGTGCCCTGAGAAGAAAGTTGAAGGACCTAATAAGCCAAATCCTTTTTAGAAAGGACAGGTTAACCACATCAATGTGGAGGAGGTCTATGAGGAGCCTGATGCCGTTGCTGGTAAGTTCAAACTCAATTCAATTTCAGCATTTGTACTCTTTGATACCGGTGCATCTCATTCATTCATATCAAAGGAATTTGTTGAAAGAAATGAACTACCGGTAGAAACCATTGGGTGTCCTATAAGAGTAAGTTCTTCGGGTGGAGAAATGATAGTAAACTCAGGATGTCATGACTTAGTCATAGAGTTTGGAAAACATAAGTTTCCAGTGAACCTAATAATCCTGAATTCCCAAGGATTGGATGTGATTTTGGGAATGGATTGGATGGCTAAGTATGAGGGAATACTAGATTATGCCAATCGTACAGTTACACTCACAACCCCAGAAGGAAAAAGAATAAAATTCAGGTCAAACTTTGAATCCAAAGGAAGTAAGCTGAATTCTCTTAAGGGGGTTAGCATGGATAGTGTACCAATTGTGTGTGAGTATCCGGATGTATTTCCGGAAGAATTACCAGGAATGCCACCGGATAGAGATGTGGAGTTTCTGATAGATTTGGTACCAGGTTCTGGACCAATAGCTAAGAGACCATACAAAATGTCAGTTGATGAACTGAAAGAGCTCAAGAAGCAACTAGGAGAACAGTTGCAGAAAGGGTTTATTCAACCAAGTTCTTCATCTTGGGGAGCCCCAGTATTGTTCGTGGAGAAGAAAGATAGAAGCCAAAGGTTATGCATAGATTATCGTTCACTCAACGAGGTAACTATCAAGAACAAATATCCTTTTCCTAGAATCAATGACTTGTTTGATCAGCTAGAGGGAGCATGTGTGTTCTCAAAGATTGATCTCCGGTCAGGCTATTTTCAACTCAAGATAAGAGAGCAAGACATACCAAAAACTGCATTCACCACAAGGTATGGATTGTATGAGTATACCGTGATGCCTTTTGGCTTAACCAATGCTCCAGCATATTTCATGAATATGATTAACAAAGTGTTCATGGAATTTCTTGACAAGTTCGTTGTCGTTTTCATCGATGACATCTTGGTCTACTCCAAGAGCAAGGAAGAGCATGAAGGACACTTACGCTTGATACTTGAGGAGTTAAGAGAGCATAAACTTTATGCCAAATTCAGCAAGTGTGAGTTTTGGTTAGAAGAAGTTGGTTTTCTTGGTCATGTTATGACAAAGGATGGTGTAGCAGTTGATCCTGCTAAGGTTTCAGCTGTGACAGAATGGGAATCTCCCAAGAATGTGAAAGAAGTTTGTAGTTTCCTCGGCTTAGCAGGTTACTACAGAAGGTTCATTGAAAATTTCTCAAAGGTTGCTAATCCAATGACTGAATTGTTAAAGAAGGACAAGAAATTTGCATGGTCTGAAGGTTGTGAAGTCAGTTTCCAAGAATTAAAGAAGAGACTTGTGACAGCACCAGTTCTATGTCTGCCAGATTTGGAAAAGGATTTCCAAGTATATTGTGATGCGTCTCATCAAGGTTTGGGTGCCGTACTTATGCAAGACGGTAAAGTTGTGGCCTATGCCTCGAGACAACTCAAAACTCATGAAGTAAACTATCCTACTCATGATTTGGAGTTAGCCTCTATCGTCCATGCACTCAAAACATGGAGACATTACCTTTTGGGAAAACATTGTGAAGTGTTCACCGATCACAAGAGTTTGAAGTATATATTCACCCCGAAGGAAATCAATATGAGACAAAGAAGATGGTTAGAGCTTATCAAGGATTATGACTTGAGTTTGCAATACCACCCCGGTAAAGCAAATGTTGTAGCAGATGCTCTAAGTCGTAAGGTATTCGTGAATGGCCTTACCAAAGGAGAATTGCCAGATGACTTGTGTAAGCAATTCAAAGAACTCAGATTGGAGATTGTACCAGAAGGACATCTTATGACTTTGGATGTTCAACCCACTTTATTGGACAAGATCCGAGAAGCTCAAAAGACTGATAGGGAAATTGAAAAGATTAAGGAAAATATTAGTCTAGGGAAAGCTAAGAGTTTCCAAATAGACGAACAAGGTACTTTATGGCACGGGAAATGTATTTGCGTTCCACAAGACCCGGAATTGCGGAAACTGATTTTACAGGAAGCCCACAACTCTCCGTATTCTATTCACCCAGGAAACACCAAGATGTACATGGATATGAAAGAAAGATTTTGGTGGAACAATCTAAAAAGGGACATCGCCGAGCATATTGCTTTGTGTGATGTGTGTAGCAGAGTAAAAGCGGAGCATCAGAAACCAGCAGGTTTGCTTCAACCACTGCCTATTCCTGAATGGAAGTGGGAAAATATTGGTATGGATTTCATTACCGGATTACCAAGAACCAGGTCAGGGTATGATTCCATATGGGTAGTAGTGGATCGCCTAACTAAAGTGGCTCATTTTATACCCGTGAGGACAACTTATACAAGTGCCAAGTTAGCAAAGATCTACATGAGCAGAATTATATGCCTTCACGGTGTGCCTAAGAGTATTGTGTCAGATAGAGGAACTCAGTTCACTTCTCACTTTTGGAGACAACTTCATGAATCCTTAGGAACGAGGTTGGAATTCAGCACTGCTTTTCATCCTCAAACTGATGGACAAACAGAAAGGACTAATCAGATTCTCGAAGACATGTTGAGGGCATGTGCCCTAGACTATGGAGCAAGTTGGGATGAAAGTTTGCCTTACGCAGAGTTCTCTTACAATAACAGTTACCAATCTAGCATTGGGATGGCACCATTTGAGTTTCTCTACGGAAGAAAGTGTACCACCCCATTACTATGGAATGGTGTGGGAGAAAGAAGTTTATTTGGACCTGATCTTATCAAAGACGCCGAAGAGAAGGTCAAATTGGTTAAGGACAGGTTGAAGATAGCACAATCCCGACAGAAAAGCTACGCGGACTCTAAGCGTAGAGAAGTCACCTACGAAGTTGGGGATAGAGCTTATCTTAGAGTATCACCACTTCGTGGAGTGAAAAGATTTGGAGTCAAAGGAAAGTTGGCACCAAGATATGTTGGGCCATTCAAGATTCTAAGTCGCAAGGGAGAAGTTGCATATGAAGTTGAATTGCCAGAGTCTCTGTCAGCTGTCCATAATGTGTTTCAAGTGAGTCAGCTTAAGAAATGTCACCCAGAGATGGAAGAATCATCTTTGAAGGATACCATACCCTTGAAAGAAGTTCAACTAGAAAGTGATCTCACCTATGAGGAAAAGCCTGTCAAGATTCTTGAGACCGCAGAAAGAGTCACAAGGACAAAAACTATCAAGTTTTGCAAGGTGCAATGGAATCATCATTCCGAAGAGGAAGCAACATGGGAAAGAGAAGATGATCTTCGGAAAGACCACCCTCACCTATTTGCTAGCCAATCCGAATCTCGAGGGCGAGATTCATCTTAAGGGGGTTAGATTTGTAACATCCCTAAATTCATATTCCAAAACTCATTCATATCATCCTTGCATCCATCATCATTTAGGGTTTTCCCAAATCATTTCAGAAAACAGAAACATATGGTACCATGATTTTATGTGGTCAGTCTTATTTTAAAGAGCCAACACCATTGGAAAGTTGGGAGTTTTAGGAACTTGGTTGCTTGCCTCCATTGTTGGAAGGTGTGTGTGAAAAATTTAGACCAAAGTTATAATTTAGAAATAATTACAAAACCCCTATTTCAAACATTTGCAAAATAGAAGCAAAGTCTCTGTTTGTTTGAAATCCAAGTTTGACCAAGCCCTTGCAAAGTAGCCCCATGAGTTTTGACCCATTTCTGAGACCAAATCACCACTACAAAACCTCAGGAAGATTTGAATTCAAATTGATTTTGAAACCATTTGAAAACACATTCAGAAAATCGAAATAGAAAAGAAAAAGAATTAAACAAAGGAAAAAGGCCGCGCGCCAGATATCTAACCCAGCAGAGAATCGAGCCCAACTAGCCCACCCGGGGGTTTCCTTTTCTTCTCTCACGCGCGAGCGCACGCAATCTGTCGCTAACAGACGGACCCCACCTCCACCTCGCGCACTTCACTGGCAAGCGGGCCTCCTCCACGTCAGCATCGTCTTCCCCTCTGATTCCACAGACGACGACTCACGCTGGCAGCGCTGATCTCGCGAGCGTAATTAGCATTGATGCGACGAGCGTTTCCTGTCGAGTCTCCGGCTATAAGATCCCCACTTCCTAGCGACCATTTCCCCCCAGTCAATTCTGCCTTCACGCCACCAGGCTGCCCACGACTCACACAACACCGCCGCAGACAGAGCTCACTCCGGCGATCAATTCCGGTGAGCTCCGTGCGCCCCTTCCTCTCTGATTCGTTCGAGCCACTTCGCAATCTCCTTGCGCACCTCCTGACCCCACCATTCATCTGTCGCCCAGTCGCCGTTCCTGCTCGACGCCGCAAGCATCTTACAACCACCTCGACTCCGGCGACCAAATTCCGTAAGTCCCGTGCGCCCCTTCACTTCTGACTCACACGAGATTGTTCGCCACGTTCTTGCGCATCTCCTAAACCCCCTGGCTTGTGTTAGGGCGACGCGAAACCTCGGCAACGACTCCGACAACATCCACCCGACGCCGCCCGTAACTCCGACGAGCAATCCTCGCCGTGTCAGCGCGCCCCTCCGCAAACCAGTACCACGTCGAGCTTCAGCACGCCTTTGCGGATCTGGTAAGCACCTTCTTGCTTCCTGGGGCGATGTAGAACGCCGGCACCGCCGTAGTCAGACGCGCCACCGCCAGTTAACGCCGCTAGCGCCGCCCGAGTATGGTTAGGTTGATTAGGAACGTTGGATCTAGATCCTGTGGCGTAGATTAGAAAGAGGAGGAAGAGGTACGCGCGCGTCTGAGCCGCCAGATCTCACTTAGATCGTGCGGTCCGCAGGACCCGATCCAACCGAAGCGGTACGCGCCAATAGGGATGCGACGTGTGGCAAGTGTTAGAACTAAAAACAGATTTAAAACCAGAATTTGATCCAAATTTCAAATGCTTATAACTTTTGATTGCCACGTTGGAATTTTGCAAACTTTATACCGTTGGATTCAGTGAAACAAGACCTATCTGAATATCCAATGTGTTTAACAAATAGTAATAGTTAAAATGACTTTATTTGTAGAAACATGTTTAAGGCTATTTTAAGTATAGATTTATTTTGGTAAATTGTATTAGTGCCAAATAAGTTTAGTTGGCAAACTTGTGACTTGTTAAGTTTCTGTAAACATGTGCATGATTGGTAGAGTATTCAAAATCACCACTTAGTAAATTCTTGCATGCATGCATTCATATTATTTTTGATTGTATATAATTGTGTGTAATTGTATGCTATAATTTTTGTGTAGATTTTGCTAGTGATTGTGATTGTGAAGAGTGCTACTCTCCCCACTACCAAGGCAAGTGATATTTTCATGAATATTTCTATCCTATGTTTTGTACTAGCATTAGATATTTTGCTAAGTCTTGCATGCTATTTTTGCCTAATGCTAAGTTGGGAAATCCTAAGTAGTGTAGAATTGTAGAATTGCTAGGGAATTTTCCCAAGTTAAGTTATCATACCATGCTTAGCCTAGCTATTTAGCAAACAAGGGTTGGTGAAAATCTATACTTACTATGATGGAAATATTTCTAAGTCATGAGACTTATGCTTTCGTAATAAAACAACTAAGTCAAATGAACCTCCTGGGTGGAATGGAAGGATTGGGTTATGTTGAGTGGTTACACAAGGCCATGGACTTGGGTTGTGTATCTCACTTGTGGTATGCCACCCAGGAACAAAGGGATTTGGAGGCCAAGTGTTGAGAAAGCTTACAGTGCAACCACTTGGCAATATGGGCTTTGCCTTGATCATATAGGTTGCTAGAACTTAGTCATTTGGACAGTTGGTGGTAGTTGGGATGATAGGTTGGAACGCGTCCATTTGACTAAGGAAAGGCTTCTGAAAGGTCCTGTCTTGGGAAACCAAGTCTGGTGGGGAAAGTGCACAACCTCTGCAGATGGAAAACCTAAGTACTTAGCCTAGTCCAAGGCAATGGACAATTTGAGCATCAAGACATGGAAGCTACAAGAATCTCATCACTCCAACTTCTAAGTAAAATTTGTGGGTGAACAAGGGTAAAGGACCCCAATGTCTATTGGTGGTTTCTTGGGAAGTTTTTGATAAAGAAAAACTTAGTGATTTCAACTAATAGGTAAAACCTATTTTCAAGCAAAGCAAGCCAAGCTACACTTAGCCAAAATGCATATAGTAATATAGTCCACTTAAAATTTACTAAGGTATCACTTGCCAATACTATTCCAAAGTATTGACCCTCTGTGGCTGTAACTTGTGATGTTGCAGGTTACTCCGATGATGAGTAGGAGTCATGAGTCTACACTCAACATGCTTGCTTGTGGCACATGAAGATGAAGACTTATGTTTATTTACTTATTCCTTAAACTCTTGTATTAGGCCTATGGCCCTGAGTTGTAAAAGATTATGTTTTATCTCTGGAATGAATGTAATAAACGACCTTTGTATTTGTGTACTTCATCTTAAACTGTGGATGCCAGCATTGATCCAGGGACTAGCATTGCAATCACAGGGATCCTTTCCTTATAAAGGAGGGGTCTAACAGCGTCGCCGGTTGGAGGAGGGATTCCCTCCCCAACTCGGTTTCCCACTCCTCCTCCTCTTTCCAAAACTTGCAGTTTGACTTTCAAACTAGCCGTTTGACTTTTCAATTTAGGATTTGAATAAACCCTTTATTTTGGACAGCGAAGACACTTAGTACATGATGCAATCATTCCAACTTGCAATGACACATTCATGTACCCCTTCCCCTCCAGAGTGCCGGACATTCCGGAACCTTCTAGAACATTCCCGATGAAAACACCGGAACCATTCTCCAACTCCGAAACGGGACTTTCCTTATATGAATCTTATTCTCCGGACCATTCCGGATCTCCTCGTGATATCCCGGATCCCATCCGAGACTCCGAACAACATTCGGTATCTTTCTCATCATACCATAACTACTCAAACAACGTCAAATCCTTAAGTGTGTCTTCCTACGGTTCGTGAATTATGCGGACATGATCGAGACACTTCTCTGAACAATAACCAATAGAGGAATCTGGAAATTCATATGGCTCCCACATATTTCTACGATTACTTTGCGATCGAATGAACCACTTACATACGATACCAATTTCCCTTTGTCTCACGATACTTTACTTATCCGAGGTTATGATCGTCAGTATCTCTGCATACCTAGTTCAACCTCGTTATCGATAAGTACTCTTTTCTCGTTCCCGTGATATGTGATCCCTTGTGAGCCAGTCACATGCTTGCAAGCTAATTGGATGACATGCCACCGAGAGGGCGCAGAGTATATCTATCCGTCATATGGATGGACAAATCCCACTCTTGATCCATGTGTCTCAACCAATACTTTCCAAACACTCAATGCCACCTTTATAGCCACTCAGTTACGGTGTGGTGTTTGATGTCATCAAAGCATCCATCCGGCAAAGGTGATATGCATGATCTCATGGTCGAAGGAATTAGGTTACTATGTATTAGAAAGCATATAGCAATTGAACTATTGAAATGACTTGATCTTTATGCTACGCTTATCTATAGGAGTATGTCCATCATATCATTCTCCTAACGATATGATCTTGTTGTTAATAACATCTCAATGTTCATGATAAGGAAACCACAATCATCTATTAACCAACAAGCTAGTATTATATAGAGTCTTTACTAGGGACTTCAAATTAAGTTTACAAATCACACAAGTATTAATGTTTCCTTGTTAATACTATTATAGCATGAATGTAAACATTTATTATAAACACAAAGATATAATAATAACTACATTTATTATTGCCTCTAGGGCATGTCTCCAACACTATCGCCCACAGAGCTCCTCCACCACCACCACTCGGGGGACCATCGCAGCCGTCGTTTGCACCAACACCAAACAACGGTGCAGACTGGTACCCTCAGCTGAAAGGAGCACTGATGATCTAGAAGGGGCGCCCAACCAACAAGGTGTAGAAGAAGATCACCCGCCAAGTCATCCTGGCCATGACCTCCCCACCAGCCATACCTGAGTATGTCAGCGGATCGGAATCCTGCATCATGTTTGACCATTCGGATCACCCACGCCAGGTACCTCGCCCAGGTCATGCTGCCCTAGTGCTCGAGGAACAGATCAGAGTATTTGAAATGAGCCACGTCTTCATGGACGGCGGCAGCGGCATCAACCTAATGTTCGCCAGCACACTCGCAGCCGTCACGGATCCATTGTCTGCGACTGGAGCGATCGGAACCACGATGTTCCATGGCATAGTCCCAGGGAATGGCATATACCCCCTGGGCAAGATATGGCTCAGCGTCATCTTCGGCCAGCCCGAAAACTTCATATGCGAGTGACTAGAGTTCGAAGTGGTGGACTGGCTATCATAATACCATGCCATCCTCGGATGCATGGCATTCGCAAGATTCCTGGCGGTACCACACTATGAGTACCTGCTACTAAAGATGCCATGACCTAGGGGCATCATCACCGTCCAAGGAAGCTTCACCAGGTCAGACAGCTGCGACAGAGACTTCAATAGAATCTCTTAGTCCGTTCGGCATGCAGGAGGAGCTCACAAGACTCCGAGAGGTGACAGACAACGGGGCACCCCCAGTCGCCAGGCAAAACGCACCCTACATGTCGTTCGAATCCACAGTCAACACAAAGAAGGTGCAGGTTCACCCGACAGACGCCTCCAAGTCAGTGTTGATCGCCAACAACCTGAGTCCCGTATAGGAAAGTGCGCTCGTTGAATTCCTCCGTGAGCGCTAGGAAATTTTCGCCTGGTGTCATGCGGACATGCCAGGAGTTCTCAGGGAATTCGCCGGGCCTGCACTCAATGTGTTTCCAGATGTGAAGTGATACGTCGAAAACGTATCTATAATTTTTTATGTTCCATGATTGTTTAGTATCTACTTTGCTTTGCTTTGTCCACACTTTGAGGTGTTTTTTATATGTTTTTTGGTACTAACCTATTAACAAGTTGCCATGGTGCCAGTTGGCTGTTTTCTACTGTTTTTGGTTCCAGAAAAGCTAGTAAGGAAATATTCTCAAAATTGGACGGGACAAAAGCCAAAGTCAATATTTCACCGAGGAGAACACGAAGTCCATAGGAGAGACGGAGGGGCGCCTTTAGGCCACCTAGCCAAGGTGGTGTGGCCCCTAGCTTCCCTCCTGCCTTGCCTCTTCGCCTATAAGAATCCCCCGATGCCTAAACCCTAAGCACCTGATCAATATTCCATGAAACCTTCTGTAGCCGCCGCCACCATTGTCCCTAGATCGGGGGGATCTGAAGCTCTTCCCAGCACCCTGCCGGAGGGGAGATCATCCTAGAGGCATTCTTCTTCATCATGCTAGCCTCCGGTATGAAGCGTGAGTAGTTCCACCTTGGACTACGGGTCCATGTATTAGCTAGATGGTTGTATCTCCTCCTTGTGCTTTCATGTATAGATCTTGTGAGCTCCGTTCATGATCAAGATCTCATCTATTTGTAATCATGCATATTGTGTTTGCGGGGATCTGATGGATATTGAGATTACTATGTCAGATTGATTAATGGTTTTGTCTTATTGATTCTATCATGGCTGTGTTGTTTGTGATCTTGCATGCTCTCCGTTATTAGTAGCTATCTTGGCCAAGTAGTTGCTAGTGACTCCAAGAGGGGGTATTTATGCTCGACAGTGGGTTCATGCCTCTATATAGTCAAGGGAAGTGACAAAAATTTCTAAGGTTGTAGATGTGTTGTTGCCACTAGGGGGAAACAACGGTCCCTTGTTCATGGAACAAGTGGATTGTTTACCTTACACACTTTGCTTAAAGCAGTTGTCTGTTGCTTGCAACTTAATACTAGAGGGGGTTCGAATGATAACCCAAACGTGGACTTCTAGTCATAGATGCAGTTGGATGGCGGTCTATGTATATTGTTGTATTTCCCAATCGAATCTCATAGGATCTTTATGTCTAGTATTGCATTGTTATGCCTTGCTCGGTCCTGTCAATTGCCATGCTATAATTTGTTTACCCAGCATGTCATGTTTGTTTATCTAAGGAGAACACCTCTAGTGAACTAGGGACCCCCAGTCCAATCTTTACCATTGATACATATTCCACTGTTACTGTTTACTTGTTGCAAACCACTTTCACCTTCCACACCATATAGTTAATCCTTTGTTACAGCAACCGGTGAGATTGAAAACCTCACTGTTAGTTGGGCAAAGTCTTGAGTTTGTGTTGTGTAGGTTTCCATGTTGCTTGCAACACCTTTGAGACTTTTCCTTCCTTCTACTGGTTCAATAACGTCGGTTTATTACTGAGGGAAAACTTGCTGTTGTGTTGCATCATACCTTCCTCTTGGGGTTTCCCAACGAAGCGCTCCACGTTGACGCAGCGCCATCAAGACTTTCTGGCGCCGTTGCCGGGGAGGCTAAGGACGTCTTCACAAGGGGAGTCCTCTTCAACCTTTCTCTTTACTTTGTTTTTGGTTTGCTTGGTTTTGTTTGCCTCTTTTTATCAAAAACTCCAAAAAAATAGTTTGGTTTGCTTTCTCTTATCAAAAACACACAAAAAATAGTTCCTACTCTAGTTGTCACCTTGCTCTGTCTCACCATGGTGTTCCCCAAGTTCACCCTGAAGGACCTTTCAATAGGTTGTGGCTCCATAATTGGGAAAGATAATATTGAAGAATTCTTTAATCATGTTAGCAAGCATGAGGATATCGAGGATAGATCTATAGTAGAACTTGCTCCTAATTATGAAATTGTTGTAGCTTCTTTAGTTCATATTTTGGAGGCTAGGATTGTTAGCCCTAACCCCATGATGCAACTTTTGTTCCAAAAACTAAAAGAAGAAAAGAACGCTGAAAAGAGAGAAGTTATCCTTGAAACTTTACTAAAAGAGTTCCATGATGTTGCTAAGGAAGCCAAAAAGGTCTTTGAGCATTTTAATATGCTAGGATCATGTGTAGATGTTGTGGGTACTCTAGATAAAACCAAACCTAGAGAGAAAATTAGGATACCCATACCCTTTAAGCTTCTTGGAATGCATGAAGCCTTTGAAAAGAATTTTGATTGGATTGTTCCTAAAAATCCTTTTAATGAAAGTAGTGAACCAAAGAGAGATGAGAAGGGATCCTCCAAAACTAATTTGGATGAGGTACCTTTCATAGTTGAAGACTTTGCAAGTATTGATCTTAATTCTTCATTTGAAAATACTTGATTTCTTGCTTCTCGTGCCTAACTTAAAGGCGTTAAAGACAAGTACTTGTTGGGAGATAACCCAAAAGTTTTCTTGAGTCTTGGAAGTTATTACTTCAGTAATGATCTCTCCTTATCCTTTTTGTTTGCTTTTTTTGCCAAGAATGACCTCTAATGAGAGGGAAGTAAGATTTGGGGAGGTGTTGTCCCAAAACAGATTTCTGTCCTCCACCATAAAAATTCTTTAGGAGTCTCTGTAAGTCGGATTGAGATGAAAATTTACGAATAAATCCCCCAGTATGTTAGATAACCTCTTTAGTTCAACACTTTTTGATTTGATCAACACAAGCTCTTAGAAAAAATTGGTTTCTACCTGATGGTCTGGTTTGACAGATTTCTGCCATTATTTGCATTTGCTTCTTATTGATTCCTTTTTGGGTTCTTTTTGGGAAATTTAGATTTTTGAAGGAGTTGCTACAGTATCTTGTGTTTTTAGTGAAAAAATTTCTGTTATAAAGCTAAACCCAAGGGTCTATTATCTTTTGAATACACTAATGTTGCTAATGAAGATTGTGTGAAGTTGTGTATGAAGGAAAAATTTCAGGTGTAGGGAGAGAATGATGTAATGAGATGAAGAATGGACAAAATCTCAAGATTGGGGATACCACCCCGATGTCACCCTAAGAAATATCCAAGAGGTACAAGCGTCGAAGCTTGGGGATTCCCAAGGCATCCCCTTCTTCATCAATAAACAACTCAGGTATTTCTAGACACTCCATTTTTATTATTTCATGCACTGTTGTGTTGTTCTTAGAGCGTCTTAGTTTTAGTTTGCTTTGCTTAGTTTGTTTATTTTGATTGAATAAAGTAGTTTGGACCCCCATTCTCGTTGTGTTGTTTCAAAAAAGTTGATTGGTGTTGGAAATGAGTAGAAAGTTCTTGTTTGAAAGTGCAAGAGGAGCTTGCTTTGACTGTGACTTAGACTTTAGCATGTCATGCTATGTGTTATTTTGACCTTATTCTTACTGATTATTGTTTTAGCATGACTTGTTCCAAACAATTGGGATTGCTTAGTGTGCCTTGAAAGAATCATGCATTGTTTTAGCATACAAAAGCATAGTATTGTGGTATTCTCCTTTGTTGTTTTGTTTGGGTTGACTTGGCACATGCTCAGACCATGTTATGACTATGAACAAGTCACCATAGACTCTATGATCATTTAGTCCTTGACTTGTAGTACCACTCTATGCTTTTATTAGTAATGTTTTGTCGCTCTGCATGATTATGGCCATTATTGCTCTCTTAGTTGGTTGCTCTCAGTCTTTTGCTAGCCTCCACTTGTATGAGTAAGTTCTACTCATGCTTCCAACTCCCAAGAAACCAAGTTACTCCTAAATGTCCACTATAAATTCCTATGCATGGTGTGTTACACCATTCCAAGTATATTCTTGTTTTCATCTATCTTCCAATTTAAAAGTATTTTGTTATGTGAAAACTTAGTGATTAAAGCTCTCACGAACTTGATGGCACACTTTATATTTCTTGCCCTAATAAACTTGAACCATTGTGTCATCTATGTTGTATATGCTTGCACTTATACGTTGGAATTAGCAGAACCATGTTTTCATGGGGAATGTTTTCAACATTGCACTTGTACTTTGTACACAGTTGATATCATGCTCTTTTGTCTATGGATGTCGCTGGTGTGAAATAAAAAAGGGAGCTTGTAAGTACATGGAGTTATGTATTTTGTGTTATAGAAACGCCTAGGCCGCTAGACTAATCCATGCCTAATCATGGTGGAAACTTGCAGCATCACCATAATGAGCAATATGTGAAGCATCCTCAATAAAATCCTATGCAGAAAGCAAATAAAAAGATCGTTGAGATGCTCATTGTCTGCTTGCCTTGTCATTTTGGTTATGGGAAAGCTCATGTACCATGTGCAAGGGGTACCCCGTTGGCGGTTCTCTATGATATGCATGTACTTACTATGACAAGAACTTACAAGTGACTAAATTTGAGTAGCATGAGGTGCGGCCCTCATATTCAAGGGACATGAGATTGCCAACTTATACTTTGTCAAGCATATACTCCATAGTTTGTTCACTTTAACCTTAATCACTTCAAGATGCTTATGATAGGGGAATGAGGGCTGGAAGCTAACAAGTACCATAATTTTTGGAAGCTCTTTTTGAAACTTGAAATATCTGCTTCCCTTTATGAAGGGCCTTTCTTCCACTATTTTATTGAGTTTCCATCTTCTACCTTTAGGCACCAGTTAAGAGAGCATAGTTTCCATTCTTAGTTCTATGTGCACTGTCCCAAAACTTATTGATTGATGCATATTGTTATATTGCTTGTTCTTGTGCTATTTGTATCAAGTCACTCTTATGAACTTTGAAGGTGTCCTATGCATCTATTTGCTATTCCATGAGGGACAAGCTGAATGCCACTATGCCATGTTTTCTGTATGTGAAACAAACAAACGTTTTTCAATGCATGTTATTCATGATATTTGTTTGTAGCCTTTCATGTTGCATGCATAATTACTTTGTCTTATTGTTAGAACTCCATCTTTCATGCTTATGTTTAGACTTCTTTGATCCCAGCTTTCATTGCTTGCAAATGGTTTGATCTTGGTTTTGATGGTGCATGTCACCTCAAAAATTATTCTTTTATCACTTACCTACTCGAGGACGAGCAGGAGTTAAGCTTGGGGATGCTTGATACGCCGGAAACGTATCTATAATTTTTGATGTTCCATGCTTGTTTAGTATCTACTTTGCTTTGCTTTGTCCACACTTTGAGGTGATTTTTATATGTTTTCTGGTACTAACCTATTAACAAGTTGCCACAGTGCGAGTTGCATGTTTTCTGCTGTTTTTGGTTCCAGAAAAGCTAGTAAGGAAATTGATACGTTGGAAACGTATCTATATTTTTTCATGCTCCATGTGCTTTGCTTTGTCTACACTTTGAGGTGTTTTTATATCTTTTTTGGAACGAACCTATTAACAAGTTGCCACAATGCCAGTTGCATGTTTTCTTCTGCTTTTGGTTCTAGAAAGGCAGAAAATCAATATTCTCGGAATTGGACGAAACAAAAGCCAAAGTCAATATTTTACCATGAGGTACACGAATCCAGAAGATGAGACGGAGACTGTTGACCCACAAGTATAGGGGGTGTATCATAGTACTTTTGATAAATAGGAGTGTCGCTCCCAACGAGGATCACAAGGTGCTGAACAGTGGTATGGAGTGGGAACTCTCTGCAAATACTTAGCAAACAGATTTTTAGTGGTTTTCTGATAAGGCAACAAAACAAAGAGCAAGTAATAAAGACAACAAACAAACGGAGCAAGTGTCCCAATCCTTTCTTAGCAAAGGACAAGCCGGTGGAAATACTTATAAGGACCGAACGTTCTCGAGGACACATGGGAATTCTGTCAAGTGCTTTCGCTTCAAATAGCTTAGTACTCTTCTCTGGTGTTGTAAGTGTTGTGTGGGGGAACCTGTGCTAACATACCGACCTTACTTGGAATAATACATACTTGTGATTAAACCCCCTGCAAACATCCATAACTACAGGAAAGTAATTAAGATATAAATCTAACCACAGCCTTAAACTCTGAGATCCTACACTCCTTGTGCAAAGGTGTCCTAATGGGGGTTCATGTTTCTGTCACTTCGGCAACCCCACAATTAGTAGCCAAATACACAATGCATTCCCTTAGGCCCATAAATGGTGAAGTATCATGTATTCGACGTTCACATGACACCACTAGAATAATAGCACCACAACTTAAATACTAAACCATTGAATAATAACTCAACACAGATTCACTACTAACAACATGACTTCTCCCATGTCCTCAAGAACACAACGAACTACTCACAAGACATCATATGGATCAAGATCAAAGATGATATGGTAATGGATAACAATTTAAACACAAACAATAATCCGATGGTTCCACGCACAAGCATCAACTACAATAGTAATCAACACCGGGAAAGTTTCCCCTAAGAACTAAAGCAATATCCAACACAATTGTTACAGCAGGACGGAGTGGTGATGATGGTGCTGGTAGAGATGATGGTGTGGATGATGATGATCCAAATGAAGCCTAGCTTGATGATGGTGTTGATGGCGACAGTCTCCCCTCTCCGGGAAGGAATTCCCCCGAAAGAAATCTGTCTGCCGGGGAGATATTTCTCTCTCGGTGTTTTCCACACCCCAGAGGCGGCGGAAATCTATTTGTGGTCGCTCTCCTGGCCTTAGGGCTTCATAGGGAAGATATAGGCGAAGGGGCAGAGTCGGGAGCCGGGCAGGTGGGCCACACCTGCCCTAGGCGTGGCCCAGGGGGACCCGCGCCTAGGGGGTGTGGGCCCGCTGCGGCCCCTCTTAGCTTCGCCTTCTAGCTTCCTCAATCTTCTAGAAAAATAATATTTTTCTGGTATTTTTCTGATCTTCGCGAAATTGCACCGAAACGCCTTCTTTTCCATCAGAATCCAGACTCCGGCAGTTCATCATCCAAGAATCATCCAACATGCATAAACAGATGAAAAGCAATAAGTAATACCTCATAATAAGACATATATCAATGAATAGAGGTAAATTATGATATAGAAAGGTGATGCAAATTCGGCGTATAAACTCCCCCAAGCTTAGACCTTCGCTTGTCCCCAAGCGAAAACTGAGCTCAGTAAACATGTCCACGGGTTTATGGAGTGAAGTGTCGATAAAAGAATACGAACAAGAAGCATCACACTTACCATTGCACAACTCATAGAAGAAAGCAACTCACCATTATATAACTTAGCTTTGCAACAAAGTACAGTAGTCACAATAGAGATGCATAAAGATAAATCATAATTGGAATTAGCAAACTCTTGTTCTTGGTCAGAGAAAAGCTGGCAAATAGTTTCACAAATAAAGTTTTGTAGAAGTTTTCAAACTGGAGCACTCTTTGCTCAAAAAGGTTTTTCAATGAAAGCTTTCAAAGTAATACTCAATAGATAAGAGTTTTGTGCAAACAAGGAAGATAAAGAACGTGATTGAATAAATTACCATATGAATGCTTGAAACACAACAACTCAAATGCTTGCTGGAGATAGAGAGGAAGTAGGTTTATTGACTCAAATTGGAAATGGGAGAAAGGTCCCTTCATAGAGGGAAGCAGGGATTACAAGTCATAAAGAGCTTCCAAAAGATTATGGTACTTACTAGCTTTGAGCCCTCATTGCCCCTATCATAGGCATCTTGAGATGATTAAGGTTAAAGTGCACAAAGATGGAGTATATGGTTGACGAAATATAAGTTGGCAATCTCATGTCCCTTGAATATGAGGGCCACTCCTCATGCTACTCAACTTCAGTTACAGATAAGTTCTTGTCATTGTAAGTACATGCATATCATAAGAACCGCCAACGGGGTACCCCTTGCACATGGTACATGTGCTTTCCCATAACCAAAATGACAAGGCAAGCAGACAATGAGCATCTCAGCGATCTTTTTATTTACTATGTGCATAGCTTTTTATTGAGGATGCTTCATAGATAGCTCAATATGGTGATGCTGCAAGTTTCCACCATGATTAGTCATGGCTTAGGCTAGCGGCCCGGGCGTTTCTCTAACACAAAATACAAACTCCATGGACTTACAAGCTCCCTTTTTATTTCACACCGTTGACATCCATAGACAAAAGATCACGATATTAACTGTGTACAGAGTACAAATGCAATGTTGAAAGTGTTCCCCGTGACAACAGGGTTCTGCTAATTCCAACGTATAGATGCAAGCATATACAACTTCGATGGCACAATGGTTCAAGTATATTTGGGGCAAGGAAATAAGGTGTGCCATCAAGTTCGCGAGATATTTACTAACTAGTTTTCACATAACAAAATACTTTTTAATTCGAAAGATATATGAAGCTTGAGAATTTGCTTGGAATAGCAATAATGCTACTAGGTAGATATGGTGGACACAAATGGCAAAGGTTTTGTTCAAAGGGATTTGGAAACATGAGAAGTATGGCTTCTCAAAACAGGTCTTTGGCTAGCAAGGCTGGGTAGCAAGCAAGAGAGTTGAAAGAAACAAGCAAACATACAAGTAATAAAGCCAAACATGCAATCTTCATTGAAGACACAAAAGATATTAAATAGAGAATACTAAGCTTATGAGCCAACAAGAAAGAAAATAGATGATACAAAATACCTGAAAGAATTTTTCCCTTTTTCTTTCAAACTTCAAAAAGTATTGCTACTGACCAGAACTCGGTTTGCTAAAACCAATTTAGAGATACTTGATGCTCCCAAGGTGATGCCAATACTGATCAACAAGATCCATCATATAATAGAGATTGCAAACTAAAATAAGAAGTGCAAAAAAGTAAAAGATGAGACTTCTCATTAATATTCCAATAAAGGCACTCACACCAATGGATACATAGATAATAAACTAAAGGAGAGATATTTCCACATGCAAACCAAACTATAAGATAACTTCTCTACCAAAGATATGAATCCATGAAAAAGGTAAAATATAAAGGTTGTGATACCGCGACACTCCCCCAAGCTTGAAACAAGCCAAGGGGATGCCAAACCTAATGACGAATTACTCCTTTGGTGGTGGTGGTATTCCCTTGTTTAGGGTAATAATTCTTCCAGCATCTTACGAAATCTGTCATTCTCCTCTTGGAGTATATCCACCTTCAACCTCAAGGCACGGTACTTGTCACAAAACTCATCAGTTGTTCGAAGGGCTTCCACTACCTCAGGGCAGTATCTGAAGTCTGGACCGAAGGCTATGATTCCCTGCATGTTACGAGAAAAAGCATCCCTAGTGTTAATTGCTCCTACAAGAGTAGGTTTCCTTGCCCTTGTCCCTGCGGCGGTTTGTTCTTCCAACTTTATCTCCTCCACGGGCTTCTTGCCTTTGTCGTTGGCGGAGACCATGGCACTCTAAACTTGAGAAGATTTCGTAACAAAAACAGATTGAAACGAAAACATGACGAGAACACGATGCACAAACCTCGGGGGATCCGGGGGGTTATATATTATGAAGTTTCAAGCATAAGGGAGGTGATGATACGAAAACGAGGCGGAGACACCGTTCGTGGGTGTCACACCCCCCTCAGGCGCGACCAGGCTGGGCCCGCGCCTAGGGTGGGTTTGTCTACCCCGGACTCTCGTTCCTCCTCTGTTCCGTCTCATAGTCTTCCTTATGTATTAAAAACATGAAAAATATAAAAATATTTGATTTTCACGAACCTTCTGTTTTCACCACTTTTACCTATTCAAAGACGAACTCTGCAGATTCCTTTTCTCCTTCTCCTGAAAATTTCCTTCTTACAAAACCCTTACACAAACTCAATGACAACATTAGCGTAAGTAAAAACAATAAACCTTTGGGTACATACTTCAACTGAAAACCCATCAAAATAAAAGCTTTTGTAAGAGGCAAATGCAAATGACGGCAGAAATCTGTCAAAACAGACCAGCAGGTAAAGATTGATTTTTTTCGAAAACCTTCTGTTGCTCAAATCAAAAAGTGCAGAACTGATGAAAGTTGGGTAACAACTTGGATAACAAGCTCAGAAAAATTCAGCTCCATCCAACGTGCTGAGATCCCTCACGAATTTTTACAATATAGCACAAAAATCTTTCCCAGGACAACCACTTTTCACAACTCCTCTACTTCACAAAAGTAGTTGGACTTTACACAAAAACCAAAACAAAAAGGATAAGGAGAGGTTATTACTAAAGTAATAACTTCCAAGACGACAAAACTCTTGGGTTATCTCCCAACAAGTACTTTTCTTTAACGCCTTTAAGTTAGGCTTAAAACTTTTAAAGATGCTCACATAGGAGATAAATATTTGAAGTGAAAGAGAGCATCAAGAAGCAAATAACCAACACACTTGAGTCTAACCCACTTCCTATGCATGGGGGTATCATGATAAAATGAATTCTTGAAACAAAAAGCCACTAGCATAGGAAGACAAAACAGATGCAACTTCAAAGCTTTCAACATAAAACGGGGAAACTTAACATTATTGAGATGCATAAAACCATGTTTCCCTCTCTCATAATAAATTTCAGTAGAACTTTGAATAAAGTTAACAATATAGTTGTCACTGGCAAAAACTTTATCATTAGAATAGGCATACTTACAGTCACCAAAAAGAGGTCCAAGGTCATATACTGGATCAATATAAGCAAGTTGTTCCATCCTGAAATCTTTATTAGGCAAGCTATTTTCACAAGGATCTTTAGCAAATTTGGAAAAGTTAATCTCATAAGAATCTCCATCAAACTTAGTTAAAACTTTTTCCTTCTTACAATCAATAATAGCTCCACAAGTATTCAAGAAAGGTCTACCAAAAATGATAGGACAAGTTTTGCTAGCTGCTGAATTAAGCACTAGAAAATCAGCAGGATACTTAATCTTACCACAGAGAACCTCCACATCCCTTACAATGCCAATGGGACAAATGGTTTCCTTATTAGCAAGGTGAATAACCACATCAACATCCTCAAGCTCACAAGGACCAATCTCACGCATAATTTCTCTGTAAAGCTCATAAGGAATAGCACTAGAACTAGCACCAATATCACACAAACCATAATAGCAATGATCACCAATTTTAATAGAAAGCACAGGAACACTAGCTTTTCTAGCCTTACTAGGATGAGAGATAATATTAGAAGCATCTTCACAGAAGACAATGTGCTCATCCTCTATATTTCTAGTGATAGTGTCTTTCACAATAGCTACCATAGGTTCAACATTCAATTGCTTACCAGGCTCCACAATTTTCATTGTACCTTTGTTATTTGCACTAATAATCATAGAATACTCCTTTACCTTAGCTGGTAAAGGTAATTTCTCAACATGAGTTTAGGCACAATATGATTAGTAGTACAAACTTGAGTACTTCTAATGGGAACATGACTAACAACATCTTTATAAGGAGCATGGTACTTATTCCACTTCTTCTTGGGAATTTCTATGTAAGAGGCAAAGGCCTTAAAATAGTTGGCAATACTTTGGGAATCAATACCAAACTCACTGCTAATATCACGAAAGTCATCAGTTCCCATAAAATATTTAATGCATTCATAATCATAGTTTATACCTGACTTTCTTCCTTTGTCATTCTCCCAAGCTTCAGTGTTATCTTGAATACGGTCTAGGAGATCCCATATAGTTTCTTCCTTCATACGTGTGAATGATCCAACACAAGAAGCATCTAGTAAATATTTACCATGAAGAGAAAGCCTAGCATAAAAGTTAATGAGAATAATATTGTTAGGGAGTTCATGAATAGGACATTTAAGCATTAGTAACTTAAATCTCCCCCAAGCTTGAGATGTACTCTCTCCATCAAGAGGCCAAAAGTTATATATAAGATTTCTATCCTTATGAATCTCACTGGGAGGATAAAATTTAGATTAAAAGAGAGATGCCATCTCCTCTCATTATAGGATTGTCCATTCTTCAGCAGCTTATACCATTCTTCAGCTCTCCCTTTCAAGGATATGTAGAGTAACTTCTTCTTCACCTATTCAGTTGTGATACCTGCACACTTAAACAACCCGCATAATTCATGGATAAAAAGCAAATGATCACCAGGATGGACAGTTCCATCCCATAAATAATAATTATCCATAACACGATCAACAATACTTGTAGGTATCTTAAAAGGATCTATCTCAACAGGTGGTGGTTCATCTACTACCCTAACAGTGGTAGTAGTTTTCCCAAACAGAAAACCAAGTGGGTTATCCATATTGGAAACAAAGCAACAAGCACTAACAAAAGCAATACTCACAGTAGAAGTTTCCCTTACCAGTTCCACTTTTCAATAGCGCTTCACTCCCCGGCAATGGCGCCTAAAAATAGTCTTGATGACCCACAAGTATAGGGGGTGTATCGTAGTACTTTCGATAAATAGGAGTGTCGATCCCAACGAGGAGCAGAAGGTGCTGAATAGTGGTATGGAGCGGTAACTCTCTGCACATACTTAGCAAACAGATTTTTAGTGGTTTTATGATAAGGCAACAAAACAAAGAGCAAGTAATAAAGACAACGAACAAACGGAGCAAGTGGCCCAATCCTTTCTTAGCAAAGGACAAGCCAGTGGAAATACTTATAAGGACCAAACGTTCTCGAGGACACATGGGAATTCTGTCAAGCGCTTTCGCTTCAAGCTGAGTACTCTTCTCTGGTGTTGTAAGTGTTGTGTGGGGTAACCTGTGCTAACATACCAAACTTACTTGGACTAATACATAATTGTGATTAAACCCCCTGCAAACATCCATAACTACATGAAAGTAATTAAGATATAAATCTAACCATAGCCTTAAACTCTGAGATCCTACACTCCCTTGTGCAAAGGTGTCCTAATGGGGGTTCAGGTTTCTGTCACTCCAGCAACCCCATAATTAGTAGCCAAATACACAATGCATTCCCCTAGGCCCATAAATGGTGAAGTATCATGTAGTCGACGTTCACATGACACCACTAGAAGAATAGCACCACAACTTAAATACTAAACCATTGAATAATAACTCAACACGGATTCACTACTAACAACATGAATTCTCCCATGTCCTCAAGAACACAACGAACTACTCACAAGACATCATATGGATCAAGATCAAAGATGATATGGTAATGGATAACAATCTGAACATAAACAATAATCCAATGGTTCCACTCACAAGCATCAACTACAATAGTAATCAACACCGGGAAAGTTTCCCCTAAGAACTAAAGGAATATCCAACACAATTGTTACAGCGGGACGGAGTGGTGATGATGGTGCTGGTGGATATGATGGTGTGTATGATGATGATGATGATCCCAATGAATCCTAGCTTGATGATGGTGTTGATGGAGACGGTCTCCCCTCTCCGGGAAGAAATTCCCCCGGCAGAAATCTGTCTGCCGGAGAGATCTTTCTCTCTCGGTGTTTTCCGCCCCCAGAGGCGGCGGAAATCTATTTGTGGTCGCTCTCCTGGCCTTAGGGTTTCGTAGGGAAGATATAGGCTAAGGGGCAGAGTCGGGAGCCGGGCAGGTGGGCCACACCTGCCCTAGGCGCGGCCCAGGGGGACCCGCGCCTAGGAGGGTGTGGGCCCCCTGCGACCCCTCTTCGCTCCTACTTCTGGCTTCCTCAGTCTTCTGGAAAAATAATATTTTCCCATATTTTTCTGGTATTTTTCTGATCTTCACGAAATTGCATCGAAACGCCTTCTTTTCCATCAGAATCCAGACTCCGGCAGTTCATCCTCCAAGAATCATCCAACATGCATAAAGAAATGAAAAGCCATAAGTAATACCTCATAATAAGACATATATCAATGAATAGAGGTAAATTATGATATAGAAAGGTGATGCAAATTGGGTGTATCAGAGACGCGAACCAGGGTGGCAAACCCCCCTAGGCGCGGCCAGGGATGAGCCCGCTCCTGGGTAGGGTGTGGCCCCCCTGGTCGCCTCCCGGCCTCGCCTCTTCGCCTATAAGAAGCCCCCGATGCAGAAACCCTTGGTACCTAATCAAAATTCCACAAAACCTTCTGTAGACACCGCCATCGTCGTCCCTTGATCGGGGGATCTGAAGTTCTTCCCGGCACCCTGCCAGAGGGGAGTTCATCCCGGATGCCTTCTCTCTGGTATGATGCGTGAGTAGTTCCACCTTGGACTATGGGTCCATGTAGTAGCTAGATGGTTGTATCTCCTCCTTGTGCTTTCATGTATAGATCTCGTGAGCTCCGTTCATGATCAAGATCTAATCTATTTGTAATCATGCATGTTGTGTTTGCGGGGATCCAATGGATATTGAGATTACTATGTTAGATTGATTAATGGTTTTGTCTTTATGATTCTATCATGTCTGTGTTGTTTGTGATCTTGCATGCTCTTCGTTGTTAGTAGCTATCTTGGACAAGTAGTTGCTAGTGACTTCAAGAGGGGGCATTTATGCTTGATAGTGGGTTCATGCCTCTATTTAATCAAGGGAAGTGACAGAAATCTCTAAGGTTATAGATGTGATGTCGCCACTAGGGGGAAAACAATGGTCTCTTGTTCATGGAACAAGTGGATTGTTTACCTTACACACTTTGCTTAAAGCAGTTGTCTGTTGCTTGCAACTTAATACAGGGGGTTTGGATGATAAACCAAAGGTGGACTTCTAGTCATAGATGCAGTTGGATGGCGGTCTATGTATATTGTTGTATTTCCCAATCGAATCTCATAGGATATTTTTGTCTGGTATTGCATTGTTATGCCTTGCTCGGTTCCTGTCAATTGCCCTGCTGTAATTTGTTTACCCTTCATGCCATGTTGTCTATCTAAGGAGAGCACCTCTAGTGAACTATGGACCCCGGTCCAATCTTTACCATTGATACATCTTCCAATGTTACTTGTTTACTTGCTGCAAACCATTACCTTCCACGCCATATGTTTAATCCTTTGTTACAGCAAACCGGTGAGCTTGACAACCTCACCGTTTCATTGGGGCAAAGTCTTGAGTTTGTGTTGTGCAGGTCTCCGTGTTGCTTGCAACACCTATGTGACGTTTCCTTCCTCCTACTGGTTCCATAACCTCGGTTTCTTACTGAGGGAAAACTTGCTGTTGTGCTCATCACACCTTGCTCTTGGGGTTTCCAATGAAGCGTCCCACGACAGTGCTGGGCATCATCAATCTTTTCTGGCGCCATTGCCAGGAAGGCTAAGGACGTTTCCTTCGCTTTGATTTTAGTTTTTACTAAGGGATAACCTCGGTTTGTTTTTAGTTTTTAGTCACATGGGGAGTCATCCACTTCCTTTCTCTTTACTTTGTTTTTAGTTTGGTTAGTTTCTTTTGCTTGGTTTTGTTTGCCTCTTTTCAAAACCCCCCAAAAAAATAGTTTAGTTTGGTTTGCTTGCTTTATTCAAAAACACAAATAAATAGTTCCTACTTATTTCCCACCTTGCTCCCCAAGTTCGCCCTGAAAGATCTTGCAATATGTAGTGGCTCCATAATTGGAAAAGATAATATTGAAGAATTCTTTAATCATGTCAGCAAGCATGAGGATATTGAGGATAAATCTATAGCAGTGCTTGCTCCTAACTATGAGATTGTTGCAGCTTCTTTAGCTCATATGTTGGAGGCTAGGTTTGTTAGCCTTAACCCCTTCATACAATTCTTGTTCGTAAAACTAAAAGAAGAAAATAGTGCTAAAAGAGAGAATTCATTCTTGAAACTTTACTAAAAGAGTTCCATGATGTTGCTAGGGAAGACAAAAAGGTCTTTGAGCGTTTTAATATGCTAGGTTCAAGTGTATATGTTGTCGGAACTTCTGATAAAACTAAGCCTATAGAGGAATTTAAGATACCCATACCCTTTAAGCTTGTTGGAATGCATGAAGCTTTTGAAAAGAACTTTGATTGGATAGCTCCTAAAAATATTTTTGATGAAAGTAGTAGACCAGAGAGAGATGAGAAGGGATCCTCCAAAACCCATTTGGATGAGATACCTTTCATAGTTGAATATTTTTCAAGTATTGATGTTAATGCTTCCTCATTTGAAAATACTTGATTCTTCTTGCTTCTTGTGCCTAACTTAAAGGCGTTAAAGAAAAGTACTTGTTGGGAGATAACCCAAGAGTTTCCTTGAGTCTTGGAAGTTATTACTTCAGTATGACCTATCCTTATCCTTTTTGTTTGCTTTTTGTGCCAAGAATGACCTCTAATGAGAGGGAAGTAAGATTTGGGGAATTGTTGTCCGAAACAGATTTCTATCCTCCACCAAAAACAATCGTGAGGTGTCTCTGTAACTCGGATTGAGCTCAATATTTACGAATAAATCTCCCAGTATGTTAGCTCACTTTCATTAGTTCAACACTTTTTTATTTTATCAATAGAAGATTTTCGAAAAAATTGTTTCTACATGCTGGTCTGTTTTGACAGATTTCTGCCATTATTTGCATTTGCTTCTTATTGATTCCTTTTTGAGTTCTCTTTTGGGGAATTGAGCTTTTTGAAGGAGTTGCTACATTAGCTTGTGTTTTTAGTGAAAAGTATTGTTGTTCCAAAGTTTGCCTAAGGTCTAATATCTTTTGAATACACTAATTTTGCTAATGAAGATTGTGTGAAGTTTTGTATGAAGGGAAAATTTCAGGTGTAGAGAGAGAATGATGTAATGAGATGAAGAATGTACAAAAGCTCAAGCTTGGGGATGCCACCCTGGTGTTACCCCAAGAAATATCCAAGAGGTACAAGCGTCAAAGCTTGGGTATGTCCAAGGCATCCCCTTCTTCATTAATAAAAAGCTCAGGTATGTCTAGACACTTCGTTTTTATTGTTTCATGCACTGTTGTGTTATTCTTGGAGCGTCTTAGTTTTCATTTCCTTTGCTTACTTCATTTAGTTTGCTTGAATAAAGTAGTTGTTTTACTTAGTTTGCTTAGTTTCCATTTCCTTTACTTCGTTTAATATGTCAGATTGATTAATGGTTTTGTCTTATTGATTCTATCATGTATGTGTTGTTTGTGATCTTGCATGATCTCTGTTGTTAGTAGCTATCTTGGCCAAGTAGTCGCTAGTGACTCCAAGAGGGTTTATTTATGCTCGATACTGGGTTCATGCCTCTATTTAATCAAGGGAAGTGTCAGAAATCTCTAAGGATGTATATGTGATGTTTCCACTAGGGGGGAAACAACGGTCTCTTGTTCATGGAACAAGTGGATTGTTTACCTTACACACTTTGCTTAAATCAGTTGCCTGTTGCTTGCAACTTAATACTGGAGGGGGTTCGGATGATAACCCAAAGGTGTACTTCTACTCATAGATGCATTTGTATGGCGGTCTATGCATATTGTTGTATTGCCCAATCGAATCTCATAGGATCTTTATGTCTGGAATTGCATTGTTATGCCTTGCTCAGTCCTGTCAATTGCCCTGATGTAATTTGTTTACCCAGCATGTCATGTTTGTTTATCTAAGGAGAACACCTCTAGTGAACTATGGACCCCGGTCCAATCTTTACCATTGATACATCTTCCACTATTATTGTTTACTTGCTGCAAACCACTTTCACCTTCCACACCATACAGTTAATCTTTTGTACAGCAACCGGTGAGATTGAAAACCTCACTGTTAGTTGGGGCAAAGTCTTGAGTTTGTGTTGTGCAGGTTTCCACGTTGCTTGCAACACCTTTGAGACGTTTCCTTCCTCCTACTGGTTCGATAACCTCAGTTTCTTACTAACTTGCTGCTGTGCTGCATCATACATTGCTCTTGGGATTTCCCGATGAAGTACTCCACGTTGACGCAGCACCATCACGAAGCCAGTCAATAGGTCGATACATCGAATGTCCGATCCAAAAGTTGAAGTTGTTGGAATCGAAGTCAACAGACTGCTCGATGCCAACTTCATCAGGGAAATCAAAGAAAGCGAGTGGCTGGCAACACCGTACTGGTCCCCCAAAAGGACATAGACATCCTGCGGATGTGAGTGGAATTCACATTGCTCAATAAGCACTGTCCCAAGGACCACTTCCCTCTACCAAGGATCGATCAAATCATCGACTCCACTGCAGGTTGCGAGAAGCTCTCCTTCCTCGACGCCTACTCAGGCTACAACCAAATTCAGCTGAAAGTCGAAGATCAGGAGAAAACGACATTCACTATGTCATTCGGTGTATTCTTCTACAACACGATGCCCTTCGGGCTGAAAAACGCAGGTGCCACATACCAGATGTGCATGCAAGCATGTCTGAAGGACCAGATCGTCCATAACATCCAGGTCTATGTCGACGACATGGTAATCAAGACTAGGGAGGCCAGGACTCTAATCGACGATCTCCGCGAGACTTTTGATAACCTTGATCGCTACAAGATCAAGCTGAACCTAGAAAAGTGTGCCTTCGGCGTCCTATCTGGTCAATTACTTGGTACTTCATCTCCCAATGGGGAATCGAGGCGAACCCAAAGAAAATCAGGGCCATGCTGGCCATGGAAAAGCCAAAGAACCTCAAGGGCGTCCAACAGCTAGTTGGGCGAATCGCAGCGCTAAGCAGATTCATCAGCCGGATGGGTGAAAAGGCCCTCTCCTTTTACCAGATGTTGCGCAAGACAGACAAATTCGAGTGGACACCCTAAGTGGAGGATGCGTTCGAGGACCTCAAGCGGCTGCTCTCCACATCACGTGTCCTGGTCACGCCGAAGGAACGGGAGCCTTTGCTGCTAGAGATTGCAGCCACACATCAGGTGGTCAACACCATACTCATGGTCGAGCGACCTGAAGATGGCAAAACCCATGGGGCCAACGCCCTATCTACTACCTCATCGAGGTACTGACCCCGACAAAGCAGAGGTACCCCCACTACCAGAAGCTCGCCTACGGCGTATTCATGATGGCACGTCGGCTGAGCCCTACTTCCAGGAGCATCAGATCGTGGTCGTCAACGATGCCCCACTATGGATCATCCTGAACAAGCCACGGGGCGCGTAGCCCTATGGGGCATCAAGTTATCTCCTCGAGACATAATCTAAAAACGGCGCACCGCCATCAAGTCCCAGGTCCTCCCTGACTTCCTCGTCCACTGGATGGAGCTCCAGTTGTCCGATACTCCGGACATGTCGTAGTCCTGGACGATGCACTTCGATGGCTCCAAGCGCGAGGCTGGAGACGGGGCCGGCATCATACTGACGTCCCCTCAAGGCGATAAGATGAAGTACGTCCTTCGGATGAAATTTCACGCCTCCAACAACGAGACCGAATACGAGGCCCTCATTCACGGCATGAGGATGACCAAAGTGTGCGGTGCAACACGCCTTGTAATCTATGTCGACTCGGACCTTGTCGTGCAGCAGACGATGAACGAGTGCGACGCCCATAGCACCAACATGATCACGTACCACACGCTCTACAACTCACTTGAAGGGTAGTTCGACGACTGCAAGCTTCGGCACGTTGGCATGGAAAGCAACGAAGAGGCTGACAGGCTCGCCAACATTGGCTCCACCTGCGCACGGGTGCCACCAGGAGTGTTCCTCGAACAAATCTGCATACCCTCCATCAAGAGGAAATTCCCAAAAGGCTCAGCCGAAAAAGCAGAGCACTCGAGGGATGCACTACCCGAAGGACAAGAAGGACTAGAAAAGCTCGACAGACTGGCCGAGCTGGTCAGCCTGATGCAGGTCATGGCAGTTGAAGAAACATGGACGTAACTGTAAATCCGGTACTGTAACATACCACCCTTTTGTGTAATATAAATAAATACATGTTTGAGCATTGCATGCATGCATAATACTTGCACTTTGGTTTAATCAAATAAGAACAAACAAAAACCTAGTTATTTTTCCCTCTCAAACCATTCAAATGGTTTTTATACTTTGAAAACTACCCAAAAGGATGGAACCCAAAATGAATAAAAGGGTTCCCCAATATTTTTATAGTCTTATAAAAGTTTCTGGTATTTTGAAACTATTCAAAACAGGTTTAAAATTCAAATACAAAAGAAAAATCAGAAAATAGAAAAAGGAAAAACTGTTTCCTGGAAAAAATATAACTAAACCTAGCTAACTGGGCCGAGCCCACCTCTCCTCCCCTCTCTCTCTGTTGCGGTAGCAGTAGCGACCAAAGCGGCCCACCCCGGTAGCCCAAGCCGTCGTTACCGCCCGCCTCTTTCCCGTCTTCATCTTCATCGATGACGACGAGCAAGCAGCTCGCTGTCGACACCGCCATCGTCCGTCGCTGCCGGCATGCGCTAAGATGGGTGCCACCGCCCGCCATCGTCTATATGAGCGTCATCATCGCTGCCGGAGAACCCTAGCCCGTCAGTTCCCCCTCTCTTCCTTACCTTCTCGCCATGGCCGACAAACCCTAGATCCAGTCACCGTCATCCCCGCCGTCTCTGGCCACCCTAGCTCAAGTCGACGCCACCGTTGGACGCGGCGTGTCTTCCTCGTCCTCCCCCTCGAAGCACGCATGTTGGGACGCCCTCCTCTCGCCGGAATCGGGCTCGAAGCACCAACGACCGCCACAGTTCACGCCGTCGATCCGACGCATCCCGACCTCGCCGAGCCTCGCCGACCCCTCCACCGCGCTCGTGGTGAGCCCACGGTGCTAACGCTCCCCTCCATTGTCCCCCTCTTCCTCAGTATCGTCTTCCTCGCATGAGCCCGACGCCGCCTCCGCTGTTCTTCATCGCCGACGACGCTCCGGCGACCCCCTGCTAGCGGCGCCGCCACTTCCTGGTCGCCCACGTCGCCCTCTTTCCAGCGCCACCATCCACGCATCCAGGCGTGCACGGGATCGAGAGATCCGTGCTCGACCTGGGAGCATCCCCATTGATGACATCAACATGATGTCATGCAGGTGTCATTTTCCCTTTCTTTTTCTTTTATTAATTCCTGTAATTATTTTCTATAAATAAGAAAATGCTGACAGGTGGGCCCTGTCTGTCAGGGTTTTATTCTTTTTGTAAATCATTTCTGAAATTAATAAAAGTTTGACATGTGGGCCCAACTTGGAAATTAATTTAAATATTCCAAAAATGATTTAAAATGAATTAGAATTGGATAAATTCATAACTAATTTATTTTAAATCAGAAAACTAAAAATAATATATCAAAATGTTTAGAAAAATGAGATCTACCTAACTTATCTACAACCATACATTGTTAACCAACTTTCATGACAAGTTTAATTAGAAGAATCAATTGAACCCCATAGGTGATTCTGAGGATCCCCCTGTTCTAGGGTTTGGACCTCTCGGACCCCCTTTAAAATGACCAAGCATGTTATAGGGTTCATTTCAACACTATTTAACTTGTCATATCATCCATATTGTATGAGAATTGCACATGCCATGTGTTGAATGTTGCTTTTCCTTTCCGGTGATTGGTTCTTCGCGAATAGGAACCGAACCCAAGGCTGAAGTCAACGCCACCAAAGAGCAGTACCAGTCCAACAACGGACAAGGCAAGCGAAACCCCACTCATACATATGAATCCTATGTTTACAGAGTATTTCATTCTCGCCATATGCATTCGGTTCAACAGTCTTTTATCGGTAGATAAAGTAATCCTATCTGATGCATGTTTCCCTTTGTGAACTATATTACCCGATCCACCGCTCCTAGCATAACTAGGGTTTGTCTTATGAGCATTCGCTAGTGCCACATTTCAGTTAAGCTTAGCCATGCTTAGTGGTCCGACGCCGATCATTCAGATGATGCACTAGAGATGCAAATGAACCTAGTATGGTATGATGATGTGATGTGATCAGAGATGAATACTAAACATGCTAAGGCTTATATGGGAGGCCACGTGGGTTGTGGTTTTTGCAGTCCCATACTTGCCACCCCTAGGACCCGATGTTCTTGCCTCTTGAACTAAGACGAGCGTACAACCACACAGGGGCCTGGAAACCCCCTCGACCAACTAACTTTCCTAGTAGATTCCATGAGTCACATAGTTCGGGCTTTCCATTCGACATACACATCTTGGTTGTTCTTGAATGGAGGTGAAGGAGGTGCATTCATAACAGGTAGGTAAGCGGGGACGGGAACAAGATATACCCGACATCCGTAATCTTGAACCCCGCACACATCATTAGGGACCGGCTTTGGTACTTGACCCGTTACAGTGGCATCTCCCTAGTGCGTGACTCATGGTCTCGATGAAAGCAAGGTAAAGGTCGTGGTCAATCACTCTCTGCCGGCCTTCCAAGGAAGAGAGCTAATAATTCGGCATTAAGAATCGGTTGGTACGTGTGGGTAAAGTTGTGCACCCCTGCAGGGTTATTGATCTTTTTGAAAAGCCGTGTCCATGGTTATGGACAACTTGGGAACGAACGTGAAGATCATAGAGAACTATAACCGAATGATAAAACTTGGACAACTAATGTGAGATCCGGAATACTTCCTCGGGGTTGTTTGAGGGGGTAGTCTGGAAGAGAGGTTAAGTTGATGATGGTTCTTGGTGGAGAACAAAGATGGTTCCGAAGAGCTAGAGTTGTAGTCTTCTTATCCCCTTTGAAAATGATCTAACTAGACGAGCTTCTTCCCCTCCTTGTTTTGAAAAGAAAAGATGGCTTTATGAAAAATAACTCCACTAGCCATAAGTCTTGCGGAGTACACCCTGTACTCAGCCTTGCCTCATTGATGTTTTTCTACAGATGAAGTTACTCCAACTGAAGGTGGTTTCTACGTCGAAGTCGACGAGTAGTCGGGGTTCCCGGGAAGCAGCCTAGGATCTATGAAAGGGTCGCTACTTTTGTTTATGGCCTTTTAGGCCTTTGCTAAGTTTGTTGTTTAGAACAACTTGTTTTCTTCCGTTGTTTGTTGTAATGATGGGTCTGTGACCCCTGGCTTGTATGACTAGTTTGTAACTCTCTTAAGAGTTTACCTTATTAATGTATGGTTTGTATGTTCTGTAATGTTACCGATCATTCCCTGCGCACTTCGTAATTTAGGTTAGGCTTATATCAGATGAGGATCTGGTATTTGTCTAGCCCTGATCCTGGGTCGTGACAGGTACCTGATAAACAATCAACTGCCTGATGACCCGACAGATGCCCGGCGCATATCTCGTCGGTCAAAAGCCTTCACCATAATCAATGGTGAGCTGTATAAGCGCAGCATTTAGGGTGTGCTCCAATAATGCATCACCATCGGTGACGGCAAAAGCATCCTCCAAGACATCCATGAGGGTATCTGCGGCCATCACGTAGGCAGTCGCGCCCTAGTCGCCAAAGCTCTACGAGCTGGGTTCTACTGGGCAACTAATGAAGGACGCCAAGGACATCGTCCAGAGGTGCAATGCCTATTAGAGGTACGCGGAAAAGCCACATGCGCCAGGTTTCGAACTGAGGCCTATAAAATTGGCCTGGCCCTTCGCCCAGTGGGGCCTCGACATGATCGACAAACTGCCAAAGTCCTCACTAGGAGGCCACGTCTTCCTCCTGGTGGTAGTCGAAAAATTCTTGTGGATTGAAGCCATGCCCGTTACCAACCAAAGCGGCAAAACTGTCATCAAGTTTTTCGAGTCCATTGTCTACAGGTTCGGCGTGCCCCATAGCATCATCATGGACAACGGCTCGAACTTCATCTCGAAAGAATTCTGAGACTTCTGCGGGAACCTCGGAATCAACATATCATACGCCTCTATGGCGCACCCGCAGACCAACAGGCAGGTCAAAAAGGCCAATGGCCTCATAGGCAACGACATCAAGCAGCGCCTACTATGCCCACTCGAAAGGCTTGCGGGAGCCTGGGCAGACGAGCTACCTTCGGTTCTCTGGAGCCTTTGCACAACTCCAAACAGCTTAACTGGCTACACGCCCTTCATCATGGTGCACGGAGCCGAAGCCGTGCTACCCGCCAAGGTACGCCACAAGGCACCACAGGTCGTTGCTTACAGCGAGGCCGAATGATCGGCAGCACTCGAAGACGCCGTTGACACACTCGACGAGGCACGCAACGTCACCGCGGCTCACTCAGCAGTCTACCAGCAAAGCCTCCACAACTACCACAGCCGCCGGCTGCGCCCAAGGTCCTTCGTCGAAGGAGACCTCGTCCTGCGACTCAAGCAAGAAGGGCACAACAAGATCGAGTCACCCTGGGAAGGATCCTACATCGTCACCAAAGTCATCCCAGGTGGCGCATACCACCTCATGGACGTCGCATCAGGAGTCGAATACTCCAACCCCTGGAACGTCGCACGACTACTACGCTTCTACCACTAGTTACCTTTTACTTTCAATAAGGCTATTCAGCCAAGGCTACTCAGCCGAACAATGTACCTCCTCGTTTGCTATGAATAAAACCTAAGTTCCTTGGCCCAAATATACTTTTTCTCCTTGCATTACTTCTCTCTAAATACGCTTGGGGGTTGCGCCTCACCTCACAACTTCGTCAATTGAAAACAATGCATACAACCTGAGTAGCTGACCACGTCAGGCTAGCGAAAAGGACATGCACATTACAAGCGCACCACGTGCCAATACATATAAACTTTACAAAGGGCATTACAAGCCCACTCGAATAAATACAAATTTTACATTATCTCGGTTTCTTTACACGACCTAATTGTTCTAGAGCATAACATTCATCCGCTCCTCGAACAAATCTACAATTTTTTCGGCGTACTGTGCCATAGCTGCGTAATGAGGGCGTATTTCCCATAAATTGCCACCTGGTGGAGGAGGCGGTCTAGCCGCTATCTCCGCAAGATTAACATCACGAGGATGCAGTCAAACAAGAGAAAGGTCTTCCTTCACCCCAGCAATCAGCTGATGGCGCACCAACTCCTTAACGTGGCCTACATTCTGAAAATTCCCACGAAGACCCAAAAAGCTAGAAGGAGCAGCATCGAAAGGGAACATGATGGACCAAACGGCCGCAAGTGATGACCTCGCATGCTTCAGCACCCGAAGAACCTGGTGTACGCGATCTTGCACTGTCGCAAGGATGATGGCTCGATCATGATCCATCCAAAAGAAGCCACTGGCCTGCAGCTCTTGTTGCGTCAGTCAATTCATCTGAATTGCGACGCGCTCCTTCTCTTCCCTCAGAATGAGATTCACAACTGCACAAGCATGGGGTGAGCCAGCATACAAATAAGGTACACTCGAAAGAGCATCGGTTCACGAGGACTCACATTGGAGTTGCTCACCCATCTGCCAAAATTCCCCCAAGCAAGAACTCCTCCATAGCAGTGGCTCGCTCAGCTTTTGACTTCCACACATCCGCATGACCTCAGATGCTAAGGATGTATTTTTCCATACTGCGGACGCGATCACACAGAAAGGTCAATTGTGATGCCTCATCCAATGATGGGCGAGGATAAGGTGCGGGAAGAGTAATCACTGGAGCCTCACCCGAAGGACCTTAAGGGTAAACAGGCAGATATGAATATCACAAACACTTTTGACAGCAGTTAAAAGACAGACTTATATACATAAATAAAGCCACCTCGTGGCAAAGTGGGACTTGTTCATCCAAAAGTTGTTACAAAAGATAGCAGAAATAAAAGCTACACTAGCTACAATGCAAAGGCCTAAGCACCAGCACCCGGAGCAGCCTCGCAGCCAGACGACCTGCCCTTGGCCTCTCGGTGCTGCTTCGTCGCATAATCGGCCAAGAGGTCGATGATCTTAGTCCCATAATGCTTACAACGGGAATCAAAATGGGAGAAAGCTACCTCGGAGCCATTCGTCGTCGTCGGCATCCTGGACGTGACCTGGGTCAGGTCCAGCTCGGCTCCGGACGCTATCGCGATGGCCAGCCCCATAGAGGCACCGATGCCCTTCTGCTTGCGTTTGTACTCCGCCGGAGCATCCTCTGACAAAGCATCTGCAAGCGAGTCGATGTCCTTGAGGGCAATGCCCTTGGGGTTGACCTCCTTATATAAGCGTGCGAGCACCTTCTTGGCCTTGCCCAAGGAGCTCACGGTAGAAGAGCAGCGATCCTCGATCGATGTGGTAGCATCTGCCAAGGAATCCCCATGCTCCAGCATGCCGCGATCAAACGTGACGCTAGAAGAATCTGGCATAAATAGGAGAAGAGGAAATTCGAGTGAGTAAAATCAATAAGAACCCCAAGATGCGGAAGCGACAAAAATATACAATAATCAGCTTACCAGAAATAGCCTTGGCAGGAGCCATGAGCTTGTCGGCCATGGTTTTCTCCCGAGCAGCTACAACGGTCGCGAGCTGCTACTCACAGTCTTTTGCCTCCTTTTGCTCGCACTCTAGGGCCTCAGCAGCATCCGTTGCCTTCTTCTCCGCCTGGACGAGGCTCTTCTCGAGAGCGTTCAGCCTACGGAGAGCAGCATTGTTCTGATCTGCAACATGGAGAATCATCGAATGAATACAATAACAACCTTGACGACACAAAAAATAAACAAGACAAAACCTACACACCTTGGAGTTGCTTGAGCTTACCCTCCAGCGACAGATGCTGCTGGATGAGGAGGTTAGCGCCATGGACAAAAGGCTACAAAAGAAGCAAACAAACCCAATGAATAAAAGACTTGGTGGCTCCCCTAACAAAACGAAGGACCAACATGTCAGATAAATAAAGGACTCGGGGGCTCCCCCCATGCAGTAAAAGAACAACACTTACGTGATCAGGTGTGGACTCCGAAGGTTTGCATATCGCCTTTAGAGTGACGAGTGCGCGAGCCTCCTGCCTCGCGGAGCACGAGTCCTCGTCCTCGGAGTTGTTCACCACCCGAGGAAGCGAAACTGTCGGCTTCGATTCCGCGATTACCTCTTCGGTGCCCTCGTCACAGGACTCCTCCGAAGGGTTACTGCAAGCACTTCTCACATCAATAGCAAGCTAAAACTACAAACATGAACATGGTAACAAGACTCAAGCAAAATGACTTAAGATTTGATGTCCAACAAATTGAAGACAGGATCCGCCTTCTCCTTCTTCTTCTTGGCCGGCGACTGCAGGGCCACTGCCTGAATGGGCACGACAGGGAAAGGAGCAGACGACGCACCCTCATCCTCGCCATGCTGCTCGAGGAAGGACGAACCCCTTGGAATTGGTGGCGTCGCCCCATCCGAAGATTCACTCCGGGAGCGCTTTCGGGTCCGCCCTTCGCTCTGCTCGGGGGCTTCTGTGGTAGGAGATTGCACCAGGGGAAGCTCAGATTCGGATTCCACAACTTCATTATCCGACTCAACTGGAAAATTCTCAGGTAGAGGGGTCATCATCCCCGCTACCTTGAAGTCCTGCAAATCAAAGACAAGAAGATGACAAATTGTCAGTACAAATAATAAACAGCTAGCAATCGAAATAGCGTTACGTGCAACTACAAGTTTTTCACCTGCGGGACTACTTTCTTCAAACTGAAGGGGGAGGTCAAGGATTTCCTCGGGAGGTCCTCATCGGCCTTAAACTTCAGCAGGGGCCGAAGAGATCTATCAAGGTCGCCCGAAGACAACTCCTTAGGTGAAACCCTTGTCGGATCGTTGCGGCCAGCATACAGGAACATCGGGTGCGCCCTTGCTTGGAGCGGATGCACCCGACGCTTGAGGAAGGTGCGGATGATGTCGACACTGTTGACCTCCTTGCCGGCCACCAGCTGGAGTGCCTCCACCCACTAGTAGAGCTTATCCACCTCCGTTGTTTCACCCTCTAAGACATCGTTCTTCCATGACCTCTTCGGGATGATCTTCTGGGCAGAGTCGAAAGGGGCAAGACCAAAATGTTGCCCTTCCAACTTGACATCGCAGATATAGAACCACTTCTGCCGCCAGTATTGGACGGGCTCGCAAATGGAGAAGCAAAAGAATTGGACATAGGAGCGAATGGAGATGATGCAGCCGTCGAGCGGATAAAAACCGCCGGTACCAAACTTCCTCTTCACGGAATAGAGTTTCCAGAAGAGGCCAAAGTGCGGCTCGATACCGAGCCAACACTCGCAGAGAATGATGAAACAAGCAATGTGAAGAAGAGAATTGGGAGACAGATGATGCAACAGAATCCCGTAGAAAAAAAGGAGTCCACAAAGGAATTCGTGGACGGGAAGAGAAAGACCCCGGAGGCCCGGACAATGAAGGCATAAAACATCATCCGAAACCCTTCGGGTGGGCGAGGAATTACCTCTTGGCCAGGGAGGACGACGTCGTCCTTCTCCTAGGAGACACGGACGGAATCGTGCAACTTGCGCAAGTCCGCCTCGCGCATCTCTGTGTGCTTCCACCCTCCGTCAGTGGCGCGGGCCATCGTGGCCACCTTTTTGCCAACGCTGGCGGTTCTTGATGCTGATCCAGCAGCTATGGTCTTCTTCAGTTTGCCCATCTTAGAGGGGCGGATGCAGCGATGCGAACGAAGGAATACAGAAGGAAAGGTGTGGAGAATGTCCAGTGCGCGGGTACAAGCAGAAAAGCTTAAGGAAATGGTGGCAATGGAGATGAGCAAGAGCAAATGGCGACGGGTAAAAGAAAAGCACTGTTTCCCCGCAGTATAAAAGGACAAAGATGATGCACTGGAGCCATCGATTGAGAAGCCCTAGCGTGCACCTCAAATCTCACCATACAAGTGTTAACACCAAGACGAACCGTCGCCAGCATGCCGTCCACTACGCATGGAAACCGAGGAGATGCCATAATTTTCGCCACGCCTACGCATGACTAGTCAACGTCAAGTCAGACGGTGGGACCCACGATCGTCTCGTCACATCATCTCTGCTGCCGCAGACGGTTGAAATCACCAATCGTCAGCAATGACATCATCAAGGCAAAGACAGCAATGGCACGAAGATTTTGACTGATCATACAAGTACTTACTCGAATCTACGATTCGAGAAACTACTCGGGGTCTACTCCTATCAGGAGCGCTGGCCGCGCAGCTAAGAAATTGCAAAGGTAACATCACCTCAAAATTATCTTCGAGTCCTACGTCGAGTCTGCGACTCCACTATGGACTCGGGGGGCTACTCCCATAGGGAGCATTGGTTGTGCATCCGAAAAAATTGTGTCCTTCGGACTTACACTGAAAATGATTGAACTAAAGTCTCTGCTCGAGTCTACGACTCAAATAGACACTCGGGGGCTACTCCCATAGGGAGCACTGGCTGCACACCCTATGAATTATTTGACTGCGATCCTTCGGATCAAATACGACAAAATCTTTTTAGCAACTTTTCCCAAACCTATGCTAAGTGATAAGCAGTCTCCTTGGCCACCCGAAACACCTCCAAGGTGATAAAATTTGGATGTTGTGTCTACGACGCAAAGATAAGCGACGTCAAGTTGGACTTGTCTCCAAGGATGGCCTGGTAACGCACCTGACTGCGCCCTGCCAGTAAACTCCCTTGTCAACAGGCACGATGAAAATCCCAACGGATGCGTTGGGTACATCACTTGAAAATCACTAGGATACGACTCCTGTAAGACCGCAACGGCCTGAGTCGAATCACACTAGCAATCATTCCAAATTCGAGTCTGGGGACTCGAGTTTGATGAAGATCGTGTTGATTTGTCCTATGGCAGTTAACTGGCCCTGATCCGTCGGGTGAGCCGGGCACAGGCATCAACAATCCCTATGATCTAAACTTTTCTCCTTGAAAAACAGGCTCAACTACATAGCACCCGAAAGATTGAAGAGTATCCAGCCGAATCTACGATTCGACTGAACACTCGGGGGCTACTGACATGGATATACCCTACGGGTACACGACATTGGTATACCTGGTCCATCCCAAGGAAGTGAAGGGATTCGCAGCATAGTAAATAAAAAAATCCTATGGATGCGAACAAGAAAGCCAAGATCTAATCTAGGAGATGTAATCAACGAGAGAGATTGATGAAATCTTCATACCCTTGAAGAAATCGCACAGCGGAAACGTTCAACAGAACGTGGTTGACGTAGTCGTACTCGCCATCTCCTCCTCGCGATCCGGTCCGATCCTACGCCGCAAGTTGTGGCGCCTCCGAGAGATGCACACGTACAGTGCAGCGACGTCTCCTCCTTTCCTTGGTCCAGCAAGTATGGTGGAGAGATAGATTGGATCTGCAGCACGACGGCGTGGTGCTTATGGTGGAGAGTTTCTGCGGCAGGGCTACGCCTACGCGCAGTCGGGAGAAAGAGAGAGGTGGAGGGGCAGCAGTTTGGATGGCGGCTAGGGTTGGAGTAGTGGGGGGGAGTCCGCGCCCCTTCCCTCCTTATATAGGGGGCTGGCCGGCCCCCTTGGCCCCTCCTCCAAGCCCTAGAGCGGCGGCCACAAGGGTGGAGTGGGGGGCAAGTCATCCCCCCTTCTTCTGGAAGGTTCCCTTAGGGTTTCCCCTAAGGGCTGGCCGGCTGGGCCTTAGGGGCCTTGTGCCCCTGGCCAAAGTGGCTAGGGCACTTCCCCTTAGGCCCACGCAGGCCTCCGACAAGTGGGCCCATGTTGGTCCCACTCCGGAACCTTTTAGAACCTTCCGGTACAATACCAATAAACTCCGAAACGATTCCGAAATCCAAAAACTGCTTTCCTTTATATGAATCTTATTCTCCAGACCATTCCGGAACCTCTAGTGATGTCCTGGATCTCATCCGAGACTCCGAAAAAACTCATAAACCAATTATCCATTCTATCCTAGCGTCGATGCACGTTAAGTGTGTGACCCTACGGGTTCGAGAATATGCAGACATGATCTTCTATCAATAATCAACAGCGGGATCTGGAAACCCATATTGACTCCCACATATTCATCGATGATCATATCGGATGAAACACGATGCCAGGATTCAATTAATCCCATATATGTATTCCCTTCGTCACGCGATATTTTACTTGCCCGAGATTCGATCGTTGGTATCGGCATACCTAGTTCAATCTCGTTCACAGCAAGTACTTTACTCGCTCTGTAATCTGATATCACTTTGTGATTAACTCCTTAACCACGTGCTTGCAAGCGGTGTTGATATCGATTACCGAGTGGGCCCGAAGTATATCTCTCCGACTCGGGAGGGACAAATTCCATCTCGATACATACAACCCAACAAGTACTTTCCGATCACCTGAGAGACACTTTTATAATCACCCTCACATAGGATCACGTGTGATGATCTCAAAGCTTTCTTACGATACCAGGGAGTTGTATTATCTCATGGTCTAAGGAATACAATACTTGACATAGGAAAAAGCTTCACAAAGATGAACACGATGACAAGATCTAATTGCTCTGCTTAATTTGGGTATGTCCATCATATCATTCTCCTAATGACATGATCTCATTATTAATCGACAACTCATGTCTATGGTTAGGAAACCTTAACCATCATTAATCAATGAGCTAGTCCATAGAGGCGTACAAGGGACACGGTGTTGTTCATAAACCACACAAGTATCAAAGTTTTCGCTTAATACAATTCTAGCATGGAATATAAACTTTATCATGAACAAGAATTATAATAATAACATCTTTATTATTGCCTCTAGGGCATAATTCCAACAGTCTCCCACTTGCACTAGAGTCAATAATCTAGTTTACATCTGGCAACAATCTAACACCCATGGCATTAAGGTGCTGATCATGTTTTGCTCGTGGAAGAGGTTTAGTCAATGGCTCTGCGACATTCAGATCCGTATGTACTTTGCTAATCTTCAGATCTCCATCTGCTATATAATCTCGAATTATATGAAAACGACGGTTGATGTGCTTGGTCTTTGGATGATATCTTGGTTCCTTAGCCAGTGCTATGGCGCCAATGTTGTCGCACAATACCTCCAGTGGGTCCAAGGCACTTGGAACCACACCAAGCTCAGTGATAAAGTTCCTGATCCAAACTCCTTCACTTGACGCTTCTCAAGTAGCCATGTATTCCGCTTCTGTTGTAGATCCCGCAATCACGCTTTGCTTGCAGCTTCTCCATCTCACAGCTCCACCATTCAAAATATAAACGTATCCTGTGTGAGATTTAGAATCATCCGGGTCGGTGTCAAAACTAGCGTCGACATAACCTTTTACGACGAGCTGCTCATCACCTCCATAGACCAAGAACATTTCTTTAGTCATATTTAAATACTTTAGGATGTTCTTTACGGTTGTCTAGTGTTCCACTCCTAGATCACTTTGGTATCTGCTCGTCAAACTAAGAGCATTGGACACATTCGGTCTAGTACATAGCATGGCATACATGATAGAACCTATGGCCGAGGCATATGGCACTTTGCTCATAGTATCTCTATCTTTTACCGTAGCTGGACACTAAGCCTTTCTCAATATCTTACCTGACAACATGGGCAATGAACCTTTCTTTGCTTTATCCATTCTGAACCTTTTCAGAACTTTGTCTAGATATGTACTTTGGCTTAAAGCTATTGGGTGTCTTTGTCTATCTCTATAGATTTTGATGCCTAATATATAAGCAGCTTCTCCTAGGTCTTTCATTGAAAAACATTTATTCAAATAACTCTTCACATCGTTAAGCATACCAATGTCATTTCCAATAATCAATATGTCATCCACATATAGTACTAAAAATGTCACCGAGCTCCCACTCACTTTCTTGTAGATACAAGCTTCGTAGCAATTTGGAACAAATCCAAAACTCTTGATCACTTGATCAAAACGAAGGTTCCAACTCCGAGATGCTTGCTTCAGTCCATAAATGGAACGCTGAAGTTTGCACACCTTGTTAGCATCCTTAGGATCGACAAAACCTTCGGGCTGCATCATATACAACTCTTCATCAATGTTGCCATTGAGGAACGTAGTCTTGACATCCATCTGCCATATTTTATAATCATGAAATGCATCAATTGCTAATAAAATTTGAATGGACTTAAACATTGCTACGGGAGAGAAAGTCTCATCGTAGTCAACACCTTCAACTTGCCGGAACCCTTTTGCGACAAGCCGAGCTTTATAGACAGTAACATTACCATCCGCGTCCGTTTTCTTCTTGAAAATCCATTTGCACTCAACGGCCTTACGGTCGCTAGGAGGGTCCACCAAAGTCCATACTTGGTTTTCGCTCATGGATCCCAATTTGTATCTCATGGCCTCTAGCCATTTCTCAGAGTCTGGGCTCATCATTGCTTCCTCATAATTCGCAGGTTCATTGTTGTCTAACAACAAGACGGTTGAGACAGGGTTGCCGTACCATTTAGGAGTGGCACATGACCTTGTCGACCTGTGAAGTTCAATAGTAGCATCGTTCGAAGTTTCACGATCCTCGTCATTAGCTTCCTCTCTTGTTGGTGCAGACGGCACTGGAACAATTTCAGGTGTTGCGCTACTCTCCAACTCGAGAGAAGGTTCAATAACCTCGTCTAGCTCTACCTTCCTCCCACTCACTTCTTTCAAGAGAAACTCCTTCTCAAGAAAGGATCCGTTCTTTGCAACAAACACTTTGCCTTTGGATCTGTGGTAGAAGGTATACCCAATCGTTTCCTTAGGGTATCCTATGAAGACGCATTTCTCCTCTTTGGGTTCGAGCTTGTCCGGCATCAATTTCTTGACGTAAGCTTCGCATCCCCAAACTTTAAGAAACGACAACTTAGGTTTAGCACCAAACCATAGTTCATACAGTGTCGTCTCAACGGATTTAGATGGTGCCCTATTTAAAGTGAATGCAGCGGTTTCTAATGCATAACCCCAAAATGATAACGGCAAATCTGTAAGAGACATCATTGATCGCACCATATCTAATAGAGTTCGATTCCGGCGTTTAGACACACCAATGCGCTTGTTGTGGTGTTCGGGTGGAGTGAGTTCTTGAAAACGATTCCGCTTGCTTTAAGATGCGTGAGAAAATCATAACTCAAATATTCACCTCCACGATCGGATCGTAGAAATTTAATTTTCCTGTTACGATGGTTTTCCACTTTGTTCTGAAATTCTTTGAACCTTTCAAATGTTTCAGATTTATGTTTCATTAAATAGATATACCCATATCTACTTAAGTCATCAGTAAAAGTGAGAAAATAGCGATATCCACCGCGCGTCGAAACACTCATTGGTCCGCATACATCGGTATGTATGATTTCCAATAAGTCCGTTGCTCGCTCCATTATTACGAGAAGCGGGGTTTTGATCATCTTGCCCATGAGGCACGGCTCGCACGTGTCAAATGATTCAAAATCAAGAGACTCCAAAAGTCCATCAGAATGGAGTTTCTTCATGCGTCTTACACCAATATGACCGAGACGGCAGTGCCACAAATAAGTTGGATTATCACTATCTACTTTGCATCTCTTAGCCTCAATGTTATGGATGTGCGTTTCATTGCTTTCAAGATTCAGAAGAAATAAACCATTCACAACAGGTGCATGACCATAAAAGATGTTATTCATATAAATGGAACAACCATAATTCTCTGATTTAAATGAATAACCGTCTTGCAATAAACATGATCCAGATATAATGTTTATGCTCAACGCAGGCACATAATAACACCTATTAAGGTTTAAAACTAATCCCGAAGGTAAAACTAAGGAGAGCGTGCCGACGACCATCACATCAACTTTTGATCCATTTCCAACGCGCATCGTCACCTCATCCCTTGCTAGCCGCCGTCTATTCCGTAGCTCCTTTTTCGAGTTACAAATATTAGCAACTGAACCAGTATCATATACCCAGGCACTACAACGAGCGCAAGTAAGGTAAACATCAATAACATGTAAAATATACCTTAAATGGTGCCAGCCTTCTTGTCCGCTAAGTACTTTGGACAGTTGCGCTTCCAGTGACCCTTGTCCTTGCAATAGAAGCACTCAGTGTCCGGCTTAGGTCCAGACTTGAGCTTCTTCTCAGCAGGGGCAATGCGCTTGCCGCTGCCTTTCTTGAAGGATTTCTTTGCACCCTTAGCTTTCTTAAAGCTAGTGGTCTTGTTGACCATCAAAACATGATTATCTTTCTTGATATCCACCTCCGCTGCTTCCAGCTTAGCGAAGAGCTCAGTGATCGTATAAGTGGAACCAATTTGATTGTGAGTAACTACAAAACCTTTGTAGCTAGGAGGGAGTGATTGCAGAACTCTGTCAATCTTGAGATCTTCTGGAATCTTGCAGTCCAGTTGCTCAAGACGTTGAGTATAGCCCGACATCTTAATGGCGTGCTCACTAACGGAACTCCCTTCCTCCATCTTGCAGTTAAAGAACTTCTTAGAGATCTCATATCTCTCAGAACGGGCATGAGTCTGAAACATGGTTTTTAGTTCCTCAAGTATCTCAAAGGGCCCGGCGAACTCCTCAAAACGATTTTGAAGTTCCGGTTCCATAGCAAACAACATGGTACTCTTAATCACTCCATAATCATCTTTGTGTGACTGATAAACAGCTTTTTCATCAGCCGGCGCATCAATAGCAGGGGCGTCACCTAGCGCTTTCTCAAGTACATAGTCCTTTCGTCCGCCAGCAAGAATGATTCTCAGATTGCGGAACCAGTTGATGAAGTTAGACCCATTGTTCTTAAGCTTTTCTTTCTCAGCAAAAACGTTGAAGTTTAAGTTGGACTTAGCCATTTGATATGCAAAATTTGCAAATACAATTTAGACTATGTTCCTGATAACTAGTTCAACTTAATCAAATTACTAGATGAACTCCCACTAAATTCAACATCCCTCAAGTTGTTTAGTGAACACGATCCAAATTCACCACACCTAATCCGATCTTCACGAGAAGAGATGTGGTTTCAATGGTGGACAACAAAGTGTCGATCATATCATTCATATGACTCATGTTTAACCTTTCGGTTCGTGTGTTCCGAGGCCATGTCTGTACATGATAGGCTCGTCAAGTCAAACCCAAGTATTTCCGCGTGTGCAAAACTGGCTTGCACCCATTGTATGTGAACGTAGAGTTTATAGCACCCGATCATCACGAGTGCTTGAACACGACGAACTTTCGCAGTGGTGCATACATGGGGAGAACACAATTTTATCTTGATCTTTAAGTAAGGAATCATCTTATAATACTATTGTCGTGATCTAAGCATAATAAGATACATAAAATGATAAACATCACATGCATATAATTTTATGTGACATGGTATAGCCAATCTCCGCGCAATGATCTCCATCTTGTGCGTGCCAGCATGATCTCCATCACTCCACCATGATTGCCTCCACCACGAATAGCAACTACAACTATTGCTAACTACTTAGCGATAAAGTAAAGCTATTACATGGCGTATAAGAAGTTGACATGCAGGTCATATACAATTATAAAGACAACCATACAACTCCTGCCGGTTGTGAACTCATCGACATGCAAATCGTGAAATATTACAAAGCATGATCATTGCATACATCTCAATTCATACACATCATGTCTTGGGCCATACCATATCACAAAACACTCCCTGCAAAAACAAGTTAGACGCCTCTACTTTGTTGTTGCATGTTTTACGTGGCTTATGGGAGTAACAAGCTAAGAACGATTCTTACCTACAGAAAGCCAAAATGGTGATATTATGGTTGCTAACATCCGTTGTAAATCCCATGACTACTATAGTGAGAGAAACTGGCATCCACCAGTCGCATGTGTGGAACAAGCCACACGTCAAGTGTGGAGCCGGTCTCGCGAACGAGGTCGCGTAAAGTTGGCCTGGACCGCTTCGATCTCACTATGCCGTGCCATAAGAAATACACAACAAGAGGTTTGCGACAAAAAACATCAACGCCCACAATAAGCATGTTGCGTTCTACTCGTGAAACACATCTACGCATAGATCTAGCTCTGATACCACTAAAGGGATTCGCAGCCTAGTAAATCAAAAAAAATCCTACGGATGCGAACAAGAAATCCAAGATCTAATCTAGGAGATGTAATCAGAAAGAGAGATTGATGAAATCTTCATACCCTTGAAGAAATCACACAGCGGAAACGTTCAACAGAACGTGGTTGACGTATTCATACTCGCCATCTCCTCCTCATGATCCGATCCGATCCTACGCCGCAAGTGGTGGCACCTCCGAGAGATGCACACGTACGGTGCAGCGACGTCTCCTCCTTTCCTTGGTCCAGCAAGTATGGTGGAGAGATACATTGGATCTACAGCACGACGGCGTGGTGCTTATGGTGGAGAGTTTCTGTGGCAGGGCTTCGCCTACGCGCACTCGGGAGAGAGAGAGAGGTGGAGGGGCAGCAGTTTGGACGGTGGCTAGGGTTGGAGTAGTGGGAGGGAGGCTGCGCCCCTGCCCTCCTTATATAGGGGGCTGTCCGGCCCCCTTGGCCCCTCCTCCAAGCCCTAGGGCGGCGGCCCCAAGGGTGGAGTGGGGGGCAAGTCATCCCCCTTCTTCTGGAAGGTTCCCTTAGGGTTTCCCCTAAGGGCTGGCCGGCTGGGCCTTGTGCCCCTGGCCCAAAGTGGCTAGGGCACTTCCCCTTAGGCCCACACAGTCCTACGACAAGTGGGCCCACGTTGGTCCCACTCTGGAACCTTCTAGAACCTTCCGGTACAATACCAATAAACTCTGAAACGATTCCGAAATCCAAAAACTGCTTTCCTTTATATGAATCCTATTCTCCGGACCATTCCGGAACCTCTCGTGATGTCCTGGATCTCATCCGAGACTCATAAAAAACTCATAAACCAATTATCCATTCTATCCTAGCGTTGATGCACGTTAAGTGTGTGACCCTACGGGTTCGAGAATATGCAGACATGATCTTCTATCAATAATCAACAGCGGGATCTGGAAACCCATATTGACTCCCATATATTCATCGATGATCATATCGGATGAACCATGATGCCAGGATTCAATTAATCCCATATATGTATTCCCTTCGTCACGCGATATTTTACTTGCCCGAGATTCGATCGTTGGTATCAACATACCTAGTTCAATCTCGTTCACAGCAAGTACTTTACTTGTTCTGTAATCCGATATCACTTTGTGATTAACTCCTTAACCACGTGCTTGCAAGCGGTGTTGATATCGATTACCGAGTGGGACTGGAGTATATCTCTCCGACTCGGGAGGGACAAATTCCATCTCGATACATACAACCCAACAAGTACTTTCCGATCACCTAAGAGACACCTTTATGATCACCCTCACATAGGATGACGTTTGATGACCTCAAAGATTTCTTCCGATACCAGGGAGTTGTATTATCTCATGGTCTAAGGAATACAATACTTGACATAGATAAAAGCTTCACAAAGATGAACACGATGACACGATCTAATTTCTCTGCTTAATTTGGGTCTGTCCATCATATCATTCTCCTAATGACATGATCTCATTATTAATCGATAACTCATGTCTATGGTTAGTAAACCATAACCATCATTAATCAATGAGCTAGTCTATATAGGCGTACTAGGGACACGGTGTTGTTCATAAACCACACAAGTATCAAAGTTTCCGCTTAATACAATTCTAGCATGGAATATAAACTTTATCATGAACAAGAATTATAATAATAACATCTTTATTATTGCCTCTAGGGCATAATTCCAACAGGAAGGCCCACGCAAGGACACACAGCCCATGAAGATTTTGGGTGGCCCAAGCCCATGGCGTTTTCGACTCCTTGGAGGACAAGTCTAGATTAGATAGAATTTCAAAGGGTATCAACCCTAATTTGTAAATGACTCGTCCTCTCCTTATACCTAGGCTATCTATATAAAGGCTAGGAGGGTACAGCGAGAAGGATCCTCAACTCACCTCATACACACCTCACGCAAGGTTGCATATGTGCACCCCTGTAACTTTTGGTTCTGCTGTAATTAAGAGCAGACAAGCAGGAGTAGGGTTTTCCCTCCGGGGGTCTGAACCTGGGTAAATCTCGTGTCCCTATGTTGCTTGTCTGTTAACCATTCCGCAACTCACAGCATCCCCATCTTCTCCAAAACCCAAGTCCATAACAATGGACATTGACGAGATTGAACCTCGTCAGGGGGATCTGAAGCTCTTCCCGGCACCCTACAGTAGGGGAGAGATCATCCCGAAGGCCTTCTTCATCACCATGCTATCCTCCGGAGTGATGCGTGAGTAGTTCACCCTTGGACTACGGGTCCATAGCAGTAGCTAGATGGTTAGTTCTCCTCCTTTGTGTTATCATGTTTAGACCTTGTGAGCTCCGTTCATGATCAAGATCATCTTTATGTAATCCTACATGTTGTGTTTTTTGGGATCCGATGGATATTGAGTACTATGTTCTAAATTTATTAGTGATTCTATCATGTCTGTCTTATTTGTGATCTTGCATGCTCTCTGTTGTTCATAGATGCTTTGGCCAAGTAGATGCTTGTAACTCCAAGAGGGAGTATTTATGCTAGATAGTAGGTTCATGCCTCTAGTAATCCGGGGAAGTGACAGAAATCTCTAAGGTTGTAGATGTGTTGTTGCTACTAGGGAGAAAACAACAATCCTTTGCCCAAGGGAAATTGCATTGTTTACTTTACACACTTTGCTTAATGTATTTATTTGTTACTTGCAACTTAATACTGGAAGGGGGTCGGATGATAACCTGAAGGTGGATTATTAGTCATAGATGCAGTTGGATTACAGTTTATGTATTATGTTGTAATTCCCAAACGAATCTCATAGGAATCATCATGACTTCTACATGCATATTTATGCATTTTTCAATCTATCATTGCCCAACTGTAATGTGTTCACCCAACATGCTATTTATCTCAAGGAGAAACACCTCTAGTGAACTGTGGACCCCGGTCCATTTCTTTACCATTGATGCACCATCTATTGTTTACTTTGACCATTTACTTTCTGCAAGCAATTACTATCTTCCACACTATATGTTTAATCCTTTGTTTTCAGCAAACCAGTGAGATTGACAACCTCACTGTAAGTTGGGGCAAAGTTTTGTGGTTGTGTTGTGCAGATTCCAAGTTGCTAGCAACACCTTGGAGTCGTTTCATTACTCCTACTGGTTCGATAACGTTTTTTTAATAACTAAGGGAAAACTTGATGTTGTGCTCATCATACCTTCCTCTTGGGGTTCCCAATGAGGCTCTACAGTAACTGAGCCACCATCAAAGATTTTCTGGCGCCGTTGCCGAGGAGATAAGGACAGCTTTGCAAGGGGAGTCTCTCACAACCAATCTCTTTACTTTGTTTTTGTTTTGCTTTGTTTCTTTTGCTTTGTTTTGCTTGTTTATTTTTTATCAAAAATACAAAATAAATCTGTTTGGTTTGCTTTTTCTTATCAAAACACAAAAAAATAGTTACTATATCTGTTGGACTGGTTTACTCTTGCAAAAATGAATACCTATGAAAACATTAAGTTGGTGACTTCACTAGCACAAACAACCTATTGCTCCACATGTTCCTGAAGCTGCTTTCTTTGAAATTAAACCTGCTTTGCTTAATCTTGTTATGAAAGAGCAATTTTCTGGTCCTAGTACTAATGATGTTGCTACTCACCTTAATAATTTTTTGTTGAACTTTGTGAGATGCAAAAATATAAGGATGTAGATGGAGATATTCTTAAGCTTAAATTGTTTCCTTTCTCTTTAGGAGGAAGAGCTAAAGAATGGTTGCTATCTTTGCCTAGAAATAGTATTGATTCTTGGATTAAATGCAAACATGCTTTCATTGGAAAATATTACCCTCCTTCTAAGATTATATCTATGAGAAGTGAAATAATGAAATTTAAACAATCTAATAATGAACATGTTTCTCAAGCTTGGGAAAGAATGAAATCTTTGGTAAAGAATTGTCCCACTCATGGACTGACTGCTTGGATGATTATCCAAACCTTTTATGCGGGACTGAACTTCTATTCAAGAAATCTGTTGGATTCTGCTGCTGGAGGTACCTTTATGACCATTACTTTGGGTGCTGCAACAAAACTCCTTGATAATATGATGGTTAACTATTCTGAATGGCACACTGAGAGAGCTCCACAAGGTAAGAAGGTAAATTCTGTTGAAGAAACCTCCTCCTTGAGTGATAAATTGATGTTATTATGTCTATGCTTGTTAATGGAAAATCTCATATTGATACAAATAATGTTCCTTTAGCCTCTTTGGTTGCTCAAGAAGAGCAAGTTGATGTGAACTTCATTTGAAATAATAATTTTAGCAACAATGCCTATAGGAATAATTTTGGTAATAATAATTATAGGCCATATCCTCCTTATAATAGCAATAATTATCATGTTAAATCTGGAATGCCTAGTGAAGAAAGGATTTTGGAAGTTGAAAGAGCCACTAAAAACTTTATGCAAATGCAATATGAGCAGAATAAATAATTCACTAAAACCATGGAGTAATAATCTACTGTTTTGAAAAATATTAGTCATCAACTTGAGAATTTAAATAGGGAAATTCCTGGTTTGCAATACAAAATTTTAAAAGCTGAAAAATATATTTCATCTTTGTCTGAAGCACAATCCTCTTTGATTAATAAAATGGCTGCTAAACTAGAAACTATTGAAAATCCCTTTGCTACTACTAATGCCATACAAGTTAGAATTGATGAAAATGTTAGAATGTTAGCTGAATTGTATGCTAGGTGGGAAAGAGAAGATGAATTTGCTAGAAATAGTAGTATGACTAAAATTTGTACTATTACTACCCCCACCAAAGTTGATGCTAGCAAACCACATGAAGTCCTCACTCCTTTTGCAACAATGCCTAAATCCAATGGAACCTTTTCCAATAAAAATGCTAAATTTTTCGAAACATAGGAAACAATAACTCTACTACCTTGGATGCTACTTTTTATTTTGATCTTGATGGTTGCAATATTTCTGAAGTAATTATGTTCCTCCAAAAGCTTGCTAGAAGTCCTAATGCTAGTGCTATTGATATGGCTTTTACAAAACACATTACATATGCTCTCATTAAAATTAAAGAAGAAAAATTGAAACATAAAGTTATATTCCTAGGAAATTAGAAGATGGTTGGGAACCCATCATTAGTATGAAAGTGAATGATTTTGATCTCAAAGCTTTATGTGATCTTGGTGTTAGTGTCTCTATTATGCCTAGAAAAAATTATGAAATGCTTGATTTGCCACTTTTGGAAGATTGTTATTTGGATGTCCAACTTGATGATAATGCTAGAAAGAAACTTATGGGGAGTATTAATGATGTTCTTATTATGGTTAACAATACCTATGTCCCTGTTTATTTCTATGTTTTGGACGTTGAATGCAATGCTTCTTTTCCTATTACTTTGGGAAGACCTTTTCTTAGAACTGTTGGTGCCATTATTAATATGAAGGAAGGCACCATTAAATATCAATTCCTACTCAAGAAAAGTATAGAACACTTCCCTAAAAATATATATAAGATATCTTATGACTCTCCTATTAAAATGATGTTAGTGCTTCTTCATTTGAAAATACTTGATTCTTGTTTCCTATGCCTAACTTAAATGCGTTAAAGAAAAGTACTAATTGGGAGATAACCCAAATTTCAGTAGGTTTTTCTTTTGTTGAGGCTTGGAAGTTATTACTTCTGTAATAACCTCTCCATATAATTTTTGTGTGGTTCTTGTGCCAAGAATAACCTCTCCTTAAATCCTTTTTGTAAGATTTGGGGAAGTTGTTGTCTCGAAACAAATTTCTGTGCTTCACTGTAAAAATTCGTGAAAAATACCAGTACATCGGATTGAGCTGTAATTATTTTTCCTTATGCCCCAGGGTGTTATCTAACTTTAGTTAGTTTAGCATTTTTCTATTTGAGCAACAGAAAGTCTTCGAAAAATCGGTCTTTACCTGCTGGTCTGTTTTAAAAGATTTCTGCCATTATTTGCATTTGCCTCTTATCGGTTTCTTTTTTAGTTTTATTTGACCACTTGAGCTTTTAAAAGGAGTTGCTACAGTAGCTTGTGTTTTAATGGAAGTTTTGCTTGTTTTGAAACTAAACCCAAAGACTTATTATCTTGAATACACTGATGTTGCTAATGAAGATAGTGTGAAGTTTTGTATGAAGGAAATTTTTAAGTGTAGGGGAAGAATGATGTGATGAGATGAAGAATGGATAAATTCTCAAGCTTGGGGATGCCACACGTGTCACCCCAAGAAATATTCAAGAGGTACAAGCGTTAAAGCTTGGGAATGCCCAAGGCATCCCCTTCTTCATCAATAAAAATCTCAGGTTTTGTTTCAAAATACTTCATTTTTATTGCTTCATGCACTATTGTGTTGTTCTTGGAGCGTCTTTGTTTTTGCTTTTAGTTTTATTTTGTTTTATTTGCTGGAATAAGTTGTGCGTACCCCAACACTCCTATTTTGGAGAAGTCATACCTAGTTCTTAATTGTCTAGAACACTCTAGTTTTCGTTCCTATTGTTTTGAGAGTGTTCTATTTTGCTAGCTCTGTGCTTAGCTTTAGTTTTCTTGTGCTTATTGCTCAGAAATTTGTAGTTCTTATTTGTGGATTTGTGAGACATGCTCACTGATCTTTATTGATGACTATCTTTGTGAGTTGTTTCAAATAAGTCGATTGGTGTTGGAAAAGAGTAGGAAGCTTCATGCTTAAGTGGTACAAAAGGGAGCTTGTTTAGACTGTGGCTTAGACTTTATCATGTCATGTTATATGTTGCTTTGACCTTATGCTTAGTGATTATTGTTGTAGCATGACTTGTTCCAAACAATTGAGATTGCTTAATGTGCCCTGAAAGAATCATGCGTTGTTTTAGCATACAAAAGCATAATATTGTGGTATTCTCCTTTGATGCTTTATTTGGGTTGACTTGGCACATGCTTACACCATGTTAAGACTATTAACCAGTCACCTTATCCTCTATGATCATTTATTTTTTGACTTGTGATATCACTTTATGCTTTAGTTAATAATGTTTTGTCGCTTTGCATGATTATGGCCATTATTGATCTCTTAGTTGGTCGCTCCCAGTCTTTTGCTAGGCTCCACCTATACTAAGTATGAGTTCTACTCATGCATCCAACTCCCAAGAAACCAAGTTATTCCAAAGAGTCCACTATAAATTCCTATGAATGGTGTGTTACACCATTCCAAGTATATTCATGTTTTTATCTACCTTCCAAATTAAACTTTTGTTATGTGAAAATTAGTGATTAAAGCTCTGACAAACTTGATGGGACACTTTACTTTCTTGCACTTAATAAACTTGAACCATTGTGTCATCTATGTTGTATATATGCTTGCACTTATAAGTTGGGAATTAGCAGAAGCATGATGTCACAGGGAACGCTTTCAACACATGTACATATTACCCAGTTGATATCATGATCTTTTGTTTATGGATGTCATCGGTGTGAAATAAAAGGGGAGCTTGTAAGTCCATGTAATATTATATATGTGTTAGAGAAACACTTGGGCGGCTAGCCTAATCCATGCCTAATCATGGTGGAAACTTGCAGCATAACCATAGTGATCAATCCATGAAGCATCTTCAGAAAAAAAAATATAAAAAATAAAAAGAAAGAAGCACCATACTCATGGTAAATAAGAAGATTACTGAGATGCTCATTGTCTGTTGCCTTGTCATTTTGATATGGGATAGCTCATGTGTCATGGGGCAAGTTGTACCCCGTTGGCGTAGGGGTGGACATACAGCTCGAGGCTCGAGGCTCGGCTCGGACTCGACAAGGCTTGGCTCAGGCTCGACTCGGCTTGGAGGATGGTCAAGCCAAGCCTAAACCTTGCTATTCAGGATCGAGGCTCGACAAGCCGGCTCGATGTATCTTGCAAGCTGGCTCGAAAGCTTGATGAAATAAAAAAATTCATCATGACCTTTGCTAAAATTGTATGAATTCACAGTTGTATACAAGATTTGATCATGATTTCGCAAATACATCAACAAAATAGTCTAACAAGTTTAGAAGGTCACAATGTTACAACTAGATATTATCATAATAATGGTACTGACTAGAAAATCTCAACCATACTAAAAAGAACAAGATTAATCAAAAAATATACACAGAGCCACTGCAGCCTAATCATACAAAGTTTCTTTTTTGAAGAAGTCAGTAGTAGTATAGTATAGTATAAGGTTACGAGTGATTGCTCGTTCCTAGTGGAACATTTAGATTATGACCACTTGATCAATTAGCTGGCCGTAGTGAAGCAGCTAGGTATGGTATCTCAATTTCTCAACCAGTAGTGCACCTCTAAATCCCTAATCTATTGACCCAAGTACGGAGTACATACCTGAGTGTTCACTGTTCAGAAATCATAATAGGGAGAGTACCATACCACTGACCTGAGTGTCCATCGATTTGACTGACGGCCTAGAGGAATGGAGGGTTGACGGCCTGGCACCGACGTGTTGCCTGGCTGGCAGACCGACGGAGCCGGCGAGCCGCGCTAACCCTAACCCTAGCCGGACGAGGTCAAGGGCGCGGCCGCGCTAGTAGGCCTAGGCGCGAGAAAGAATGGAAGGAGGAGGCAGCCGACGGTGGACCGTCGGTGGCGGCAGCTGATCTTGGTGGTGGGGCGGGCGATGGGACAGAGCGAGGAGGACGACGGGGTGGTGCCGTGGTGTCGCTGGGGGTAGGAGAGAGACGAGAGGCAAGAGGCTCGGGGCCGCGGGGACAGTATATTTTGGGGATAGGTGGCTGGCTCGTCGAGCCGTTCGAACGAGCCACGAGCCTCGCAACCGAGCGACGAACCCTCTTTACACTGATTTTGTAGTACCAAGCCGAGCCTAGGCTCGGCTCGATTTTTTCAAGCTTTGACGAGCCGAGCCACGATCCGGCTCAGCTCGGCTCGATTCCACCCCTACGTTGGCGGTTCTCTATGATAGACATATACTTACAGTGACAAGAACTTGCTTGTGACTAAAGTTGAGTAGCATGAGGAACGACCCTCGTACTCAAGGGACATGAGATTGCCAACTTATGATTTTTCAAGCATATACTTCATATTTGTTTCACTTTAACCTTAACCACTTCAAGATGCATATGATAGGGGCAATGAGATTTGAAAGCTAAGAAGTACCATAATTTTTGGAAGCTCTTTATGAAACTTGAAATCCCTGCTTCCCTCTGTGAAGGGACTTTCTTTTACTTTTATGTTGAGTCTCCATCTTCTATCTTTATGCATCAACTAGGAGAGCATAGTTGTCATTCTTAGTTTAATGTGCATTGTCCCAAAACTTGTTGATTGATTCATAACTTTGATATTGCTTGTTCTTAAATTATTTGTATCTAGTCACCCTTATGAACTTTGAAGGTGTCCTATGCATTTATGTTTTGCTATACCATGAAGGACAAGCTGAATACCACTCTTGCTATGTTTTCTATATGTGAAACAAACAAACGTCTTTCAATGCATTGTTATTCATGATCTTTTATTTGTGTTACCTTTCATGTTACAACATAGTTGCCATGTCTTATTGTTAGAACTATATCATTCATGCTCATGTTTAGAGTACTTTTATCCCAGCTATCAATGCTTTACAAATACTTTGATCAATATTGTATTGGTGCATGTCACCTGATGACCCACAAGTATAGGGGATCGCAACAGTCTTCGAGGGTAGTATTACCCAATTTATTGATTCGACACAAGGGGAGCCAAAGAATACTTCCAAGCCTTAATAACTGAGTTGTCAATTCAGCTGCACCTGGAAATAGTTCTTGCTCACAGAACTTTATCAGTAGCAACAACAAATCAACAACAGCAGTAAAACAAGAGCAATAGTAACAGTAGTAGCAAATAGCAGGATATGAGTGCGGTAGGCATAGGGATGGATGGACGGGCGTTGCATGGACGAGTCTAAACATGTAACTTCAAGATCTAGGGGATTGCAGATAAATAAGAATAAGCATCCAAGTACTAAACAATCATAGGCATGTGCTCCATATATAGTCATGCGTGCTCAATGAGAACTTGCACAACATCTTTTGTCCAGCTAGCCCATTGCAGCGGGGAATCAAGGGAACTACTTGCAATTAAGGTGCTCATTTTAATAAAGCACCGGAGAAAAGAATTAACACTCCGTGAACACATGTGATCCTCACATCACAACCACCCCCTCCGGTTGTCCCAATTTCTATCACTTCGGGGCCTTTGGATCCGGACAATGATATGTGTACACAACTTACAGATAAGATCACAAACAATACTATCATAATGATTCAATAATAAGCTCATATCTAATATCATGGCACTCGGGCCCTAGTGACAAGCATTAAGCACAACAAGTTGCAACAAAGTCAAATAGCACTAATAGAGATACTAGGCACTATGCCATAACAATCTTATTCGATTACATGATAGAACTCATCTAATCCCTACCATCCCCATTGTGGCATCCCGCAAAACCACTACTAGAAAATCGCGTTGAATTTGTGCATTGCATCGTCATCATCATGCATTGTTTGTCTGAAACTATTTTCGAAACGCCTAGTTTGTTTTCTAAATAGCCCCATCTTTATTTCAAATTAAAACATCGGTCTGTTCGGTCTTTTATTTGTCTAAAACTAGTTGCAAAATTTATTTTAAATAAAAGGAAAACCCTAGTCTAAAATTTCTAGTCCTAAATTCACCCAATCCTAGTCTACCCACCAACCCCAGTTTGCCACCTCCCTTTCCCTCCACCTCATCTCACCCACCGCCACCTCACCAATCCTCTCTCTCACCCCCACTCCCCCTCTCTCTCCCTGGGTCCCACCCCAACCCCACACGCCACGCACCCGACCCCCCCCCCACTCACCTCTCTCCCCACCCCGACCCAGTCCCCTGCCCCCCTCTGGCCCCACCCGACCCCACCTGCCCGAGTCACCCGCTCCCTGTTCCTCTTCCTCTCTCCTCCCCCGATGCTCCTCTCTCTTCCTCGACTTCCTCCCCGACGATCGCCTCAGCAGGTCTCCTCCTCGCCCTCAACCCCTCCACCGCCGACCACGCCCTTCCGCTTGTTGCGTTGGTCATGAAGGCCGCCTCGAGCACCCTGCCGCCACCGTGGTTCCTCCCGAGCGCCACCGGACCCCGCCGCATCCGCCTCGCCAGCAAGCTCTCCGGACCGCCGCCCGGCCACGGCCTCGTCTGCGCCGCCACTACCACCCTGCCTCCGCCGGGCCTGCACGCCCATCCCAAGTGCTCGTGATCATGAGCCGCCGCCTGCCTCGCTTCGCCAAGACCGACGCCCTGCAACCTCTTGTCGCTGCGTCGCTTAGCGCGAGTGACCCAAGGGGGGCAGCACGTCCATGTCCATGTGTGTATGTGTTAAGAGCTTGTGTGTTGTACCAAGTCAACGTCCGAACACCATAGTGACAACCCAAGTCCGTCTTCAACCACCGGCGTCGAATTTCGAGAACTTCGCCCTGGAACTCCAAGATCTCCGTCTAGCCGTGTGTGCCGCAAGACGCCAAGCCCTTCTCATCGACAAGACCGACACGAGTCGAGACCCGGGGAACTATGCAAGACCACGGCGCCGAACCCGAAAACCCCGCCTCGACACGCCAAGTTCGCCGAGACCCTGTACCCGTGGGCCTTCGACACGGAGCACCGAGGATGCCTTCATGGGACGCCAAGACACCAGTCGAACCCCGAAGACCATCGGACAATTTCACCACCGACAAAAAAACGGACGACAAGTTCTACTTCACGGGCACCGAGCGTCAAGATCGCCTTCACGGGAAAAACCGCGAGACCTCCTTCCCGGGATTTGAAGACCGAACCCTCGGCACGCCAAGATCTTCTCCTCGGAACGCCATGATCTCCTTCGCAGATCCGAAGACCCTAAACCCCGGAGTTCGAACCTCGTTCCCCTGAACCCTGAGATCGAACCCCGAACCCTCGAAACCAAGATCTGCCGAACCCTAATGTGTGAACCTTTTCTCGAGCCTATTTTTATAAATGAAATACAAACTTGTTGCATATTAAATTGTCATTTTCGCATGCATATTGTCATGTGGTTTGGGGGCACTATGCCGATTCAACTTATAATTAAATATGGGGCCCATATGCGGGCAAATCTAGTCTTATATTGGCCTCATTTAAATTGGTGTAGCGAACCGGTAACATATCTTGTCCTGTTATTACAACATTTAAATTGCGGGGTATCTAAATAACTTGAACCATTTAATTAATTGTCGGGACCCCGGTTCCACTTAATATCGGCCTAATTGCACCGCATCCTTGCCATGTCATACATCATACATGCATCATGCCCGATCTTTGGCCGTAGTATTAAATATTGCATCCGGTGTTTATTCTAGTGTTTTGCTTCTTCGCGGATAAGGCCGTTGAGTTGATGCGAGTGCCGACCCGATCTTCGGTTGAACCTTCGGCAATGTTTTCAGGCGAGCATCTCCCCCTTTCTACCTATCTTACTTTTATAGTATTTATTCCCTCCTGTTGATCTATTGCTATCTGTGTTGCGATGCTCTAGTTTTCGTACCCGTGATATCCCTTGCAGCCTTATATTGCCTTGGCCACATCCTATTACCTGTTGTTTGGTAGCTAGTGGGACTTGCGCGTCGTAGTCGCTTGCTCAAGTGCTGTTGCGTGTCGTCAAGTACCACAGTTGTTGGAGTATTGCCGCATGTTTGATGTTGGAGATGATCATGGCTTTAATTATTGTTCACTTTAATTACTGTTTAACAACTAAAATTGAAGTAAGTAAGTAGAGGCACAGGTGGGCAATAGATGTTATTTGGTTGTTAACGTCCACTTGTGTCCCGTAGGACCCCGAGTACTTGATACCTGTTCCTTGAATATTCGCGCTATCCACATCCGGGAGGATTATGGGACCCCCCTGAGCCAGAGCTTGATTCATTCTTATTTCTTGGGGCCACAAACTAGTTTGAGGTTTTATTTACTATCCTGTACTTATGCCATGCTTTACTGCTTTATTTACGATTGTGCGAGGAGCACACTGTACTGTTTAGGATCGGGACACATTTTCGCGGTGTCGACAAGCCCAGTTTTGGGTTCCCAGTCGTTCACAGCCGTCCACCCAAACCTTGAGTCCGTCTCGGAGTCAGGTAGCTTCGTTGCGGGTGTACTCAACGGGTGGCCCCCGGAAATATTTCTGAATCTTGTGATTGCTTTGTCGTGAAGGCCTCGTTGGGTTTTGATTTGGTTTTTCCGAGGTTGATCGAGTGTGTGTTGCTATTTGTGCACCCCTGCAGGGTAAAACTATCTGAAAGCCGTGTCCGCGGTTATGGACGACTTGGAGCACAGTATCTCGATCATAGACAACTATAACTAAAGTAGTGCTATAAATTTGACTTTATAATGACTAGTAATCAGCTTCACTATAATGGAATGGCTAAATAAAACTGCCAACAATTGCTTGCTTGGGTTGTCGCTTGCGACCATTGTACCTGACTAGTAAGTATTGCAACTATAACGGAATGGCTAAATAAAAGTACCAATAACTGCTGGGTTTTGGGTTATCTCATGCTAATTGTACTTGACTAGTAAGTGTCGCAACTACAACGGAATGGTTAACTAAAACGGCCCACTGCTTATTTTATCAGGAAGATTATCTACACCTGACTAGTAATTGTTGCAACGATAACTGAATAAATAAAACTGCCAACGGTGTGAGTTCCTCGGTTGACTTCCTCGTTTGGTCTCGAGGGGGAAATACCAGGATGGGTTTGTTTGGTGTTAGTATCAGGTTGGTTCCGAATAGGTCTTTCTCATCCCTATCTGATAGCCGCCAGTTGTATCGAGTCTCTATAGGTTGTTTAGTGTATGTTGCGCTGCCGCTCAGTCCACCATACCTATGTAGGCGAGGACCGCCGAATTCTAGCCTCGCCGTGTACTGGCCTCAGTACTGACGCTCCTCTTTTTCCTTTGCCCTTTGTCGGCACCCCTTTTGTTTTTAGCAGGTTTCGACGTCGTTAGCAGGGTTACCCTTCCGGCTTGGTCTGGGCAGAGTTATGGACGCCATTGGTTATTCTCCAGGTCTCTTAGCCCCATTTGCATCTTGTCCGTAGCTGGACGCTCTATCGTTTACAAGGTGGTTTGGATCTTTGTTCTGTATATCTGTATTCTTGACTCATTGAGTCGCTGCTGTATATATATCTGTTCTGTGGGTCCCATCGAGGACTGTTGTGTAATGTTATTACTTCGTTTTCCACCCGCACGAAAGTGCCTGGTGGGCACCTTTGAATCGTTTCTATGCGGGTTTGGCGGGAAGCGCTGAAACTTGCATAGGGTCGATTCTGAGGGTGTTACAGAGTGGTATCAGAGCCCAGCAGTTGCGATACCCCACAAGTCCAGCCTGTAGGATAACCTAGCTAACGGCCGAAGTAGAGTGTCAAAACTATTTTTGCAAAAACGGTTGGATAGTTCTGATTAGGTCTGATTTTACTCCTTACCCCTCAGCTGCTCTCCTCTCACCTCTGCGTGTTTTGAATCCGCTCTCGTCTCTATTCGAGTCCAGGATTTCTCGTGGTTGGGTTCCGTCGTACCTTCAGGGTTTCGCTTCCTCCTTTGATAACGGTGTTCTACCATCCGCTATTCATGCTGTCTGAGGAATCCGTCTACGGTGGTACCATTCTTTGTTCCTTGTTTGTGCCTTCCGGTGTTTTCCGACGCGACGACATCATCTACGCCAGATCCGATGCAGAGTCTGCATCACTCCTTTGTTTCTGAACCTCGATTGTCGAGATCTTCAGTCTAATTCCGAGAGTTGGTTGCATAATCCGCCTATTCGCGTGCAGAGTAATGGTTTGAGTGCGGGATGGAGTAGCTACCATACCACTACTCTTATCATTCGCTCTCGTACATTGAATTGGTGAATTAATGTGATTTCACTCATTCCACGGAAGTTAGAAGTGGCCTTTATCTTTTGATACCTCTACCTCCGTCCTTTGTTTCTCTGGAGTGTTCTCTCAATGGACGTGAGCCCCGACCATTGTTGGTGGTGTCGCCAATTTCAAGATGAAGAAGGAACCCTCGTTAGTGGTGTCGCGAGGATCTACACGATGCGAGAAGATTCAGATCGCCGCCCTTCTTCCCGGTACCATGAGGCGGATCTCGAGGGCGAGATCCATTGTTAGTGGTGTCGAATTGTGGCATCCCGCAAAACCACTACTAGAAAATCGCGTTGAATTTGTGAATTGCATCGTCATCATCATGCATTGTTTGTCTGAAACTATTTTCGAAACGCCTAGTTTGTTTTCTAAATAGCCCCATCTTTATTTCAAATTAAAACATCGGTCTGTCTGGTCTTTTATTTGTCTAAAACTAGTTGCAAAATTTATTTTAAATAAAAGGAAAACCCTAGTCTAAAATTTCTAGTCCTAAATTCACCCAATCCTAGTCTACCCACCAACCCCAGTTTGCCACCTCCCTTTCCCTCCACCTCATCTCACCCACCGCCACCTCACCAATCCTCTCTCTCACCCCCACTCCCCCTCTCTCTCCCTGGGTCCCACCCCAACCCCACACGTCACGCACCCGACCCCCCCACTCACCTCTCTCCCCACCCCGACCCAGTCCCCTGCCCTCCTCTGGCCCCACCCGACCCCACCTGCCCGAGTCACCCGCTCCCTGTTCCTCTTCCTCTCTCCTCCCCCCGATGCTCCTCTCTCTTCCTCGACTTCCTCCCCCCGACGACCGCCCCGCGCCGCCAGGTCTCCTCCTCGCCCTCAACCCCTCCACCGCCGACCACGTCCTCTGCCCCGCCGTCGTTGGCCGCGAGCGCGCCGCCCCGAGCACCCCCGTCGCCACCGTGGTTCCTCCCGAGCGCCACCGGACCCCGCCAGCCTGGCCAAGAAGCTCACGGACCGCCTGCCACGGCCGCTCGCCTCACTGGCCACCACCTGCCTCCTCCCTCGGCCTCCAGACCGCCCATCCCATCCTCGCAAGCTCGTTTCACTGGCCGCCTGCGCTCCCGTCTTGCTCGCCAAGACCGACGCCCTGCAACCTCTTGTCGCGTCGCCCTCTGCGTGCCGCGGAGCTCCGCCGTCCTCCGTCTGCCTCTAGCGTGAGTGAGCCAAGGGGGGCAGCACGTCCATGTCCATGTGTGCATGTGTTAAGCGCTTGTGTGTTGTACCAAGTCAACGTCCGAACACCATAGTGACAACCCAAGTCCGTCTTCAACCACCGGCGTCGAATTTCGAGAACTTCGCCCTGGAACTCCAAGATCTCCGTCTAGCCGTGTGTGCCGCAAGACGCCAAGCCCTTCTCATCGACAAGACCGACACGAGTCGAGACCCAGGGAACTATGCAAGACCACGGCGCCGAACCCGAAAACCCCGCCTCGACACGCCAAGTTCGCCGAGACCCTGTACCCGTGGGCCTTCTACACGGAGCACCGAGGATGCCTTCATGGGACGCCAAGACACCCGTCGAACCCCGAAGACCATCGGCCAAGTTCACCACCGACAAAAAAACGGACGACAAGTTCTACTTCACGGGCACCGAGCGTCAAGATCGCCTTCACGGGAAAAACCGCGAGACCTCCTTCCCGGGATTTGAAGACCGAACCCTCGGCACGCCAAGATCTTCTCCTCGAACGCCATGATCTCCTTCGCATATCCGAAGACCCTAAACCCCGGAGTTCGAACCTCGTTCCCCTGAACCCTGAGATCGAACCCCGAACCCTCGGAACCAAGATCCGCCGAACCCTAATGTGTGAACCTTTTCTCGAGCCTATTTTTATAAATGAAATACAAACTTGTTGCATATTAAATTGTCATTTTCGCATGCATATTGTCATGTGGTTTGGGGGCACTATGCCGATTCACCTTATAATTAAATATGGGGCCCATATGCGGGCAAATCTAGTCTTATATTGGCCTCATTTAAATTGGTGTAGCGAACCGGTAACATATCTTGTCCTGTTATTACAACATTTAAATTGCGGGGTATCTAAATAACTTGAACCGTTTAATTAATTGTCGGGACCCCGGTTCCACTTAATATCGGCCTAATTGCACCGCATCCTTGCCATGTCATACATCATACATGCATCATGCCCGATCTTTGGTCGTAGTATTAAATATTGCATCCGGTGTTTATTCTAGTGTTTTGCTTCTTCGCGGATAAGGCCGTTGTAACACCCTCAGAATCAGACCTATGCAAGTTTTAGCGAAACCCGCCAAACCCGCATTGAAACGATTCAAAGGTGCCCACCAGGCACTTTCGTGCGGGTGGAAAACGAAGTAATAACATTACACAACAGTCCTCGATGGGACCCACAGAACAAATATATATAACATCGACTCCATGAGTCAAGAATACAGATATAATATACAAAGATCCAAATCACCTTGAAAATGATAGGGCGTCCGACTACGGACAAGATGCAAATGGGGCTAAGAGCCCTGAAGAATAACCAATGGCGTCCATAACCCTGCCCAGGCCAAGCCGGAAGGGTAACCCTGCTAACGACGTCGATCTCAAAACCTGCTTAAACAAGAGGGGTGCCGACAAAGGGCAAAGGAAAAAGAGGAGCGTCAGTACTGAGGCCAGTACACGGCGAGACTAGAATTCGGCGGTCCTCGCCTACATAGGTATGGTGGACTGAGCGGCAGCGGCAGCATGCATTAAACAACCTATAGAGACTCGACACCACTGGCGGCAATCAGAGAGGGGTAAGAAAGACCTATTCGGAACCAACCTGATACTACCATCAAACAAACCCATCCTGGCGTTTCCCCCTCGAGACCAAACGAGGAAGTCAACCGAGGAACTCACACAGTTGGCATTTTTATTTACTCGGTTATCGTGGCAGCAATTACTAGTCAAGTATAGATAATCTTCCTGATAAATTAAGCAGTGGGCACTTTTAATTAATCGTTCTGTTATAGTGGCAGCACTTACTAGTCAGATACAATTAACATGAGATAACCCAAAACCCAGCAGTTGTTGGTACTTTTATTTAGCCATTCCGTTATAGTTGCAATACTTACTAGTCAGATACAATTGTCACAAGCGACAAACCAAACAAGCAATGGTTGGCAGTTTTATTTAGCCATTCCGTTATAGTTGAGGCTGATTACTAGTCATATCAGATACAAGTCAATTTATAACAGTAAACTTTAGTTATAGTTGTCTATGATCGAGATACTGTGCTCCAAGTCGTCCATAACCGCGGACACGGCTTTCAGAAAGTTTTAACCCGGCCGGGGTGCACAAATAGCAACACACACACGATCAACCTCGGAAAAACCAAATCAAAACCCAACGAGGTCTTCACGACAGAGCAATCACAAGATTCAGAAATATTTCAGGGGGCCACCCCTTGGAGTACACCCGCAACGAAGTAAGCAAGCTCCGAGACGGACTCAAGGTTTGGGTGGACGGCTGTGAGCGACTGGGAACCACAAACGGGGCTTATCGACACCGCGAAAACGTGTCCCGATCCTAAACAGTACATGTGCTATCTGTCGCACAATTTAAATAAAGCAGTAGCATGGCATAAGTACAGGATCGTAAATAAAACCTCAAACTAGTTTGTGGCCCCAAGAAATAAGACGGAATCAAGCTCTGGCTAAGGGGGGCCCATAATTCCCCATATGTGGATAGCGCGATAAATCAAGGAACAGGTATCAAGTACTCGGGGTCCTACGGGACACAAGTATGCTCGAAACCAAATATTTTCTATCACCCACCGATGCCTCTGCTTACTTCAATTTTAGTTGTTAAACAGGAATTAAAGTGAACGATAAGTAAAGCCATGATCATCTCCAACATCAAACATGTGGCCAAACTCCAACAACTGTGGCACTTGACAACACGCAACAACACTTGAGCAAGCGACTACGACGCGCAAGACCAACTATCTACCAAACAACAGGTATTAGGAGGTGTCCAAGGCAATATAAGGCTGCAAGGAATTTCACGGGTACGAAAAACTAGAGCAACGCAACACAGATAGCAATAGATCAACAGGAGGGAATAAATACTATAAAAGTAAGATAGGTAGAAAGGGGAGAGATGCTCGCCTGAAAACATTGCCGAAGATTCAACCGAAGATCGGGTCGACACTCGCATCAACTCAACGGCCTTATCCGCGAAGAAGCAAAACACTAGAATAAACACCGGATGCAATATTTAATACAACGGCAGAAGATCGGCATGATGCATGTATGATGTATGGCATGGCAAAGGTGCGATGCAATTAGGCCATATTAAGCGGAACCGGGGTCCCGACAATTAATTAAATGGTTCAAGTTATTTAGAACCCCGCAATTTAAAGGTTGCATTAACATGGCAAAAATAGCACCGGTTCGCTACACAGATTTAAATGAGGCCAATATAAGGCTAGATTTGCCCGCATATGGGCCCCATATTTAATTATTAGGTGAATCGGCATAAGGCCCCCAAACCAATGATATGCATGCGAGGATGACAATTTAATATGCAACAAGTTGTTATTCCATTTATAAAATAGGGCTCGAGAAAAGGGTCACACATTAGGGTTCGACGATCTTGGGGTTCCGGGGTTCGGGGTCGGTCTCAGGGTCCAGGGTTCGACGGGTTCGGCCTCGACGGGAGCGTTCTCGGATATCGGGGGTAGTTCTTGTCGCCTTCGGGAAGCAGGACTTGGTCGTTGTCGGGCGACGGATGCTTCCGGTCGGTGCGGTTGTCGGTTCAGCGGTTTCGATTGTCGGTGTCGGACTCGGGTCTCGGTACTGGAAGATCTTGGTGTTCTATGCGGTCGATCCTGCCGTTCCGGGATGGAGAACTTGTCGTCCGGGGGAGTACTTGGCGTTCCGGACTCTCGACGAACCTTGGCGTCCGAGAAGAAGATCATGTCGGTCCGCAGCGTAGATCTTGGGGAGGTTCGGATTCCACGGGTTCGGCTCGACAACTGGACTCCGGGAACGGTTTTTGGCAAACTTGGCGTGTCGGGGGTTCGGCGGGGTTCAGTGTTCCGTGTCGAAGGCCTTGGCGTTCCGTGACGGTCTCGAGGTTCCGCAGTCTCCTGTGGACGGTCTTTAGCGGAACTGGGTGTGGATTATCCAGGAAGATCTTGGCGGCTTCAGATGGCCGGATCGAGCAAGCCTCCACTTGGCACCCTATCAGCACATCTCTGGTGGCGACTATGCCTTGCACGGGGTCATCGGAGGGCGGCGACTGGGCGATGAGGACGCGGCCAGGGCCACGCGGGGGCGACGAAGGGCGTTCCATGGCGCGCGTCTGCGAGGCGGCACCGGAGGGAAGGGAGGACGCGGCCGGCGAGCGAGGCACTGAGAGGGGGCCGGCGGCGAACGGGTGGTGCTTGGCGGCGATGCTTGGCGGTGGCGTGGCACTTGACGGCGGCGAGCCGAGCTGCTGGGAGATGGCGCCGAAGGAGGAAGGCGAAGCGGCGTTGGCCAAGATGCAAGAGTGAGGCGCTGGCGGCGATGGCGCAAGCGGGCGCGCGCGGAAGGGGTCACCGGCAGGAGGAGGCGGGTGCAGCGCGGAGCTCGAGGTGGGGGGCGACGCCGAGACGGGCGGCTGCGCCGCTGGCGGCCGGACGCGGAGGAGAGGGCGGGCGGAGGCCGCCGGCGACGCGGAGGGGGAGCGGTGCCAAGGAGGAAGCGAGGTCGGGCTCGCGGGAGGTTGGGGAGGAACGCGGTGGGGCGGCGACGAACGGCGGTCGCGGCCGCGGGCGGAGGAGGGGGCCGGCGAGGAGATGGAGGCGAAGCCTGGGGCGGTGGCAAGTGCTGAGAGGCGCGTGAGGTCGACGGGGAGGGAGCGGAGGGCGTGCTGGGGAGAGGAGGGAGAAGGAAGAGGGAGCGGGGCGTGTGTGGGGGGCTGTGGTGGCAGGGCAGGGGAACAGGAGGGTGGGGATCCGTGTGGGAGGAGAGTGGCGTGTGGTGTGGTGTGGTGTTGTGTGTGGTGTTGTGTGGTGGAGGCAGGGTGAGTGTGAGGGAGTGGGGTGAGGGGGTTGGACAAGTGGCAGCCCGGGATAGTCTAGGGGGAAAGGGTGAGGTGAGGTGGCGTATGGCGATTGGCCAGGGTGAGGTGGAGGCTGGGTGTGGGTAGGTAGGTTGGGTGGAGAATAGGATTTAGAGGTGGACCGTTTGTATTTTTCTGGGGTGGTCGTTCGGGTCATTCGGCCCGTTCGACTGCCCCACTAAAATAATATAATTAAATTATTTATTTCAACCAGCGCTTTTGCAATCCGACAGCGGACAAAACAAAATAATCCGGGGACCCGGTTTTGATGTTTGAATAAAGATGGGGCGTTTTAGAAAAACAAAACGGGCTTTGCGAAAATAGTTTTATGCAAACAATGCATGATGATGACGATGCAATGCACAAATTCAACGCGATTTTCTAGTAGTGGTTTTGCGGGATGCCACAATTCGACACCACTAACAATGGATCTCGCCCTCGAGATCCGCCTCATGGTACCGGAAAGAAGGCCGGCGTTCTGATCCTTCGCGCTTCGTGTAGATTCTCGCGACACCACTAACAAGAGGTCGTTGTCCGTGATCGTCGAGAGAACACTCCGGGAACAAAAGGTCGAAGGTAGAGGTTTCAACAAATAAAGCCACCTCTAACTCCGGTGGAGGGAGTAAAATTGCTGGACCCACTGATTCGACGTACAAGAGCGAATGATAAGGGTAGTGGTATGGTAGCTACTCCATCCCGCACTCAAACCATTACTCTGCACACGAATAGGCGGATTATGCAACCAACTCTTGGAATCAGACTGAAGATCTCGACAAGCGAGGTTCGGAAACAAGGGAGTGATGCAGACTCTGCTTCGGATCTGACGTAGTTGATGTCGTCGCGTCGGAAAACACCGGAAGGCACAAACAAGGAATAAAGAATGGTACCACCGACGAAGGATTTCTCGGGCAGAATGAACACCGGACGTAGCATCACCGTTACCATGGGAGGAAGCGAAACCCTGAAGGTACGACGGAAACCCAACCACGAGAATTCCTGGACTCAAAGAAAGAGACGAGAGCGGATTCAAAACACGTAGAGGTAAGAGGAGAACAGCAGAGGGGTAAGGAGTAAAATCAGATCTAACCAGAACTATCCAACCGATTTTCAAAAATAGTTTTGACACTCTACTTTGGCCGTTAGCTAGGTTATCCTATTTGGACTTGTGGGTATCGTGAATCGCTGAGCTCTGATACCACTCTGTAACACCCTCAGAATCGGACCTATGCAAGTTTTAGCGAAACCCGCCAAACCCGCATAGAAACGATTCAAAGGTGCCCACCAGGCACTTTCGTGCGGGTGGAAAACGAAGTAATAACATTACACAACAGTCCTCGATGGGACCCACAGAACAGATATATATAACAGCGACTCCATGAGTCAAGAATACAGATATAATATACAAAGATCCAAATCACCTTGAAAATGATAGGGCGTCCGACTACGGACAAGATGCAAATGGGGCTAAGAGCCCTGAAGAATAACCAATGGCGTCCATAACCCTGCCTGTGCCAAGCCGAAGGGTAACCTCGCTAACGACGCCGATCTCAAAACCTGCTTAAACAAGAGGTGCCGAAAGGGCAAAGGAAAAAGAGGAGCGATCGAGGCCAAGACATACGAGACTAGAATTCGGTCCTCGCCACATAGGTATGGTGGATCGAGCGGCAAAAAGATGCATTAAACAACCTATAGAGACTCGACACCACTGGCGGCAATCAGAGAGGGGTAAGAAAGACCTATTCGGAACCAACCTGATACTACCATCAAACAAACCCATCCTGGCGTTTCCCCCTCGAGACCAAACGAGGAAGTCAACCGAGGAACTCACACAGTTGGCATTTTTATTTACTCGGTTATCGTGGCAGCAATTACTAGTCAAGTATAGATAATCTTCCTGATAAATTAAGCAGTGGGCACTTTTAATTAATCGTTCTGTTATAGTGGCAGCACTTACTAGTCAGATACAATTAACATGAGATAACCCAAAACCCAGCAGTTGTTGGTACTTTTATTTAGCCATTCCGTTATAGTTGCAATACTTACTAGTCAGATACAATTGTCGCAAGCGACAAACCAAACAAGCAATGGTTGGCAGTTTTATTTAGCCATTCCGTTATAGTTGAGGCTGATTACTAGTCATATCAGATACAAGTCCATTTATAACAGTAAACTTTAGTTATAGTTGTCTATGATCGAGATATTGTGCTCCAAGTCGTCCATAACCGCGGACACGGCTTTCAGAAAGTTTTAACCCGGCCGGGGTGCACAAATAGCAACACACACACGATCAACCTCGGAAAAACCAAATCAAAACCCAACGAGGTCTTCACGACAGAGCAATCAGAAGATTCAGAAATATTTCAGGGGGCCACCCCTTGGAGTACACCCGCAACAAAGTAAGCAAGCTCCGAGACGGACTCAAGGTTTGGGTGGACGGCTGTGAGCGACTGGGAACCCTAAACGGGGCTTGTCGACACCGCGAAAACGTGTCCCGATCCTAAACAGTACAGGTGCTATCTGTCGCACAATTTAAATAAAGCAGTAGCATGGCATAAGTACAGGATCGTAAATAAAACCTCAAACTAGTTTGTGGCCCCAAGAAATAAGACGGAATCAAGCTCTGGCTAAGGGGGGCCCATAATTCCCCATATGTGGATAGCGCGATAAATCAAGGAACAGGTATCAAGTACTCGGGGTCCTACGGGACACAAGTGGGCGTTCGGAAACCAAATATTTTCTATCACCCACCGATGCCTCTGCTTACTTCAATTTTAGTTGTTAAACAGGAATTAAAGTGAACGATAAGTAAAGCCATGATCATCTCCAACATCAAACATGTGGCCAAACTCCAACAACTGTGGCACTTGACAACACGCAACAACACTTGAGCAAGCGACTACGACGCGCAAGACCAACTATCTACCAAACAACAGGTATTAGGAGGTGTCCAAGGCAATATAAGGCTGCAAGGAATTTCACGGGTACGAAAAACTAGAGCAACGCAACACGAGCATAATAGATCAACAGGAGGGAATAAATACTATAAAAGTAAGATAGGTAGAAAGGGGAGAGATGCTCGCCTGAAAACATTGCCGAAGATTCAACCGAAGATCGGGTCGACACTCGCATCAACTCAACGGCCTTATCCGCGAAGAAGCAAAACACTAGAATAAACACCGGATGCAATATTTAATACAACGGCAGAAGATCGGCATGATGCATGTATGATGTATGGCATGGCAAAGGTGCGATGCAATTAGGCCATATTAAGCGGAACCGGGGTCCCGACAATTAATTAAATGGTTCAAGTTATTTAGAACCCCGTAATTTAAAGGTTGCATTAACATGGCAAAAATAGCACCGGTTCGCTACACAGATTTAAATGAGGCCAATATAAGGCTAGATTTGCCCGCATATGGGCCCCATATTTAATTATTAGGTGAATCGGCATAAGGCCCCCAAACCAATGATATGCATGCGAGGATGACAATTTAATATGCAACAAGTTGTTATTCCATTTATAAAATAGGGCTCGAGAAAAGGGTCACACATTAGGGTTCGACGATCTTGGGGTTCCGGGGTTCGGGGTCGGTCTCAGGGTCCAGGGTTCGACGGGTTCGGCCTCGACGGGAGCGTTCTCGGATATCGGGGGTAGTTCTTGTCGCCTTCGGGAAGCAGGACTTGGGTCAGTGTCGGGGCGCATCGGATGCTTCCGGGTCGGTGCCGGTCTTGTCGGTTCAGCGGTTTCGATTGTCGGTGTCGGACTCGGGTCTCGGTACTGGAAGATCTTGGTGTTCTATGCGGTCGATCCTGCCGTTCCGGGATGGAGAACTTGTCGTCCGGGGGAGTACTTGGCGTTCCGGACTCTCGACGAACCTTGGCGTCCGAGAAGAAGATCATGTCGGTCCGCAGCGTAGATCTTGGGGAGGTTCGGGTTCCACGGGTTCGGCTCGACAACTGGACTCCGGGAACGGTTTTTGGCGAACTTGGCGTGTCGGGGGTTCGGCGGGGTTCAGTGTTCCGTGTCGAAGGCCTTGGCGTTCCGTGACGGTCGCGAGGTTCCGCAGTCTCCTGTGGACGGTCTTTAGCGGAACTGGGTGTGGATTATCCAGGAAGATCTTGGCGGCTTCAGATCGAGCAAGCTCACTTGGCACCCTATCAGACATCTCACATCTCGGTGGCTATGCCTTGCACGGGTCATCTGGGGCGGCGGCGGCGATGAGGACGCGGGCGATACGCGGGCGCTGGGAAGGGCGCGGCCATGGCATGGCGCGCTCCGGCGAGGGAGAGGGAAGGAGGACGCAGCGCGGCGAAGCGAGGGGCCGGCGGGGGCCAGGTGGTGTGCGGGCGATGCTGGCAGGCGGTGACGCGACGCGGCGGATGGGGATGGCGAGCCGCTGCTTTGGGAGATGGCCGCGAAAGCGGGAGGAAGGCGAAGCGGCGATGGCGCGACGCTGCAAAGCGGAGGCGCTGGCGGCGATGGCGCAAGCGGGCGCGCGCGGAAGGGGTCACCGGCGGGAGGAGGCGGGTGCAGCGCGGAGCTCGAGGTGGGGGGCGACGCCGAGACGGTGGCACAACAAGGCGGACGCGGAGGAGAGGGCGGGCGGAGGCCGCCGGCGACGCGGAGGGGGAGCGGTGCCGGGGAGGAAGCGAGGTCGGGCTCGCGGGAGGTTGGGGAGGAACGCGGTGGGGCGGCGACGAACGGCGGTCGCGGCCGCCGGCGGAGGAGGGGGCCGGCGAGGAGATGGAGGCGAGCTCTGGGGGCGGTGCGCAAGCAGCGGCCGGTGGCGGAGGCGCTGGCCCGGCCGGAGGCGCGGAGGGTCGGGGCTAGCGGAGAGGCGGCGGTGGTCGACGGGAGGGAGCCGCAGGAGGTGGAGGCGTGCAGCGGCTGGCCGGGAGAGGTCCAAGGTGGCTGTGGGAGGTGGGAGGAGGTCAGGGGAGAGGAGGGAGAAGGAAGAGGGAGCGGGGCGTGTGTCTGCGGGGGCGCGTGGTGGGGCCAGTGTGGGCCAACAGGGAGGGTGGGGATCCGGTGTGGGGAGAGTGGCTGCGTGCATGTGTGCGTCGTGTGTGGTGTTGTGTGGTGGAGGCAGGGTGAGTGTGAGGGAGTGGGGTGAGGGGGTTGGACAAGTGGCAGCCCGGGATAGGCTAGGGGGAAAGGGTGAGGTGAGGTGGCGTATGGCGATTGGCCAGGGTGAGGTGGAGGCTGGGTGTGGGTAGGTAGGTTGGGTGGAGAATAGGATTTAGAGGTGGACCGTTTGTATTTTTCTGGGGTGGTCGTTCGGGTCATTCGGCCCGTTCGACTGCCCCACTAAAATAATATAATTAAATTATTTATTTCAACCAGCGCTTTTGCAATCCGACAGCGGACAAAATAATCCGGGGACCCGGTTTTGATGTTTGAATAAATTGGGGCGTTTTAGAAAAACAAAACGGGCTTTGCGAAAATAGTTTTATGCAAACAATGCATGATGATGACGATGCAATGCACAAATTCAACGCGATTTTCTAGTAGTGGTTTTGCGGGATGCCACAGCCGTTGAGTTGATGCGAGTGCCGACCCGATCTTCGGTTGAACCTTCGACAATGTTTTCAGGCGAGCATCTCCCCCTTTCTACCTATCTTACTTTTATAGTATTTATTCCCTCCTGTTGATCTATTGCTATCTGTGTTGCGATGCTCTAGTTTTCGTACCCGTGATATCCCTTGCAGCCTTATATTGCCTTGGCCACATCCTATTACCTGTTGTTTGGTAGCTAGTGGGACTTGCGCGTCGTAGTGGCTTGCTCAAGTGCTGTTGCGTGTCGTCAAGTACCACAGTTGTTGGAGTATTGCCGCATGTTTGATGTTGGAGATGATCATGGCTTTAATTATTGTTCACTTTAATTACTGTTTAACAACTAAAATTGAAGTAAGTAAGTAGAGGCACAGGTGGGCAATAGATGTTATTTGGTTGTTAACGTCCACTTGTGTCCCGTAGGACCCCGAGTACTTGATACCTGTTCCTTGAATATTCGCGCTATCCACATCCGGGAGTATTATGGGACCCCCCTGAGCCAGAGCTTGATTCATTCTTATTTCTTTGGGCCACAAACTAGTTTGAGGTTTTATTTACTATCCTGTACTTATGCCATGCTTTACTGCTTTATTTACGACAGCGAGGAGCACCTGCATCTGTTAGGATCGGGACACGTTTTCGCGGTGTCGACAAGCCCAGTTTTGGATTCCCAGTCGTTCACAGCCGTCCACCCAAACCTTGAGTCCGTCTCGGAGTTAGCTAGCTTCGTTGCGGGTGTACTCAACGGGTGGCCCCCGGAAATATTTCTGAATCTTGTGATTGCTTTGTCGTGAAGGCCTCGTTGGGTTTTGATTTGGTTTTTCCGAGGTTGATCGAGTGTGTGTTGCTATTTGTGCACCCCTGCAGGGTAAAACTTTCTGAAAGCCGTGTCCGCGGTTATGGACGACTTGGAGCACAGTATCTTGATCATAGACAACTATAACTAAAGTAGTGCTATAAATTTGACTTTATAATGACTAGTAATCAGCTTCACTATAATGGAATGGCTAAATAAAACTGCCAACAATTGCTTGCTTGGGTTGTCGCTTGCGACCATTGTACTTGACTAGTAAGTATTGCAACTATAACGGAATGGCTAAATAAAAGTACCAACAACTGCTGGGTTTTGGGTTATCTCATGCTAATTGTACTTGACTAGTAAGTGTCGCAACTACAACAGAATGGTTAACTAAAACGGCCCACTATTTATTTTATCAGGAAGATTATCTACACCTGACTAGTAATTGCTGCAACGATAACTGAATAAATAAAACTGCCAACGGTGTGAGTTCCTCGGTTGACTTCCTCGTTTGGTCTCGAGGGGGAAATACCAGGATGGGTTTGTTTGGTGTTAGTATCAGGTTGGTTCCGAATAGGTCTTTCTCATCCCTATCTGATAGCCGCCAGTTGTATCGAGTCTCTATAGGTTGTTTAGTGTATGTTGCGCTGCCGCTCAGTCCACCATACCTATGTAGGCGAGGACCGCCGAATTCTAGCCTCGCCGTGTACTGGCCTCGTGATCGACGCCTCTTTTTCCTTTGCCCTTTGTCGGCACCCCTTTTGTTTTTAGCAGGTTTCGACGTCGTTAGCAGGGTTACCCTTCCGGCTTGGCCTGGGCAGGGTTATGGACGCCATTGGTTATTCTTCAGGGCTCTTAGCCCCATTTGCATCTTGTCCGTAGCTGGACGCTCTATCGTTTACAAGGTGGTTTGGATCTTTGTTCTGTATATCTGTATTCTTGACTCATTGAGTCGCTGCTGTATATATATATCTGTTCTGTGGGTCCCATCGAGGACTGTTGTGTAATGTTATTACTTCGTTTTCCACCCGCACGAAAGGGCCTGGTGGGCACCTTTGAATCGTTTCTATGCGGGTTTGGCGGGAAGCGCTGAAACTTGCATAGGGTAGATTCTGAGGGTGTTACACCCATAGCCTACATCGGGGTATTACTCACTCATGGATGAGGGAAACATGGATGGTTGATGGAGAGGCGTTGGTGATGACGATGGCGATGATCCTCCCCAAATTCCCCGTCCCGGCAGTGCAGTGGAACTCCTTCTGGAAAAATGACGACCCCCCCTCGGTTTTTAGGTCAAGAGGCTTCTTATAGGCGAAGAGGGAGGCTGAGGGGGTGCCTGAGGTGGCCGCACCCCCTAGGCATGGCCAGGCCTAGCCCGCGCCTGGCAGGGGTGTGGGCCCCTCAGGCCTCCACTCCGTTCTCGTACTCTGGATCCGTGGACCTTCTGGTGAAATAGGATTTTTCGCATATTTTCCGGGATTTTTCCTGATAGTTGATTTTCTGCACAAAAACTAGACACCAAGGTAATTCTGCTGAAAACATCGTTAGTCCGTGTTAGTTGTATCCAAATCACATAAGATTAGAGGAGAAACAATAGCAAAAGTGTTCGGGAAAGTAGATACGTTTTGGACGTATCTGTTGGAGATATGCCCAAGAGGCAATAATAAAGAGGTTATTATCATATCTTCATGCTTACGATAAATGTTTACATACCATGCTATAATTGTATTAATCGAAAACATTAATACTTGTGCGATTTGTAAACATGTAAGAGTCCCTAGTAAAGCCTCTTGATAAACTAGCTTGTTGGTTAATATATGAGCATGGTTTCCTGATCATGAACATTGAGATGTTATTAACAACAAGGTCATATCATTAGAAGAATGATGTGATGGACATACTCCTATAGTTAAGTGTAGCATAAAGATCAAGTCATTTAATTTAGTTTAGTTGATGTAAGCTTTCAGATACATAGTAACCTAAATCCTTCGACCATGATATCATGCTAATCACCATCACCGGATGGATGTTTTGATGACATCAAACACCACACCGTAACTGGGTGGCTATAAAGGTGGCATTGAGTGTTCAGGAAGTATGTGTTGAGGCACATGGATCAAGAGTGGGATTTGTCCATCCATATGACGGATAGATATACTCTGGGCCCTCTCGGTGGAATGTCATCCAATTGGCTTGCAAGCATGTGACTGGCTCACAAGGGATCACATATCACAGGAACGAGAAAAGATTACTTATCCGTAACGAGGTTGAACTAGGTATGCAGAGATACCGACGATCAGACCTCGGATAAGTAAACTATCACGAGACAAAGGGAAATTGGTATCGTATGTAAGTGGTTCATTCAATCACAAAGTAATCATAGAAATATGTGGTATCCATATGAATTTCCAGATTCCTCTATTGGTAATTAATCGGAGAAGAGTCTCGCTCATGTCTGCATAATTCACGAACCGTAGGGAGACACACTTAAGGATTCAATGTTGTTTAGTAGATATGGAATGTAAGTAGGGAGAATGAATGTTGTTCGGAGTCTCGGATGGGATCCAGGATATCACGAAGAGATCCAGAATGGTTCGGAGAATAAGATTCATATAAGGAAAGTCCAATTCCGGAGTTTGGGAATGATTCCAGTGTTTTCACCAGAATAAGTCAAAAGGCAAGTTTAAAAAGTCAAACTGGGACAATGTATCCTGGTGGAGGAAGGAAATAATCCTTCTTTCCCTCCACCACAAGCCACCAAGGAGAGGGAGTTGGGGAAGGATTCAAACTCCCCTCTCCCAAGCTGCCCTCCCTCTCATAAATAGAGGGGAGGGGGTGCCCCAAGAGACACACAACCAGCCCCTCCCCACCTAGCCGCGTCGCCGCCGGATCGTGGTCGCCGCCCTAGCGGCCGCCGACCATGCCTCCTCCTCTCCGGCCCTCTAAACCCTAGATCATCAAAAACCCTAGATCCACCATATATAACCCGCTCCGGCTTAGGCAAAGCCCTGCAAAATCTTCCCTCTACTTTTGACACCACGCTGTCGTGCTGTCGGAATCGCAAGGGGAGAACTACAACCTCTGCTGCCTACTAGAACAAGGGAGAGGAAGGTCTTCATCGAGTACCGAACGTGTGACCGACTGCAGAGCACTGCCGGAACGCAGCACCGGAAGGATCGTCTATGCGATCTTGAGATCAGCAAGTGTACGACTACATCACCCACGAGAATCTGCTCTCATTAACTCCTTTGGAATCTTCGAGGGTGAGTACTCTAATTGACTCGTTGCTACAATCTAGTAGATAGATCTTGGCTTGTTTGTGTTCATGCGGTAGATTTTTTTTGTTTTCCATGCTACGAACCCCTAAAGTGGTATCAGAGCTGTGTCTATATGTAGATCTGTTGCACGAGTAGAACACAATGGTTATTATGGGCGTTGATGCTTTTGTTGTTGATTGCTTCTTGTGTACTTTTCATCTTGCGGGATGGTGGGATGAAGCAGCCCGAGCTAACCTTACATTACATTGTTCATGATACTTTCTCCACGCTTGATGATACGCCCAATTTGCATCACCTTTCTATATCATAATTTACCTCTATTCATTGATATTTGTCTTATTATGAGGTATTACTTATGGATTTTCATCAGTTTATGCATGTTGGATGATTCTTGGAGGATGAACTGTCGGAGTCTGGATTCTGATGGAAAAGAAGGCGTTTCAGTGCAATTTCGTGAAGATCAAAAAAATACTAGAAAAATATGGAAACATATTATTTTACCAGAAGATGAAGGAAGCCAGAAGGAGGAGCGAAGAGGGTCCACAGGGGCCCACACCCCCTAGGCGCGGGCCCACCCTGGCTGCGCCTAGGGCAGGTGTGGCCCACCTGCTCGGCCTCCAACTCCGCCCCTTTGCCTACATATTCCCTACGGAACCCTAAGCCTGTAGAGCGACCATAGATAGATTTACGCCGCCTCTGGGGGCGAAGAACACTGAGAGAGAAAGATCTCTCCGGCAGACAGATTTATTTGGGGGAAATTCCTTCCCGGAGAGGGGAGACCATCGCCATCAACACCATCATCAAGCTAGGCTTCATCGGGATCATCATCATCATCCACGCCATCATCTCCACCAGCACCATCATCACCACTCTGTCCCGCTATAACAATTGTGTTGGATATTGCTTAGTTCACTTGGGGAAATTTCCTGGTGTTGATTACTATTGTAGTTGATGCTTGTGAGTGGAACAATTGGATTATTGTTTATGTTCAGATTGTTATCCATTACCATATAATCTTTGATCTTGATCCATATGATGTCTTGTGAGTAGTTCGTTGTGTTCTTGAGGACATGGGAGAAGTCATGTTGTTAGTAGTGAATTTGTGTTGAGTTATTATTCAATGGTTTAGTATTTAAGTTGTAGTGCTATTCTTCTAGTGGTGTCATGTGAATGTTGACTACATGATACTTCACCATTTATGGGCCTAGGGGAATGCATTGTGTATTTGGCTACTAATTGTGGGGTTGTCGGGGTGATAGAAACCTGAACCCCCGTTAGGACACCTTTGCACAAGGGAGTGTAGGATCTTAGAGTTTAAGGTTGTGGTTAGATTTATATCTTAATTACTTTCCTATAGTTACGGATGTTTGCAGGGGTTTAATCACAAGTATGTATTAGTCCAATTAAGGTCGGTACATTAGCACAGGTTCACCCACACAACACTTACAACACCAGAGAAGAGTACTCAGCTATTTGAAGCGAAAGCACTTGACAGAATTCCCATGTGTCCTCGAGAACGTTTGGTCCTTATAAGTATTTCCACCGGATTGTACTTTGCTAAGAAAGGATTGGGACACTTGCTCCGTTTGTTCGTTACCTTTGTTACTTGCTCTTTGTTTTGTTGCCTTATTATAAAACCACTAAAAATCCGTTTGCTAAGTATTCACAGGGATTTCCTACTCCATACCACTATTTAGCATCTTCTGCTCCTCGTTGGGATTGACACTCATATTTATCAAAAGTACTACGATACACCCCCCTATACTTGTGGGTCATCAAGACTATTTTCTAGCGCTGTTGCCGGGGAGTGAAGCGCTATTGAAGAGTGGAACTGGTAAGGGAATTTTTTACTGTGAGTATTGCTCTTGTTACTGCTTTTTACTTTGTTTACAATATGGATAACCCACTTGGTTTTCTGTTTGGGAAAACTATTACCACTGCTAGGGTAGTAGATGAACCACCAACTGTTGAGATAGATCCTTTTAAGATACCTACACGTATTGTTAATCGTGTTATGGATAATTATTATTTTGGGGATGGAATTGTCCATCCCGGTGATCAGTTGCTTTTTATCCACGAATTATGCGGGTTGTTTAAGTGTGCAGGTATCACAACTGAACATGTGAAGAAGAAGTTACTCTCCATATCCTTGAAAGGGAGAGCTGAAGAATGGTATAAGCTGCTGAAGAATGGACAATCCATGGAATGGGAGGAGATGGCATCTCTCTTTTACTCTAAATTTTATACTCCCAATGAGATTCATAAGGATAGAAATCTTATATATAACTTTTGGCCTCTTGATGGAGAGAGTACAACTCAAGCTTGGGGATATTGAAGTTACTAATGGTAAAATGTCCTATTCATGAACTCCCTAACAATATTATTCTCAATAATTTTTATGCTAGGCTTTCTCTTCATGATAAATATTTATTAGATGCTTATTGTGCTGGATCATTCACATGTATGAAGGAAGAAGCTAAATGGGATCTCTTAGACCGTATTCAAGATAACACTGAATCTTGGGAGAATGACAAAGGAAGAAAGTCAGGTATAAACTATGATTATGAATGCATTAAATCTTTTATGGGAACTGATGACTTTCGTGATATTAGCAATGAGTTTGGTCTATATTCCCAAAGTACTGCCAACTGTTTTAAGGCCTTTGCCTCTTACATAGAAATTACCAAGAAGAAGTGGTATAAGTACCATGCTCCTTATAAAGATGTTGTTAGTCATGTTCCTGTTAGAAGTACTCAAGTTTGTACTACTAATCATATTGTGCATGAACCTCATGTTGAGAAAATGCCTTTCCCAACTAAGTTAAAGGAGTATTCTATGATTATTAGTGCAAATAACAAAGGTACAAAGAAAACTGTGGAGCCTTGTAAGCATTTGAGTGATGAACCTGTGGTAGATATTGTGAAAGACATTGTCACTAAAAATATAGAGGATGAGCACATTGTCTTCTGTGAAGACGCTTCCAATATTATATCTCATCCTAGTAAGGCTAGAAAAGCTAGTGTTCCCATGCTTTCTGTTAAAATTGGTGATCATTGCTATTATGGTTAATGTGATATTGGTGCTAGTTTTAGTGTTATTCCTTATGAGCTTTATAGGGAAATTATGCATGAAATTGGTCCTTGTGAGCTTGAGGACATTGATGTGGTTATTCACCTTCCTAATAAGGAAACCATTTGCCCCATTGGTATTATAAGAGATGTGGAGGTTCTCTGTGGTAAGATTAAGTATCCTGCTGATTTTATAGTGCTTAATTCAGCAGCTAGCAAAACTTGTCCTATCATTTTTGGTAGACCTTTCTTGAACACTTGTGGAGCTCTTATTGATTGTAAGAAGGAAAAGGTTTTAACTAAGTTTGATGGAGATTCTTATGAGTTTAAATTTTCCAAGTTTGCTAAAGCTCCTTGTGAAAATAGCTTGCCAAATAAAGATTTCAGGATGGAACAACTTGCTTCTATTGATCCAGTCTATGACCTTTGTAACATCCCAATTTCAGCAACCCTGACTGAATGTCCAAAAGGCAAAAATCAGGGGGAACAAAACTTTTTCTTGCATTGTATGCTTACCTATTTGCTTGTGCTCAAGCAACTATTTGTGTATTAGTTGTATGCTCCTCACATCAACCTTAGTTTACAAAAGAAATGTCTTGGCTCATCTTTCATATTCTTAAATGTTCTGGCATTTCTAGAACTTGAGCCAAGATGACTTTGGCACCACCAAATGCTTTACTAGCTTCTATTTCCAAAACTATGGAGACATATATATATATATACTCTCATTATGTTTTCAAGACAGAACCTTCAACTACTCTTATCCCTAGGTTTTCCCAAAAACTTTATTAAAACATTTTCATCTCCATCTTAGTAGAGATACCAAGATGGTACTTATCTTACTTCAAAACTAAACCCCTTTCAACATACCCATCCTTACCTCAGGCTAGGATTGAAGGTAACCCTAGTAGTAGTTAGATAAATAGTAAGATGAATTGCCTTGATCTGTTGGTTGATGACTTGCCTTGATCTGCTGATTGCCTTGTTTGCTTAGGATCTAGATTGAGCTAATCTAGTAGCTCATCCATTAGGACCCAATCCTTGCTTGTGATCATCAGTCTCAAAGCAAGCATCTAAGTCTGGATCTATCCTAAGTCCCTCTAGGGATCATCTCATCTCTTGCTTATCTCCATCAAAGGCTAATCCCTCTATATGGTTTCCAACTCAGTGGAGACCCAATCTAAGCATGAATCTCACCTACTTAGTCAGTACCTCAACATCATCTCCTTGATCATAAGTTTGGAACCTAGCATCCTCTCAAAATCATCTACACTTGCACTCTAGTCCAAAACCCTAAATCTGCCAAAATGGCTAAGTCTGGATTTCTTATCTAGATTCAATCTTTAGATCTCTACCTATTCCAACCTATGTGTATTCTTGAAAATGTACTTGAACCCTCTTGTAGTACCTCAGTAGTACTACCAACTCCCACTCTTGCCCTTGGCCAAGCCTTCTTAATTCCCACTCATCCATGATGGTTTTGTAGTCAAATTAATAATCTTTTCTGCAAATCTTATCATCTCGCCTACTTTGGCAGAAGCTCACATATATATTCTACCTCCCCTTGACCAAATATTTGCTTGGTTATGATCTAGTAATCATGGCCTATCAATCCACCACTTCACTTGTTTTCATTGGAGCCTTGTGCTTCTTAAACCCACATGGTTTAGGAGGCTACCTGATGTATCTGTTATGGCAGCCTTATTTTCAACAAAGTTTGCCATCTCTTCTAGATCACCTCAAATGCAACCAATCCCAACTCTTGCTTCCATGATCATCTATATGACATGGTCTATCCATCCATAAACACCTTGCACCAAGGTGAACTCTGAGCTCCCTAATCCAACCATGTTTAGAGGACATCGGAATAACAAAAAACCTAGATCCTCCAAGTATCTAGTTTCCACCCTTTTCACCACTCTTCTTCAAAACCAAGGTTGATATTGATGCCTACATCAAGTGTACATCATCTACCTTGGATATAATAATCCCCAAATATTTCTCCCAATTATTTGGATCATTAAACTATTTAATTTCCTCTATCTACCAATTTCTCCAAAACCTTTGTATATAAAGACAAGTTTGTTCTCCTCCAAATCACCTTACCAACTTAAGGCACATTTGAATCCTATTCATCATACCCCATCCCGCAAACTCAAAAATAAATATTTTAGAGATCCTTTATTATTTATTTTTGCCTTTTTCTTAAATGGCAGAAACAAGAAATAATTCTCCAAAAATACTTTTCCACCTCAATAAATTCCAATAAAATTCTCCAATATGTAATATGATATTTAGGACCATATAACATAAAAAACCAAGCTTGTCCAATGTAAAAATACCATCTAAGCTTCTATAATATATTTCTGCACTTTTTAAAAGGGTGCATTTAAATGGGATTATAATCCTCAAAAAATCCCATTTAAATTATAGAGAGATTATGTGACCCCATCTACCTACCAGTACCATTTCCACACTTTGTTCAATGCAAATTTCAAACTTCCTTCACCACCCAAGATTTGATCAAACTTACACCAACAAGCAAATTTTGATTCAAACAAGAACTAAACCAGCCCCAATCTTCCCCAGCACTTCACCTTAACATCACTCACTCACCCCTGGTCGACCAACACTGTAGCATGGCCCCACACCCCTTGTCCCACATGTTTCTTTATGAGGGAGACAAAGGCAAGGTCTTGTCTAATCAACTTCTTTACTCCTTGCAGCCGTCTACTCCCTCCTTGCTCCATGCACGACCCTAAACTCACCCCACACACTCCCCACCACCCTCAACACCCAATGGGAAGGCCATGGACTAACTCCATGCTCCCCCATGAGCCACACCCCCATAGACCACTCCCACTTGGGTATATAATGCCCAAGGCCACCCAAATCTCCCCTGCTTAGATCATTTGACCCAACAACCCCCAATCCCCTCTCCCATAGCTCCCACTCTCTCCCCCATTATCTGTTTTTTCCAAGGAAGAATAAGAAAGAGCTTCGGCCTCCAAGAAAGAAACGAGCAAGGCTCACTCCCCCGAGCTCCTCTCTCCCTGCATGTCACCCTGCAGTGACCCCCTCTTCCTCCTCTATATAACCATGCTCTCGTTTATGCCCAGGATGTTCTGCAACTTCGTCCAGGGCGAGCTTCGACAAGATAGGTACGGCCACCCTCGCGTGAGCTTCTTCCCGGTGACAGGACCCCTCGCGTCGACCATCCCCTGGACCACCGGCGATCACCGCGTCGCCTAGTCGCCTCCCCGACCTCTCCCGAGCCCCCGGTGACCTCCCCCGTCTCTCTGGCCCGCCCTAGTGTTTTCTCCCCGCCGGCGAGCTCCCGCGAGGACGACGCCCCTTGTCGGTCAGATCTCCCTAGATCCGACGGCGGGGAGAGCTCGATACTTCCAGCGTGGACCTCATGGCAGGCTGGGCCGACTCTGGGACGCCTGGGCCGATTCTCCCTCCATGGCCCATTAGTCAGCATATCCAGCCTGTCACCCTCCGTCTCCTTTTATATTTTTCTTTCTCCAACTCTGGAAAGCAACAGTTCAGTTTAAATCAAAATTAAAATGAAAAACCTTTTCAAATATTCAGATACTATTTTTCCTTGACAAGTGTATGTCTTTAAAAATATGCAGACCAAGATTTGCACCAAAACAACATATAGATTAAAAATGGTAAATAATCTACCCAGATCTATCCAGAACACTAATTAATTTCCCTAGAAAGTTCCACAAGTCCAAATCGAGTAAATCCAATTGGTGATGAAAGGTATCACCCATACCTTCCATACCCCACTGACCCCACCATGTTTTGATTCCTAGTTTGCCCCTGGAAAAAATATCCATATTAATTTTTTTCTGCATTTAGGAAATTCCCTAGGTCAAACCAAGTGAGGTTTTGACCTAAAACCAACTCTCAGTAGACACACATCACCATATCCTACTAAATCCGGAAGCTCATAATTTTATGAGCCTCTGTTGAATATTGGTGAATTAAACTCTTATGTGCATGGTTTATTCACTAATAAAACCAATACAGTATCCCTACAACTCCAAATTGATTGATTCCAATTTCTACCGAAAGGTATCCTCAGTACCTAGCATGTGCCCTTGGAATAAACTAAAAAGCTTATGTAAAATAAATCTGATGAAAAAGACAAATCCCATCCAGTACTGTCTTTGTAAATTTCTCAAGGGCAATCTGGTAATTCTTTTGAGGAGATTCCAGCTCCCCTGTTTTCAGTCCATCAAATACTACTTAATAACCCAAGTAAATAATTTTTGGAACTCCAGATAAGTTCTGGTGAATTATTTCCTTAAACTAGAGTTTTATCCACTATAAAATCCATTATAAATTAAAGGAAAATGATAAAATAGTGAAACCACTTGTGTTGGTTTCATTTCATCAATACCTATCTAATGCTATCATTTTCCTACAATGGTATCATATAGATCAAATCCTTGATCAAAACCCCCTCTCTTAGATAGTTCCAAGACTAGAAATCCAAAGTGGGTCCTTTCTCCCAATGCCTCCAAATCCTCTCCCAAACCCATCAAATCAAATCTCCAAACATCCTACTGATGTTTATCATGTATTTATCCTTAGATTGCTATATGGTTTGATGCTTGTATGATTGTATTGATTGGTGTATTGTTTGTTTGCATGTATATTCAATAATGGCGATAGTTGCGCTTGTGTGACGCCGAGAAGAAGGAAGGATCAGGATTATATTTATATTTATTATCATTATTGGTTTTATGGTTATCTAACACCGTCAAGGGACATCTCGCTGGTCATAGGCAAACCACCATTCCTAAACTCCTGTATTTACCCATTTATGTTTATCAACCGTTTTATATCTCGTTTATAAATTGCATGAAAACAAGCATGGTTTGTTTCAAATAAAAAGATGTGAGTAACTTGGCTCCTCCAAGTTATGAATGAGTGTCCATTGGACACCTACCCTGTTTACACCCATCTTTACCCCTTAGAACGAGGCTCAGATGATTAGCATCTTCCCTCTTGGAAAACCCACAGATTTTAAATGGTAAAACTATTTTGGATTTTACCCTACTACAAAGTTTTCAAAATAAAACCCTTGGAAAGAGGCATCCTTTCCAAGTGGAAGTTTTATTAAATTAAGATATGAGGTTGATGAAGAGAAAGTCAAGTAAGAGAAAGGAAGGGATGTTCTAAGGCAATGTCCGGAACAATTTTATCCGTGCTACCACATTACCCCTGTCGCTGGGGCTTAGCTCGTAGTTTGTGTTCTTTAGCCGGGGCTGCTCTTACTCGCTAAAGGGGAGAAATCCCCTGAAATCTGGGCGGCCATGGGCAGGTACCGGTGCAACAATTGGGCCTCTCGCAGACGGTATGCTTTTAGGTAGTACAGATGGAAGAATTGTCACTATTGCTATCTTCCAGACTTCGGTCTGGAGATAGGGGTCAGTACGGAAGGAAGGACCAGGGTCGGGGACCCCATACTCATACCAGAGAGATAAACCCAAAAGGAGAAGTCGCCGTTTCTAGGGATCGACAAATGAAAAGTTCAAGTTTGATTATCCGAACCCCTGTCTACTTTGTGTAGCAGGTCGTGGTTTTATCCCGGCGGATGTATTGATTCTTGTGGGTAAAGTGCACAACCTCTGCAGAGTGTAATCTATTTGAATATTCGTGTCCACGGACAAGGACGGTTGGAATGGCAAGAGCTAGGAGTACCCTTCGGTTAAGTTGAGATGTAATAAAGGATGTGACTTGGTCACGAAGAAAGATAAGTATAATATGTGTTTTGACCAGAGATGGTCGATAAGGTTTTACAAAGGGTTTTACAACGAAATGTTCTCTAAAACTTTTAACAAGGATGTGGAGATGTACAGATTTTCAAAAAGGAGACATACTTTTCCAAAAACTCTTTTTCAACAAAGATATAGAGATGCCATTGTTAGGTCTTTCTAAAAACAACTATAGTGTAGAGCTATCTCGCCATACCCATATACGCATTCTCTTATTTCCTTTGCCTCGGTGGTTTGCAAGTACATTCAAAGTACTCACCGGCATTGTCCCTGGTCATTTACTTGGCCAGATTGCAGATGTTAAGAAGGAATGAAGGTGCTGACGTCTATGCGAGCTAGGCCGTCTTCCCAGTCAGTTGCCTGTAGGATAAGGCATGGGCTCTGCGCTAAAGACTTCCGCTATTTATGTTGTAATCGCCATAAAGGTATCCTTGTAAGTTGTTGTATTCGTTAATGTAAGGATGATGTAATGATACTTGTTGGTTATGCTCACGGCTCACTGATCATGGGAACGTGAATTATATGCATAACTGGTATTCTCGGACCATAAATCCGGGGTGCCACAACCTTGGAGCACTTTTTGATGACTGTAATTATGCTTATTCTAATAATAAATTTGTTGCCAATGACAGTTATATTGTCGACTTTATTCAAAGTGCTACTGAAAGTTATTTTGAGAGAGGAAAACATGGTTTTATGCATCTCAATAATGTTAAGTTTCCCCGTTTTATGTTGAAAGCTTTAAAGTTGCATCTATTTTGTCTACCTATGCTTGTGGATTTTTGTTTCAACAATTCGTTTTCTCATGATACCCCCATGCATAGGAAGTGGGTTAGACTCAAATGTGTTGGGTATTTGCTTCTTGATGCTCTCTTTCACTTCAAATATATATATCCTATGTGAGCATCTTTGAAAGTTTCAAGCCTAACTTAAAGGCATTAAAGAAAAGTACTTGTTGGGAGATAACCCAAGAGTTTTGTCGAGTCTTGGAAGTTATTACCTCGGTAATAACCGCTCCTTATCATTTTTGTTCTAGTTTTTGTGTCAAGTTTAACTACTTTTGTGAAGTAGAGGAGTTGTGAAAAGTGGCTGTCCTGGGACAAATTTTTTGTGATGTATTGTAAAAATTCGTGAGGGAGATCAGTACTCCGGATGGAGCTGAAATTTTCTGAGCTTGTTCTCCAAGTTGTTACCCAACTTTCATCAGTTATGCACTTTTTGATTTGAGCAACAGAAGGTCTTTGAAAAAATCAATCTTTACCTGCTGGTCTGTTTTGACAGATTTCTGCCGTCATTTGCATTTGCCTCTTACAGAAGCTTTTGTTTTTATGGGTTGTCAGTTGAAGTGTGTACCTAAAGGTTA